>LPNX010136930.1:21389-60934 GCA_001517045.1 Pseudotsuga menziesii
ATCCTCAAATCCGTGCACACAACAGCAGGCTTCTGCACACACAGCTGCAGATTTCCTTAATCACTTACAAACCCTCTGCGCACATAGCTACAGAGGTCGTCCACGCACTCAGATGGGACTTATCCTTCTCTTACAAAATAACCTTATCTTCGCCTTAACTTTCTTACATTCAAAAACCTAACCTCACTTCTTTACACAAGTGCATATTTATACAACGCACTATTACAAAACCATGGTCTTAAACCATGGGTATCCCAAACCCTAAACCCTGGACTTAAACCATGGGTTTATTACAACGGAAGTATTTGACTCACCCCCGACGCCCCTAAGACTATTTTGAGCTGTAACTCCGCTTATAAGCTTTCACCAAAACCATGGAGTTACCAAACTCTTGGGTCGTTAACATTGGAGTCCCAACACATTGGTAAGGAGTGAAAAGAATATCATGACAATCCAACGTATCAAATCTCAGTTGATAGTGTCAATTAAAGACTTATATAGTGAATTTAATATAAGACTTACTTATAGTTGTCTCTTACTCTTTGTGTCTTGACACATTTGATATTTTATGGATGTCTCTACGCCTTGACCCAATTGATATTATAAGGTGAGGATGTGCATGCATAATAATCCTTAGTTATGTCTATGAGATGAGGATTTAAAGAGAAGATGATGTAAATACAAGTAATTTTTATATGTATTTTGGTGGTGAGCACCCATGAAAAAAGTTGTGAGAAACCACAAATGTTTGGAAGGACGGAGGGAGATTACATCATGATCATGTCACCCATTAAATTAAAGACTATTCTTGAGGCAAAAATTGTTATTTTAAATTTCTTAATAACCATCGTGGTGCTTTGGTCCAATTTTTTTTCTAGCTCATTGTTTTTCTATATCAAGTTCCTAGTGACACCTCCCTGTATCAATGCATAAATCGACCTCTGCATAATGTGTGATCGTAGAAGCATGCCATTATTTGTAGTTGCATGCATTGAGTGCTATTTATAGTTGTCGCGTGTCTGTGATATTCATGCATGCAATGAAATCTTGTAGAGGAGGGCTCATCAAACTGGTCATTTCAATTTCATTTTGACGAAAAACGAGTGGACATTGGTAGTCAGGTTCACATAGATAGTGGGCACAAAGTTTTTGGGCTCGTTTTGGGCCTAGTAGTAGACTAGTAGTTGTTCTTTGTTATTACAGTTGTAATCCCTGACACATTGTCACACTTTAGAGTGCAACCAAAAATGATTTGGGATTCAAAGTCACATCTTGGTGGCCAGTTCCTTGTAGTCGTCAGTGATCATTGGTCATCTTGCACAGCTAAACACTTAGGGCATGACGTGAGTGAGTGAGTGATTATAATTTTATGATATTTCCAATATTTTGATTGATGAGTAGAAATTTATAGCATAGGAATTTCTACATCTTGAGAAATTTATATGGATGGATAATTTCAAAGGTTGCTCTTCTATTGAAATGTTGATATAATTATGTCCTTCTTAATTGGAAGGGTGAAATTTAGTTTTTTTTTTTTTTTTGAATGGCAATTTTAATTTTACACTTCTAGGAAGGGATAGAACCTTTTGGAAGGGCTGGGAAGGGTTCAATTTTGAACATTGAGCGGGATTTTACTACTCGAATTAATGATTATTATATATAAAGGAGATATGTGAAACAACTTATTTCATTCCTTTTTGTTATATTACTTTAGAAAAGCAATTTATTTTTTTAATGGTATAGGAACAAACTATTCCTTTGTAACAAGATAAATATTCCAAAGTAATAAGTTTTTTTTTAAACTTACTTTACATGTTTTTAACTTTTTGCACTAAAATAAAACAAAGTTACAAAACTAATAATCAGTGTTTAAGACGCACATACCTACACCATGTGTGAATTTCTTTTTACGAAGTTGAAGAATAAAAACAAAGTTTCAAAATTAATCAAGGTTTACGCTGGATATATGTGAATTCGTTTTTACCAAGTTGAATATTTTCTTATAAATGTAAAATGGAACATGAGATTGCATGAGTGATTGATATGAAGAGATTGATGGGTTTGGTCAATATAGTAAACTTGTTGAAAATGCAAAGAACTATAGCATATGTTTGTTTATGAATGTAAAATGAACCATGGGATTGTATGAGCGATTTATATGGAGAAATGGATGGGTTTGGTAAATATAATAAACATATCTTTTTCCATCGTTTATTTTATTCTTATATATATAATGAATAATGGTATATTTTGTAATATTTGTATTTGATATTGTTTGGGATTTTCAAAAAGTTTCACTTATAGACCATAAATTACTGGTATAATATTAGATTGGGTATTTATTGTTATCTCTAGAGAACTCCATTTTAAAAACTATACCAACCTTGAAGATACAAAACATGAAAAAATTAAAGTGAATGTGCTTGTGAAGGGGATATAATACCTCATCTTCCTAATACTCTATCCAGACAAACATATCTTCTTATGAATTAACAACCCCTTTTCCTAGTTCATCAAACATAGAGTTGTTTTCTATGAAAACATATGCGTAGGAAAGTTTTATGAAAGGGGTCATAATTTCCATTATTTAATGAATTGTAACCTTTGGGAAGACAATTGGAAGCCCCCATTTATCCATTACATAACTTTTTAGAGTCCAAAAATTACAATTTTTCATTGTTGGAGTAACAATAAAAAATGACTAACATAAATGACTAATTCATATTCTTCTAGCTAGTCATTTTTTTATGCCGTGACTAAATTAGTCATTTTTAACTCTATCGCTTATTATCTAGTCATATTTGTTAAGTGGTGACTAAATTAGTCGTTAATTTTAGTCGTTTATAGTTCGGTCAATCAAAATTGCTCATATTTAGTAGTAAATCACTTGAAAAACCAGTGGTGACTAGAATTTTTAGTCACGTAGTAGCTAATTGCTCATTTTGTACTAGTGTCTGGACTAATATGGTTTTCATGTAGGGTCCAGTTTTTGTACACTCTCTCCAAGGTTTCAACTTGTTCATTCCTATCACAGGTATTATGTCTAAACTGGCATTAAGGTTAGGATTTCACATCCGCTTACATGTTGCATGACCTTATGACTGTTTCCTTTTAAACCTAGGTAGGAACCCATTCCATGGTATCACTGAACCTTCATGTTATTGTTAGAAGTGGGACTATGTGAATCATAGAGCTTTCCTATACATGGGTGTCCTAGTTATCTCCCCTTTGTATTTGGTACCCATGCTATGATTCCTCTCTTAGGTCCGTGAGTCCTTTGTATAGTACCGCCATGACTTTGCGCAAGAGCCTCATACTCCTCTTGATCCTTTTGCTAGCCTTTTTCCCCAAGACTCCCTTATGTCAAGTTGTAATTGCATTTTCATGAGCTTTTCCTGCCTCATTGAGCCTTATTCCAGCTTCTCTGACTTCGAGTATCAGCCATATAGCCCAATCTTGTCTCATGTCTAGCCATGTAGAGCCATTTTATATATTTTGCAACTTGATTCCCTATTTTTACCAGGAGGGGACTTTCCCCCGAATGTCTCTATCCTACACATGTGTCCTTGCATTGAGCATAGGTATGTTCTGCTGCTTGGAACTAGTTTGTTTTCCCATTTGACACTCATCTCCTCCTAGTCTATAACTATAAAGCGATTTTATTCTTTTTCAAGCTTTTCAAAATATTTGAAAAAGTCTAAAAAAATCAAAAAACCAAAAAGCCAGACAAGAAAAGATGTTATCTTTGGCAGTAGTCGAGTTGTGTCACCTTCGAACAGAGCACTGTATATCACATCCATTGGTTGGGTTAATAGTTTGACTTTAGGAGCTGTACTTGTTTCTGTGAGTTTATCTCCACTGACTGGTTAAGCTTCCAGTCCCTATGGAGCCTCTATCGATGCCTCCTATGTCGCAGAGATGTCCCAGTTTTGTATATCAAGTCTATGCTTCCTACATTCAGTCACCATTCACCTTTATGCTCTTGTTCGAAGGAAGTTGAAACCTGAGTCAACCATTCCTCAGTTATCTTGACTTTGCATGTCGACCATTTCCGGTAAAGTTACTAGTTAGTGCACATTATGATCGAATCCTTCCACATTATACAGCTTTGTTGAGTACCTCATGTTGGATGATGGGGGATGCCTTAATTCCCTCCTTCCAACGGATTTCATCCCATCGACTTCAGATCATTTATTCTGGGATAGGGATCTAGAGTCATTTTTGAGTGCCTTGAGACTTGCAGTCATCAGTGGTAGGTTCTCTTGCCATCGACAGTTTTTTGGGAATACATCAATGTCCCCTGATCGATGGATTCTCTCAAGCGTTCGACCTCAACACATTTATTCACACTTGTTACTTTTCACTCTAGTACCTTGATTCCCATTTTCATTATTGGTGGGTGATCTCGCGTCTATTAACGGTATACATCAATGACCGGTAATCAGATGATGGACTACTATGTTCGACCTAGACAACTCTTTTCACATAGTAGGACACACTACTACATTTCGATCCAAAATCCGATGGAAAAATCCAATGGCGCGTGGATTTCTCTTTTTAAACTTACCAAAAATCACAAGGATACATTTTTTTTGTTGTAAATGTGGCCACAAGCATCGCTTAAGTGACGGCTATTCCAATAACCGTCGGTTAAGCAACGATGCATTAGTTCAACCATTTGAATGGTGTTCATCCCACTACTAACTCATTCGATGCTTTCTTCATTGATGCAAGAAAATAACCTCTTAAAGCTAATAGCCCTAAAAGCCTGGCCATCTCTAGGTCTTTGACCCTCAGAATAAATCTATAGTTGCTTGGTAACTTTAGAAGGAATTTTGTATTTGAAAACCATGGGAAGGGATGTGTTCTTCTGGCATAGTTTTTGCCAGGAAGGTTTCTTACAGTTAAAGGAGGCCTCAGATTGGTGGGATGAAGTTGACGAATCCCTGAAGTGGCAGGACGGTATTTATTATGCGCTCTGTGCTGCTTATTCCCTTGTTGTGGCCGTGGCTCTGGTTAGTGATTTGGTTAATGAAAGTTGTACGTTGGTACTCCACTGCATTGGTGTTATTGGGTTTTTTTTTCTTTTCTCTTTTTATATAGAAGATTTTATTTATTCTGTGGGAACAATGTGGATTCTACCACGACACCTAAATGCTTCAATGGGTTTTACTGACATATTAAATGCTCAATAGGTTTTGATTCACACACCCACAAAATCTAAACAGTCCAAAGGGTTTTGATTGACATATCCAAATGCTTCAACAGATTTCGATTTAGATACCTAAATGGTTCAATAGATTTTGAGCGTAGGGATTAAACCTGATTTCATGGTTCAATAGATTTTGACCGTAGGGATCAAATATGAATTCATGTTTTTTTTGGTAGCCATGTTCTCAAAGGCTTGGGAGGTCTTATGCTAGATGAATACACATAAAAGAACAAGGAATGCACATAATACTACAATTCTTAACAAACAATGGGTCTTATGCTGGATGAATAACTTCTCATTTTTTTGAATTTTATCAGAGTTTACAGTGGGTAGGATTCAATTTTGGGAGTTACACATTTTAAAGGGATAAATCAGTTGTCATTTGGTGCTTTCTACCAATGCTAGTTGTTGAATGGAAAGTTGGTTTTGTTCCCCCACTGCAGGTTCAAAAATTTGGGTCTGAGGCAAGTGGAGAAGAGATTTTTAGATTTATTACAGATATAATAGAGGTAGAAGTAAAACAATGGCATGGAAATGGGCAGGTAGATGCTAGGGTTAATTTTCTCTTTGACAAAGCAAAGGATCGCTCTGAGGATGCTGCCATGGTTGTAAATGTGGAAAAGGTAAGAACTTTCTTTTCATTCTCCTTTATCTCGTTATCATTTGTGTTTCTTATTCCTTCTTGTCTCCCTGTGTGTTTGAACTGTGGAAATATACATGATGAAAGTGAAGTAAGGTTTTTTGTGTTATTAGTTTACAACATAATAGCTTTCCATTATTGATCTGATCTCAGTTATTGCCTACTATTTTTTCTCTCTTGCCTTGAATTAGAAGATAAATTTGTGGGGACTAAAATAATATTTTTAGGTCATCTGCATTTTGTGACTCCTAGGTAGAACTGGCATTATCATTTCTAGACAAAGGTTGCTGGGTTTTCTCCCATTTGGGTTTCCTGAGTGAAAAATACTCGTGTTATTGTTCTGTGCTTTGTCTATCTTCTAGTTATCCTATTGATAAATGCAATTAAGATATATTGCTATAATCTTAAGAAAATCTAACATGTTGGGCCTAGTTAAGGGCATGCTAGGTGTGGCCTTGTTATTCTAATGGTTCCACAAATCCTTCTACAAGAAGACTCCTCCAACGAGGAAACCTAGTGGAAGTACCAACTTGACCACTAGGAGATAGGAACACCCAAATTGGTTGTGATGCCAAATCCTAGGCCTCCTAAGTTCTCCCATATTTCCTAGACAAGAATTTATCCCAATCTTCCAAACAACCGACATGCCCTCAAGTGTGGGAGAATCTGAATTCACAAAATCATAAGCCTTCCCATTTATGTTAGACAACTGGAAAGGGTCTTTAATGCCCAGGATTTGTTGATCTTATTGAGTCTGGTGCCAAACTAAAAACTTGCTAAGCTACCTCCCCCTTGATTTCACTCGCTACCCATTTACCATCAAGTGCTGCCCCTTGTACTCTTTGTCAGGAAGCCCCAACGCCATTTGATCTCTCAGCAACTTGCAAATATACCAAGTCACCATTGGAAGCCCTTTTGCCTCACCCTACTTGCCCCAAAGAAAGCTTTTGAGGATGCATTTAAACCATTTGTAAGATGCTTGAGAATGGGGAAAGAAAGTGGAAAAGTAAATGTGTTCAGTTGCTTGTTTCCTGTCAACAGTCATAACTTTTCTTGAAAGAGGAAGATCAATGTAGCATTAAACTTGGAGTTTCTCCTCAAACTTGGCCATGATCCACCACCATTGAGTAACAAGAGAAAGCTGCATATCAAATGGGATTCCCAAGTACTCGTTATCACTTGAAATATTCCATGAGAATTTAGTCGCAAGGGAATCAAATGAACGCTTAGGGATCCTGAAACATCTGAATTAAAAAATTTCCAAGTGTACCTTGCAAAAGGTTTCAAATCTGCGATATAAATCTGCTAAAAATCTCTGAAATTTTGTAGATTTATCATTTATGTTTCTAAACACTTGAGAGGAACAAGTAATGATCAGATTTACATGCAATAATATTCAGTCAGTATTTGGCCCTTGTAAATCTGCAATAAATCACTTCAGATCTGCGAGAAAATGTTGCAGATTTGAAAGTAAAAGTAAACCATTCAAAATTAATGATTAAAATTGTCTTTATGTATTTTGTGGACCAGTACTTCAATCCAATGGGCATGGAATCAAAGAAGTAAAAGAGAAGATTGCTTCGGCAGGTGATATGCCCGAGGCAAATTTATTCAGAAAATTCCACATCAAAACATCAAACTCTTCCACAATAAAGAATTGGTTGCTAAAGAGTTCCACCTTAATCCCAAATCTGTAAATAAAATGTAATATCCCAAACTGATATTTCTTCTATTGTTTAGGTTTGTTGAGATAATGTGGGGGTTTTGTTTCCAAGGTACATGTGACAATTTATTTACTCACAAGTATCATGCCAAAATAAACAGTATAAACCCAATGATCAAGAGTACTAACTTTGGCAACAAATATATGTAATATGTATTCAAGACTAGCAACAGAATTACTTCAAATAAAATAGGTGATAACTAGATACCAATGATGAAGTATATTTGACCTTAGATAGTGCTAATAGAGTGCTTTTGATGGCTGTAGTAGCTTTTAAACACATTCAGATCTGAATATAGAAGTTTGTAGAAGTATGCTATCACAGCAAAACACTACCACATGCTTGAATATAATCTTTAGTAAATTGATTACGTCTAAATCTGATAGGTCCAACTCTCAAGGATGAAGGTATGGCTCCCTTGAAGATTTGATGTCTAGCATGCATAAAATTTTAAGCCAACACAGAGATGGAATACACCATAGTAGTTCACACCTTTTCAAGTTTTTGAATGTTGAATTAGATCTCTTTAACAATGGATAACTGATTGGAATGACTGCTGTTGTCCTCTTGCGATGGTATAAGCCCGGCAGAGATGGAATACACTGTAGTAGTTCACACATTTTTAAGTTTTTGAATGTTGAATTAGATCTCTTTAACAATGGATAACTGATTGGAATGACTGTTGCTGTCCTCTTGTAATGGTATAAGCCTGGCAGAAATGTCCACGATTTGATGAACCAACACTGTAGTATCAAGAATACCAGTTGGAAGATGTCTGTAGCAGCTCTATGTATAAACAGGATGGTGTAGTTTATGGGCAGAATCCTGCATGTGATGACATCCAAATATATAGAGGTCACACCCAACCTACTAGAAATTGGAGGCTGATATAGATGAGAGGTCGCTGACTTTGTATGATAAATCCTAGCCCAAGGATCCACCCTCCACAAATTCCCATGCAACAACCTAAGGGTGATTGCTGCTTCTTACAAAGAATAAATACACCAGTCCGTACATAGTGATTCCCATGACTTCCAGGAATGACCAGTCAGTAGATATATGGGTAGTCGCTAGTTTAGTTTGACTGAATGAGACTGTCCACACCTTCTATATTTCCCACGCAGCCCTAATAACTGATGATCTACTCTCCCAATGTTTGAATGGGCATATCATCAAGGATAAGGATGTTCACACCCTCAATAGCAGCTGATAGATATTCACTGCTTTGGATACTTGATGAATGTGCCCTGGTTGGTAAAGAGAAACGCTGCCAAAAAGCACTCTTTCCCAAATTTCCAAGTAGGGACATTACATTCACTCTGATAATCAAAATGTTTTGAAGTTGGAAAAGGATCATGTTTTCCATGAGCGAACAAAGGACGTGGTAGTGCATTACCACTACATTTGACAATTATAGGAGAATGAAGAAATAGAGCTATAATACATTGCAACTTAGGAGCACACAGCAGAGTATTTGCCAAGCAACATCTTGGTCTAGATAGTTTGTATATTTTAGAGATAAGTTTGGTATCCATAGTATAACCATTAAGAGAGGGTGATAGTGTTGAATATTTAATGGTCATGCTTATTACATTAAGAGTTCAAGTTAGAAATCTTATTTTGTAATAAAGTCAAATTTGTGATGACTTTCAATCAGATTAGTCATCGTTTAAATTTATGAATTTTTAACCACCTGAAGACTTGAGAAAATGAATCAGCCTTGGATTTCAGGGTAGTTTTGATGGACTGCTCCCATTCTCATTGTAGTCTTCCCCTGCTGGGGCCTATCAGTTTAGGTGGTTATTAAGAGACATTTTCATGTTTTGGATGAGCTCCTTTACAGTGATTGATGATGACAATGATGCCTATTGTCTATTTTTTTGTATTCTTCTCTCTCTGACATTTAGTAGTGTCTCCTCTCTTTCCAGGGTTTACCTTTTACTTGTATTTCTGATATTTGGTAGTGTCTTCTCTTGTTCCAGGGCTTACCTTTCTGGTTCACCCTTTTTCAGCTTTTATCGTTTTTGTTCTTGAATTTTGTATCTTTTCACCGTTTAGTATCTAGGAATAATCTTGACAATCTCACTCTCCATTGTTTAATTTTTCTAGTCCAATTGGCCTATTCTCTATCATTCATGGACATCAATAAAGTTATCTCATGTTATCTCAGTTTGTTGTTATGTGATTTTTGCTATTGTGTATATGCAAATTCTGATTTTTACTGAATGGAATATTGAAGTTTTGAACCATGTGTTTTCTTTCATAACATGCTTTCTATGGTAATTCTAGTAAGAAGGCGATCTATGAATGCCATATTCTATAATTTTAACATCTTAAAATGGTGCTCAAGAATACACGATGTGGGTCTTGGCACATAAGCTGTCTGAAGGAAATTTGGAGGAAATATCAAACTAGGGTAGTCTGTACCTTCTGTTTTAGTCTAGTAACTTGAAAAATGCCGGCTGTACCTTTTGTTTTAATATAGTTACTTTTAAAGTTTTTTATTAGAAGTGGTCTATATATTTTTTTTTAACTGTTTGTCTTGTTGACTTGTTAATAACGGATTTGACAAGTATAGTTGACTTGTTAATAACGGATTTGACAAGTATAGTAAATAATCTTCTTCTGAGTTAGGTTTCTTTCACAGTTCCTTCTATGTGAGACTAAACAAACATTGCAGAAAATATTAGAATATAGAAATAGATCACAATCTACTTTAAGAAACTGCTAAGCTTCATGTTTTTTGCTCAAATGCTATTTGATTTCAATCTTAATCGCTATAATAGAGTCATGCAAGATCAAAATAAAACAATTTAAGATTTATTTTCAATTATTGGGTTCTACAGTCTAGACAACTGCCCTTATACGTTCTAGAGATATGCTAATGTATGTTTCTCAAATTGTCTTTGAATCATTATTTTGATTTTAATCTGTTTGTTTCCAGGCATTTGAGTCACCGGACACTTTAACAAACTGTGTGTCATTTCTTAGACAACATGCAGTTGATACATCATCCAAGGCAGCTTGCTTGGTAGTGCCAAAGAAACTCATATCATTCCCTCAGGTAAGTGGCATTTCTTTGTAGCTATTTAGATCAAATTTAAAAAAGGTTTGTTGTTGTCTTATGGTTGTCTTTTCAAACATGTTTAGCGATAGTTTGGGAAGTTATATTACACAGATCTAAGACTATATTTGTAGTAGTTCTTAAAATTGTCTCTGCTTTTGATAGAATTATACAGATAAATTCATTTGTCTAGCTTATTATCACCCATAGTGGTTTGAAACACTTAAAAGTTACAACAGGTACTCATGAGGAGAGCCATAGATCCGTCAGTTACTGTCTCTTGACCTGTACAACCTAGAGGCTGATTGTTATCCATAAATTGTCCAGGAGGAGAAGAGGGGAAATTGTCTGTTCTATTTCTCCTTGCTGTGGGATTTTATTTATGCTTAGGCATTTCCTGATTGAATCAAAAGGTCGCAAGAAGAAACTAAAGACAACATGCACACAGTAACACTGGCATTTACATAGAGAAAACCCTCTTCAGAAATAAAATATTCATTGGGAAATTGATACTCTTCTTTATTAAAGTAGATTATTGATTACCGAGCTCTCTATCTCAAATTCATAGTGCATTTGGATACTGTGACTGCATACTGATGGTCTAGAGTCTGCTACAATGTTTCAGCTGTGAATTACTCTGTTTTTCTTTTTCTGCTGGGAGAAGAATGGTCTCTTTTCTTTTCACCCTACATTTCTCCCTTGGCCAGTAAAATTGTGGGTCCACTACCCATCTATTGTTAGGTAGCTATGCTAACATGTCATGTTGATTGGGCTTATGCTGCCTCTACATTTGGAGATGGTCATGTTGATTACTGGCTTCCATTTCTATATGAGTGAGAGATCATTTGTAGTTTCAGATTCCTAAGACAACTTTAACAAGATCATTTTACTATTTCTTGTTCATCACCCTTTCTCCTTCCCAAAATTACTATTAAAGGTTTATTATGAGTTTTCTTCAATCAATTGCCTGTGGTGTGCTTGTCAATAAGAAAGAAAATATATTTCATTATCATTTCTGCATCTATGCCAATTGAGTATGGAGGTCAAAATTTAATACCTGATTGGTAACACTTTTGTATATGGCATTTCATAAATTTGGGTACAACTGCTGTGGATATAGGTGGGCTATCATTTCATCTCAATTGAAAGACAAAACAAGCCGACAGTGCAGGAGAAGGTGAAAATAGTGATTCTTACTCAAATGTAGCTTTGAGTAAAAGGCAGGAGAAGGTGAAAATAGTGATTCTTACTCAAATGCAGCTTTGAGTAAAAGGCAGGAGAAGGTGAAAATAGTGATTCTTACTCATATCTTGCTTCCAATTTAGTAAATTTACAAAATCAATAGAACTACATACACTCTAATAGAGATAACAATTAACAAAGTTTGGAAAGGGAAAGTGAGCAGGTGCAAGGTACTAAAAGGCAAAATCTACATGTGAAAAGTTGGTTACAACAAGCAACTTTCAATTTGCAGTTCCGCTTGTAATGCTCACATTCAAATATTTTCTTCTGATCGGAGCCTCCTCTGATGTATATAAATTTGGATTTCTGGCATTTGATGCTGACTTAAGAAATATGAATTGCTTTGGCCAATAAAATGACTAAGTAGTTCTAAAATAGACATAATATTTTGTACATTGCTCTATTATGGATGAGATTAGTGGTTGAGGAAAATGATATGAAATTTGTTCTTTATTAAGATTGTTTGACTTAATTTTATTGTACAACATGGAAAAGGGATATTGTCTACTGAAATCTTTTTCTCTAGTGAGCATAGTGTTACATAATATATATACGAGGACAAAATCATTGCTACCTTTTAAAGACAGTAACAGCTTGCATAATGGGTATATCTAACACGTTACTCACCAGTCTGACCAAGTGTATGTTTGCTTGTCTGTCATATGGACAACAAGATTATATTCCCAACACGTTACTTATTAGTCTGACCAAGTGTATTCTTGCTTTCCCATCATATGGACAACAAGATTATATTCCCAACAAGACAAATGTCCTATTTCTTATCAAATCTTTCACAGTGGAGTGCTTGCAATGATGGTGACTCAACTTCAAAATTTAGTGAGCTAGAGAGGTTCCCATGACATGATAAAAAATAAGGGAGTGACTGCTGACTTTACTGATGATTTAGAGCTGCCTTGTGCAAGTGCAAGGAATATTCTACATGCTGGATATTTGTAGATTAGCTATACTATTACACCTAGTCCATTTCATTCACCTTTGAGAAGTCAAAGTCCATCTGGTAATCTTCCCTCTTTTAGTAACATATTTGTCATTTGAATCAATAGAATCTATATAGAAGGGTTTAAATATCAAAAGGGGATAAGAACCATGGTGGAAAAACCCTTACCGGCCCCTCTAACCAAATAAATTGTTTACAGTCTAAGGCTTTTATTTTATGGTTTCATTTTCCTACCTAGAGAGTGTGAATTTTCAACAAAATTTTCTAGTGTTATATAAATCACAATCCATCTAATGGCAGGAAATTGAGACTAGTGATCATTCTGGTGGAAATTTCTTGGAGGCCACCTTCTTAATAGTAATTTTCATTCCCATAAATAATCCAGACTCAAGTAGCTTGTAAATAAAAGTATTTGTTTTACTATGTACTATGGACTACTTTAACTAGAAATAATAGGAGATGCAAGGATTTAGGGTTGTTGGATGATATACCAAATCAACAATCACTGGCATAAAACTTTCGGAAAGTACCAAAGAAAGAGATTGTAGCTGATTTTTAAATGGATCTCTATGATGCAAACAAAAGTAATTGTTTTCCATGGCTAGTTTGTACCCTAACAATACTGGAGAAAATAAGATCCCGTCCTTAGTATTTCATGGTAGTTTTGTTTCTCAACGAGTAACATATGAGACTAGTTCTTCTTACAAAAAAAAACAACACAATTTAAAAAAAAAAAATACTATACCGTCGCTTAAGCGACGCCTATAAGTGTAAATGTTTTTTAAAAAATTTCGTCACCGTCTCTTAACTGACGTCCATGCTGTAGAAGTAACGGCCTGTAAGTGTAGGATAACTGATGTTTTTTTATTTAACCGATGGTAAACTGAGCTGTCGCTTAACCGACGGATTGGAAAGATGTCGGATAACCGACGAAAATCCACCGACGCTTAAAAAAAATCATAGTGTCGTACATGCGACAAGGAAGTGTCAAAAATTCGACAATACGGCCGTCGAAATTTTGGTCGAAATGTAGTAGTGACATGTACTCATAGTGTTTTGTGTAGAAGACCTTCCAGATTGGCGGCATCTCATATATGCTACCTCCTTGATCGTGCCACTGTTCATGAGATTTCATCTCTCGTGACTTGATTCCAGTATATGTCAGATATTTCCAGCCATTTTGGAGGTCTTAATCCATTATATATCTTCATCCTACATGGAGATCATGATCCTGTGTATATATTCATCATGAAGATTCTGATCTATCTATATTGTACGTGGTGATGACCACACATGTCATATTTTGTATCATGCCTATTCATGGCCATTGTACTCTTATGTATATGGGACTGCTACATCTACTTGCAGTTATGTGCAGAGCTTGATTATTGTATTGTACTGATTGGATGGCTGGGTCTTCCACTGGGTTCTTCATCACTCCACTTCTGGGATGGACTTATAATTTATTTCATCCATCGTATGACCCCTCTAACTTCACACATTAGGGGGCATATCTTACAGTTGATTTTACCACACATGGTGAATCACACTTTTATGGCCTTCCTTGTCCCTCTGCAGACTCTTTAGACCCCATGGACCATTTTTGTACCTTTGATGTTTCAAGGATCATCCCTAAAAACATGCAATAATTTCCATATGTGACTTTTAATCCCTTTCTCGTGTATATACATGGGTTTGACCCTTAAAACCTCATACATCGAGATGTGTGCAAAAGGCCAAATGATTTTAGGGTTTTCCTTAATGTGGATCTGAGTCACTTGTCTCTTCACATTTCATATGCCTTGAGATCACTCGGATTCGACCTTCCATTACCCCATTGAAGATCTATATAAGGAACCCTTTGGATACATTGAAAAGGAGGAATTGAAGAGCAAGAAAACTATAGTCCATTGTTGCCGGAGCATATTCTTGAGTCTGCATCCCTTTTTCCCTTGGAGCACTTTGTGTTCTTCCCAAGCTTGCCTTTTTCTTGTGAGCTTGTTATTGAGAGATGGAGGATTGAAGTGGTGGAGGCCCAAGTGGGGGACTCAGTTTCTTCGATTTGCAGACGTGCTGACAGAGGTTGTCACTAGTGTAATATCTGTTTTATATCATTAGAAATATATTTTCCTATCCAATAATGTGTATTTAAATGAGTATTTGATCCATGGTGGATTTTAAATGCTTATATGTTATTGATTATATATGCTAGATTAGGTCTAACACAATTATATATGGCATGCTTGTCTTGTTTCCTGAGTGTTGACATAGCAATTTATCAATACAAGATGGAGTTGGAAAGCTCAATGGGTATCTACATCAACTGTCTGGAATAGGGTATGAATTGAGATCGTTTAGTACTAGATATTTGGTTTCTCTTGCATATAGGAAAGGATTGATTTCTAGAGTCAAGATGTCTATTGTGGTACCCCAAGTGATAGGAATTTCTCTCCGTAACAGCATGTTCTCACTATACCTATTAACATCTCTCATGTTCTTTTATTGACAGGTTAATATATTGGTTTAAGAGAAAAGATTTGAATTTTATAGTCCGAGATGTTACCATGGCATACTTTGTATGCCATGATTTTTGAGCATAAACACCTTGTTACTAAGGAATTAAACCCTAAGCTCTAATCCTATGGTCTAAACCCTATCTAACTACCTAAGCATGGTTCCTTGACTTTGGACTAGCGCATCCTATGGACTAGTATTATTGTAATACTATCATAAGCAAACTTTGTAATATGGTATCGTATGATAGCGTTTTGGTGGTGACATAACATATGGTATAACCATACCATAATAGGGTTTAAAGATTTTATCATGGTGAATAAAAACCCATGATATTGCAATGACATTGAACTAGGGAGAGTGGGTTTGGAAAATCAAAGTGGTTATCAACTGCATTTATTGTTCTTGGAATTCATGGCAGCCCCAAAACTTAGGGCTTGGCTGATGATTAAGTTTGGTCATTTCGTTATGGTCTGTGGGGAAAAGGGGGTCTCATCTCTATGCTACGGAGGAGATGAAGGTAACCTTCATCTGTTTCGTGTCTGCATTATATGCTTTGTTTTGTGGCTCCTTCGTCGTTATGCTTCTCACCATCTTGTGTTTGATTGTGGTTGCAGGTAGCAAAGTAACGATGGTGGGGTCGCTCCATCTTTGCTGTAGCTCCAATGTAATGCAATTGGGGCCACGGTAAACCTGCTCTTCAAGCTTATGCTTGTCACCTTTCAGCCCTATGGGCAGAGCTGAGTTTCGACTGGTTGTTGGTTGGGGTTTTATGCTGTAGCAATTTTGATTTCGCCTTCGGGCTTATGATTACAGACTTAAGGTTTTTTTAGAGTTGAGGCATTATGCAATGAATCGATTTGTAGGCCATTCGTCTCTGTGTAATTTGAATTTTAGTTATGTAAATCATTATTTTATTTGGTTTTGGGATTTATAGCCATGGGTTGCACCATTTCTTGCAATGGTGCCATAGCCCATTGGAACGCCTATGTAAACCTCGCTCTTAGCCTTTAATGGCGACTGTGTACCAGACTTGGGATCTCTGTGTAAATAGATAATAGTATGGTTTTTTTTTAAATGGTAATGGTTAACTTTGACACATTGTGTATGCGATTTCCTTCTACATTTTTATTGAGCTCTATATTTAAAAGGATTTGGGTTTTTAACAGCAGAGCCATTCGCCTAATCAGATGCTTTATGTAATTTCAATGATTAGCTTGGATAATGTAATAATTTGACACCGTGGGTAAAGGCCATGCCGTAAATGGCATGAGACTTTCCCACAGTGCTGTGATAGCTTGTATATTGTTGTTTATGGTATTCGGTTCTTATGTAAAAATGGATTGTAGAAATCCATGGGTGGAAGCCATGATGGCCAAAGCTCACAGTAGGTTTATAAATTGATGGAATGTGTATTAAAAAAAGTTATTTGGCCGAGGCCATGCTGTAGCTAGGGTATTACGAGCTCACTACTAGCATATGCATTGTTAATTATTTGGCATTGATGTGTTTGGCAAATTACAGCTCGTATGCTTAGTGTAAGTCGTGGCTTGTGTAGCGATATAAGCAATGGATTTATATACAGGATTCATTTCTATTCAATTCGTTATGATATGGTTTTTATGGCTTTTCCTTGGGTCTTGACATCCATAGGAATCGATGTCGCGTCCTCTTTTGGCAATAAGGTTTTAAATTAATTTTATGAATGTATTTTAAATAAAATCAATCTGGGCTTGCATGCCCACATGATTCGATTCCTGTTACTATTTGCAATATATGAATTTATCATATGATTTTATGGTGTTTTACTATGATATGATTTACTATATAAGATGTATTATTTTAATTTAGATAAGGTAATGTTTGATGAGTTATGTGATTTTGTTTATGGTTATGTATAGATGGATAAGTAGAATCATGGATTATATTATATGAACTTTGATTAAAGAATTGTAAAGGACCCCATGGATGGTCACAATGCCTCCTCTAATTATATATAATGTTGTTTCATTTATGTGGAGTATTTTTAATCTAAATTTTTATTATGATTACAGACCTTGAAATGTCTTAGATGGGCTATTTAATTTTGGAAATAAATGTATAGATAATTTTCTTAACGGTTTATACCTGATGGTCTTATTTATATTTATATATAATTATCTTATAAAATCGTTCTGTTTATAAATAATACCCTAAGGTATCTATATAGTATATTTATTTCTTTAAACTTACCCTATGCTTAAATCTACCATAATCTGAAACATGTCTCTACTGACAAATGTAATATGTCAGTAGAGATATAAATAATAGGTGAACATTAAATAACAGGTCTAGATTTACCTATTTTACAATATTAATTACTGAATAATAAATGAAAATAGAAAACAAACTTTAGAGTTAGAAACCTAGCTATATACAGCCTATGATAATATTTACCATCCTAGGAAGTATTGAAGAGAATAAAAACCCTAGAAAAATCTAGGCAGAATCATCAATTACCTAGGGTTAGTAAATTCTTTGGAAACATTCAACTAACATATTCATTATATAATCTAGAAGATAGCATTGAGAGTCTAGGGTTAGATTATAAGAAATGTAACCCTAGGATATATGGATAGATCCAATCAATTCCAGGGTTAGTAATAACTATAAAATATTTTACATAAAGTAGTCACCATTTACCGTAGAAATGAACTTTGACATACTAAGAACTAATACTTGCAATTTATCTTCCTGGAGCTACTTTAATGGATGAAACTACACACTTTTTAAATAACCAACATTATCAATTTAAGACAGATCTGACCTCTTATTTTGATGACCAAATCACTTGTGAACTACCACGTTCCTCCCAACCATGACCCAGAACTGTTCCTGGTTCTAATCTGGGTCCCTCCGAGTTGGAATCCAAAATGCAAGTAGCTTAGAGCTCCTAAGGTAGGGCTTCCTAACTGGTATTCAGTTTTGAATCAATCCTCTTTTCCTTGGAGGAAACGTTCTCCAAGAAAACACTTGAGAGCAAAAACATGCAAAATAATAATTCTCCTCCATAAAAATCAAAACCCCAAGACTTTTCTTGGCTTGAGTCTTTATAGGAATAATTTTCAGTTACAGGGGCAGCTAAATCAAGAAATCCTTTATTTCTTGATTTGACCCTTTTTAATTTACTGGGGTAATTTTCAATTCTTAACCTAGGAACTTTTAACTAGTTCCGAGTTAGTCTTTGATAGATATTTCGCTATTTATTAATCCTTTAATAATAACTAATAATTGGTGGAGCTTCGCTTCTTTATTTATTCAATTATATAATTAATAATAATTAATTCCTTATACATACTATGTATAAAATACATAGTATTAAAATACTTGTTAACATTTCTCTTCAGGCATCATGTGTCATGATCCCTAGACTTAACGATACTTCTTCATGGAGGTCAAGTATATAGATGGCTTAGGTGTACTAGGCTAGGAAAATCTAAACATCCTTGCATGTTGGATTTCCCTCGTATAACATGGTAGCTCTTCAGTACTTGATGAGAATACAAAAATTCAAACTTTCATTTAATCACTTATAAATAAGTATGATGAGATCAATATTTTTCTCAAGTCATTTTCACTCAGAAGTTATTTAATACTTTTTAGTAACCCCTAGCGCTTACCAGAGACCATACTCAACGCTTATAGCATGGATTTACAAACATAGTGCAATTGCAGAGCTCTTCCTCAACACTAAATGCTAGGATGTACTTGTACGATACACCTAGTGATACAATGGCCAAAGATCCAATGCTCTAGAGCTTATGCTCAACATCAACATGGAATGCTCTAGAGCTTATGCCCAACATTTCCAATTATATTTTCATGTGTTCTAGAGCTTTATGCTCAACACAAATGTAAGTACTCATGTGCTCTTGACCCTCTCACTCAACACAAAATATCTCATTGATCATGTGCTTCAGGGTCCATGCCCAACACAAAACATATAATCAATCATGTGCTTTAGGGTCCATGCCCAACACAAGCAGCATATATATATCCACATGTATCATCAATAATTGGCTTACACCCAATATACAAAAAAAATCATCATGTTCATATGCAGTGGGTTCTTTGACCCAATATAAAATAAAACATGAATATAATCATCATGATCAATAGGCTCATGCCTATAAATGGTAGGTCTAAAATTCGAGATATTACATCCCTCAGTGCTTAGTACAACACCATCCCTGGTGTTCTAAGGACTCTAAATGATATCATGAAACAAGGCGGGGTAAGTCTTTCTCATGGTGGCCTCATTCTCCTAGGTAACCTCATCTACCTCAAAGTGCTTCCAATGCACTTTCAATTGAAATACAATGCGCTTCCCGAAGCTGCACTTTTCTCTTGTCCGATATATGTGAAGCCTTAGGGAAAAATTCCCCCTTAGGTTCCACCTGTAATAATGACCAATCAATGACATGCTTAGTTTCATAAACATATTTCTTTAGTAAAGATGCATCGAAATCATTATTCACTCTTACGTGCGTAGGTAATGATAGTTCATAAGCCATTGATCCTTTCTTGGCGAGAATTTGAAAAGGTCAACAAAATCTAGGTGCTAACTTACAACACCTACCCAAGCTCAATGAGCTCCTTTTTGCTTTCACTTTCAAGTAGACATGCTCACCTACTTGATAGTATTTATCTTTCCTTTTCTTATCCGCATAACTTTTCTCATGGTCTTGTGCCTCTTTAAGGTTTCCCGGGACCTTGGTAACTAATTTTTCCAAGTCCAATAACAGGTTAGGCCCTAACATGAGCCAATCCACCAGACTATCCCAAGTAACTGGGGTCCTACACTTCCGTCCATAGAGTACCTTGAAAGGACTCATGTTGGCAGAATCCTAATACCCATTGTTATATGTAAACTCTGCAAGGTGTAGATAATCCTCCCACCAGGTGGGGTTGTTCATGACATACATTGGAAGCATGTCTTCAACAATTTGGCTTACTCTTTCAGTCTTCCTGTCTGTCTGTGGGTGATAAGCAGTGCTGAAGTTCAGTTGCATCTCTAATCAAGAGAATAATTATCTCCAAACTTTTCCTGTAAACTTAACATCTCGATATGAGATAATTGCTTTGGGTATCCCATGCAATCTAAATATCTCTTTTAGGAAGATATCATCAATGTTCATGGCCTTGTAGGTCCATTTCATGGGAATGAAGTGTGCTTCCTTTGACAACTTTTCAATGACTACGAATATGGAATCATTTTGCTTCTTTCTTTTTGGTAAGCCAGTAATAAAATCCATACTGATAACCTCCAATTTCATTCTAGAATGGGAAATGGTTGTAGCAATCCTGAAGGATGCTAGTGCTCAGCTTTAACTAGCTAGCATTCCTGACATTTCATAATAAACATTGAAATGTCGGCCTTTATCTTAGGTAAGAAAAAGTGTCTCTTGACGGAAGACATCATCTTTAGATATCCCAGGTGCCCCGAGTAGAGTTCCCTATGAAATTATGTGAGGATGTTGGATGGAAGATCCCCTCCACTTGGAACATAAAATCTATCCTTAGACCATAGTAGTCCAGAGTCATCCACCTTATATTCCTTATGTTTTTGAAACAACTGGTCCTCTTGGACCTTCTTGAGGAGTTCCACATAGAATGGGTCAACCTTGTTGGCCATTCTAATATTTTCATGCAAATCTGCATTAGTTTGACTCAAGGTCACCTCATATATCATATGAGTTCATCAACTCAAAGCATAAGCAACTTTGTTCTCTTTGCCCTTAATATGCTTTAGTTCAAAGTGATAATCACTCAGGAAATCCAACCATCTGGCTTTCCTTGCATTCAGATCGGGTTGATCGAATAAATACTTTAGACTCATATTGTCAGTATTTATAAGGAAATTCCTTCCCATGAGGTAGTTCCTCCACATCTTTAGAGCGTGGATAATGGTTGCTAGCTCAAGATCATGCGTGGGATAATTCTTCTCATGCTCTTCTAATTTCTGTGATTAATAACAGATCGCATGATCATTTTGCAATAGGACTCCTCCAATTCCTTCCTTTCTTGCATCTGTGCATACAACGAAATCCCCATCGGGATCAACAATCCACAACACTGGTGCAGTCATCAAAAGCTGCTTAAGCTTTTGAAAACTTTCTTCACACTTATCAGTCCACAAGAACTTGTTTGCTTTCTTCTGCAAAGCCGTCATGGGGCAAGCAATTCTTAAGAAGTTCTCAATGAACTTTCGATAATAACCGGCTAAATCCAAAAAGGACCTAATGCCAGTGACACTAGTAGGGGTAGGCCAATCCTTTATGGCTCGAATCTTTTTCAGGTCCAAAACTATCCCTGCCTCAGATATGATGTGACCTAGGTAGTGTATTTGTGGTTTGTAAAAGTCACATTTACTAAACTTAGCATAGAGCTGGTCTTTTCTCAACAATCGAAGTACTATGTGAACGTGTTCTTCGTGTTCCTCTTATTCTTGGAATAGACTAGAATGTCGTCAATAAAGACTAGTACAAATTTATCCAGATATTTACTGAATATGTTGTTCATCATACACATAAAGTTTGCGGGTGCATTGGTCAACCCGAGCGACATCACTACAAACTCGTAGTGCTCATACCTTGTACAAAAAGCGGTCTTCGGAATATCTTCTTCTCGAATCCGTACCTGATGGTACCCGAATCACAGGTCAATATTTGAGAATATTTTGGCTCCTACCACCTGGTCGAACAAATCATCGATCCTAGGGAGCGGGTAACGGTTCTTTATAATCATTTTTTTCAATTGACGGTAATCAATGCACATCCGCATCGTACCGTCCTTCTTCTTTACAAACAAAATCAATGCTCCCTAAGGGGACACTCTAGGTCGGATATACCCTTTCTCTATTAACTACTACAACTGCATCACGAGGTCTTCACTTGTTGACCAATATCCTATCACGTTAGTTCATATTGTGGGTTTTAAAATTATCAAAAATTGAACCAATATATTGCAAGTATTTGGGGGGATGAGGGGTTTAAGGTGGGGGTGGGTAGGGTGGTTTATAAGGATTGAGGTATAAAAAGGGGTGGGGAGGAGGTTTTAAGTATTTGGAGGGGCTTTCAACAAAAAGAGTTTGGGTCAATATATCTGGAAATTAAGGGTATTCTTTAATATCCCATGACCGTACGTGTTAGGTGAGAGGTTCACTAAGTGAAGTCCCCGTGAACTACAGTTTGAGTTCCACCAATTATAGTGAACTCATGTGGTAAAGGGATTTGAAGGATGAAACTAATTTTGGGGTTAGTTTGATGGAAACATTTAGGTCTTGTTTTGAAGGTAACACGGGGATTTCCTTGGGAATAACGTCCTTGAATTCTTCAAGAATGGTGGAGTCTTCTATGCATTGTTCTCTATCAGACTCTACGTCTCGGATGTTTACCGCAAACAACTTGCAGCCCTTCCTAACACACTTCTTTGCTTGTAAGGAAGAGATTTGTCCTACATAAAAAAATTTTGGGATACCTTGAACCTTCACTTGGTTCCCTTGGCTATTAGTACACAAGACAGAATTGTGTAGACAATCGAGCATGACATGGTGTTGTTCCAACCAGTCCATGCCGATAATAATATCATACAATCCTAAAGGTAGGATGTTTGGGTTTACCTTAGTAAGGAAACCATTCATGTTTACTTCACATTCTTTAACAATTATTGAAACCTTCTGTTTCGTACCGGTAGCTAACTGTACCAGCCAAGGTTTGTCATGCTTTACTTTGCCTAACTTGCATAAATCAATAATCTTAGGTGCAACATAGCTCCAGAAACCACCATGATCAATAAGTATTGAAACATAGGTGTTTAAGATATTACCTTCGATCTCGACCATTGTAGCTTAATGGTCCATCTGTCGGCCATCTAATGCTGCATAGATTCACGGGGTTCCCACTATATCCTCAACGGTAGGTTCTTCTTGCAGGTTTTGTAAGACTCCATGGTTCTTGTTCTTACAATCTTAGGCATAATGGGGCCCGTTACACTTCCAACACTTGATTGCTAAAGGGGTAAAAATGGCTCCACTCACCACTTTCTTATTACCATTAGGAGATGGTACATAAGGCTTCGTACCAGTTTTGTTGAAGATCTTGTTCACGTGAAAGATGTTATTTTTCTTTCTATAAGGCTGCAGGTTTGATCCAGGATTGCGGTTATCAGAAAAGTTTCTAGACTTTTCTCTATTTTGGTTCTGGTTTTCTTACCATAACTGCCCATGCTCATAGTAGAGTCCGGGCTTGTGTAGTGCAGTATCTAGTGTCTTTGGCATGTTAAATTCAATCCTGTCTCGAAAACTAGGAGGAAGAAATCCCAGGAACTACAGGATCTTCATCTTCTCTTCTTTGATATACAGTACATAATGCAGCAGAACTAGAAATATGTTTATAAATGTGTCCATAGTTATGGACCCCATGCACAGTTCATGGATCTCTTTTACCTTGCGGTCAAAGAACCTTTCTGACATGTATTTTTCTTGGAAAATATTTCAGAAGTTTTCCCAGCTTTTTCTCGCAGCTCATATTTCTTTGTGTACTTTAAATCTCGCCACCATATTGCTTCCTTACCATTCAAGTTGTAGATGGCCAGCCTAGCCTGCATAACATTGGAATATTTATGAACCTAGAAATACTTGCTCATTCCCAACAACCATTCTTCAGCATTTTCTCTCGTATTTACTTCACCTTCATAGGTTGGGGCTCTTATTTTTTGAAACCCCCCCTGAAGACTATCATTCCTTCTTTTCCTCTTTCTTTGTGGAGAAAGTGAGTCATCACTAGCAGGACTCTGATGATCTCCTTTAGTTGCTTCAGGTGTACTTTCTTTTTCTGCTTCTCTTGGGCTGCTGGCCCGCTCATGGTATGGTTCTCTTTTGGATCTGTTGGTGGACTAGGTAGGTTTACCTTGCGGGCTCCCTCTCGTCCTGTTACGCAATAATGATTCATTTACAACTTGATGTTCATTTCTTTCATTTAGACTCTATTCTCTAAAACTTTTCAATTCAGCTGGAAGACTATGCAAATTTTTCAGCACATCAGGGTTTAGCTCGACCACCAAGTTAACTTCCGTAGTGGGGGTGGTTATTTCTTCATGCCGACTGTTTTCTTCCTCAGTATTCATAAACTGGACAGTGCTGTAAAAATTTTCTTGTAACGCAAAATTTTTTAACAGCATCAAATATTTCTGTTAGTAACAAAAAAATTACTTTTCATACTTTATTTTCTGTGCGTGAATGACTAGTGCACCCATAGGTCTCTTAGTATTGAAACTGGGCTTTGATACCTCTTCTGATGTCCCCAAAAATGGAAAAAAAAAATAAAATTATTGGCTAGTGAAAACTGTTGATGTATATGTAATTTCAGAATGTATTCTTCTATGTATCTTATGTATTGTAACCTGATGTTTATTCTGGGATGTTTCTATTATGTATTTGGGTCATGTTGTTATGCCGCGATGTTCCGATCAGGAGGATCTATAATGTAAACAAGTCATATCAAGTCATTAGGTAAGTCCCCACAGTTTTGGGGCACTCGAGTTATTATACACTAATTAAGGTGTAGGCTCGGGTAAGTAATATTAGGTCGAGCCTACGTGTGAAAATGTAATTCAAGTGAACGAAAGAATATAAATAGAGAGTGAGACTCTCTATTTATCACACACATCATTCACTCTCTTAAGTGAGGCGTACTTGTGGAGGAGGAAATATACTGGGACTAGAAGGCCACTGCTGTTGGGAGATCTCTTACTATTTTGGTGCTGATTTTATCTCTAAGGAAGTTGCGGGGTTTTCTCCTTTATGGTTTCCCCGAGGAAAACTCTTTGTGTCTCTTGTCTGTTGTGATATGCTTATGTTTTATTGCTGTGCTTGTTATTCTCTCAGTGAAAAGATCCTAAGATCATAATGCTAGCTTAAATGTTGAAAAACTAACATGGTATCAGAGCTAACCTGAGAAGAAGACACTGTGCAGCTGCGGGAACTAGGGATTCCTAGTTTGTGGACTTTTCTCCACATATTTTCAGAAAAAGTAAGGTGGAATTACTCTCCTCCCTAGGGCGCATCTTTCTGTCGAAACAGAATCAAATTCTGAGGTTTTTCAGTTTTGGACTTGTCACTGGGGTCGGAAATTAGGGATTTCTATAGAAGAGGAATTTTTCAGTGAGCCCAGGCTTGGATTGATCTCCTCCCCAAAATCGAAGTTAGGAACAAATTTGAAGGCATTTGGGTGGACGGAACTCTGGAAAAGCAAAACCCTAGTTGCACCTGAACCAGCTCTGCAGGATTTCAGCTCAAGTTTCAGATCCGACATCTTGAACCTGGTAAGATCTAAAATATTTTGTATTTCCATTTGAGGTTCTTATTTAAAGATGTCTCATCATACCAAGCTTGATGAAAAGCTTGAGGGGGATGATAACTTCCGAGCTTGGAAGTATAGGATCTCCTTGGTCCTGGAAGAGAATGAATTAGACTCCTACATTCATGAGGAGGTTCCAGTTCCATAGGGAGATGAGGCTAAGGCCTTGCATAAGAAGAATATGGTTATGGCAAAGAGGATCATTGCTGATTCTATTAAGGATCATCTTATCCCACAGGTGTCCTCTCTCAGGACACCTAAAGCTATGTTTGATGCCCTAACCAAATTGTTTGAAAGAAAGAACATCAATCGAAAGATGACCTTGAGGAGCCAATTGAAGAATGTGAAGATCCAGAATGTAGAAACTATCGAGTCCTACTTCACAAGGGTTTCTCAAATCAAAGAGAAACTAGAAGCTATTGGTGAAGAAGTGGAGAAAGCTGAGATAGTGATGACTACCATGAATGGCCTCCCTAGGCCATGGGATGCTTTTATCCAAGGAATGTGTGCTAGGAAGAAGTTGATCAAATTCAGCAGACTATGGGAAGAATGTTCTCAAGAAGAAGCTCGAATAGAAGCCCGAGAAGAGAACATGGGAAATGAAGATCAAGCCCTCACAGCTCACTCCAAGAAGGAAAGAAGAAAACATCATTACTCCAAAGGTAAGAGCTCTCATCCTAAAAGAGATCTATCTAGATTAAGATGTTATACATGTGATGAGATAGGGCACATTGCAAAAGACTATCCTAAGAACAAAGGACACTCCCATAAGAATAAGGGGAACAAAAGAAGACATCATGATCATGCTGCAGAGGATGATGAACCATCCAAGAAGAGATCCAAATATGAAAGTGAAGATTCTTCAAGCGAGGATGAATATGTTTTGATATCAGCCCTCACAGGTAACATTACTCATGGAAGTGATGATTGTCTTATAGACAGTGGAGCTTCCAAACATATGACAGGATTCAAGGAATATTTTGTAAGACTATCAGAACATGAATCACCTCACAAGGTGAAACTAGGATATGACTACCAATATCCAATAAAAGGTAGTGGAGAATATTCATACAAGCTAGACTCTGGTAAGTCTCTAACAATGAAAGAAGTATTGTTTGTTTTAGGACTTAAGAAGAATCTTCTATCCATTTCAGCCTTGGATGCAAAAGGAATACGGGTTGCATTCATAGATGGTCAAGTCAACATGTGGCCAACAGGAAAGACAATTGATGATGCGGTAGTGATTGGAGAATAAGAAGGAGGCTTGTACAAATTGAAGGGCCATCCAGAACAAGCCTTGATACATGACTCAGTAGAGCCAAATGAACTTTGGCATAGAAGTCTTGCACATGTGCATTACAGTGCACTACCGATTGCAAGCAAAGCTGTTGAAGGTCTTCCAGAATTCCAAGCAAAACATGATGGAGTTTGAAAAGGATGTGCGAAAGGGAAGAATACAAAGAAGACATTTCCTAGCAGTGAAAGCAAAGCCAAAGGCATTCCAGAAATCATCCATTCTGATGTATGCGGTCCAATGTCATCAAACTCACTAAGCGGGTATGCATACTATGTTTCTTTTATTGATGATTTTTCTAGAAAGACATGGATTTACTTTATGAAAAACAAAGATGAAGTGTTCAGCAAGTTCAAGGAATTCAAAGTCTTGATTGAGAACCATACTGAAAATAAGATCAAGACCATTCGATCATATAATGGTGGAGAATTCACTTCGAATGAACTCAAAGAACTATGTAGAGAATTAGGGATTAAGAGGGAGTTTTCAACTCCTTATAATCCACAACAAAATGGGGTTGCAGAACAGAAGAACAGAACTATCATGGAAGCTGCAAGAGCTATGCTTCATGATCAAGATCTACCTATGCATCTTTGGGCTGAAACTGCTAGAACAGCAGTGTATGTACAGAACCATACTCCACATAGAGTACTCGAAAACAAGATTCCTGAAGAAGTCTTCTCCGGCAAGAAACCAGAAGTCAGCCATCTCAGAATATTCAGCTGTCCTATATATATCCACGTTCCAAAAGAGAAGAGAACAAAAGTAGATCCTTCAGGAAAGAAGGGCATATTTTTGGGATACTCTGAAAGCTCGAAGGCTTACAGAATCTACTTTCCAGGATACAAGAAGATTGACGTTAGTAGGGATGTAACATTTGATGAAGACACAACTTACAACAAATCCAGAAAGAGACCTACTGAAGAACCTGAAGAAGCAGAAGCAGAAGCACCCAGGATCCGTGATGCAATCATGAATGAAGAAGCTCAAGAAGAAGATCGAGAGTTCGAGGAACCACAAAGACCTGTAGATCCACCACTAGAGAAGAATCCTCATAAGAGGAAACCTACTTGGGTACGTGAACTTATCCAAGGGGCGGAAAGATATGGAGCTCCAGAAGAGAATCACAGAGAAAGAAAGAGAACAAGATCAAATTCCGGGTATGTAGCTTTATTATGTGATTTCATTTATAAAGAACCTTCTAGTTATGAAGAAGTGGCAGAACAGAAAGAATGGAAGGATGCTATGATCGAAGAATATCAATCGATCATGAAGAATGATGTTTGGGATGTTGTCCCTAGACCAAAAGGGAAGTCAGTTTCACATCCAAATGGATCTACAAAATCAAGCATGCTGCAGACGGGAGCATTGAAAAGTACAAGGCAAGATTTGTATCTCAAGGATTCTCTCAGAAAGAGGGAGTAGACTATGAAGAAACATTTGCACCTGTAGCCAGTTACACTTCCATCAGATCAGCACTTGCTCTGGCTGCAGTGATGAAATGGAAGATACACCAGATGGATGTCAAGACTGATTTCTTGAATGGTGTAGTGGAAGAGGAAGTGTATGTAGAACAACCACTCGGTTTTGAGACACATGATCGAAAGTCTTATGTATGCAGATTGAAGAAACCCCTGTATGGTTTGAAATAGGCACCCAGAACCTGGTACGGCAGAATTGACAACTTTCTATCCAGTTTGGGCTTTACCAAGAGTAAAGCAGATTCCAACCTTTACTACAAGGTTGAATATGGCAATCCAGTGATGCTCCTATTGTATGTAGATGATTTATTTGTGACAGGTACAGATGGGTTGATTGCTGATACGAAGAGAAAGCTTGCTGCTGAGTTCGAGATGAAGGACCTAGGAATGATGCATTACTTTTTAGGTATGGAGGTGTGGCAGAGTGCATATGGAATATTCCTTGGACAAGGGAAGTATGCAGTAGAGATCCTGAAGAGGTTTGGGATGATGGACTGCAAGGCAATGGACACACCTATGGCATCTAACCTAAAGCTATTGAGTGATGCTTCGTCAGATTCGGTTGATGCTACAATGTATCGTCAGATGATTGGGTCATTGATGTACCTGATCAACATAAGACCAGACATTTGCTTTTCTGTGAAAACCTTGAGCCAGTACTTGACAGATCCGAGAAGTGTTCACTTGACAGTTGCAAAGCATATTCTGAGCTACCTGAAGGGTACGATTGACTATGGGCTCAAGTATGATGCGAATCTGAAGATTAACCTGGAGGGTTATGTTGATTCAGATTGGGAAGGCAGTGCCACCGACAGAAAGAGTACTTAAGGATGTTGCTTCAGTATGGGATCAGGTGTGATCTCTTGGTTTAGCAGGAAGCAATCCTGTGTGGCACTGAGTATAGCTGAAGCAGAGTATGTCGCAGCCTGTTCATCTAGTTGTGAGGCAGTATGGCTACGGAAGCTACTATCTGATTTATTTGATCTCCAGTTGGACGCTACTTGTATACATTGTGACAACCAGAGTTGTGTGAAGTTGTCATAGAATCCAGTGTTTCATGACAAGTCTAAGCATATTTAGATCAAGTATCACTATATCAGGGATATGGTGCAGAGAGGAGCAGTGAAGCTCTAGTATGTTGCGACGGAGGAACAAATAGCTGATGTATTGATGAAGCCATTGGCTAGGATGAAATTTGAGTACTTCAGAGAGAGACTTGGTGTTCTCCAGATCGAGGCTTCCTCCCAGGGAAAGTGATGAGACCAAGATCCATTCTAACATGGTGAGAGGATTGGTTCCTTCCATGGTCAGATGTAAGAGCTGAGTTATTTCATCATGGTGAGAGGATTGGTTCTTTCCATGATTGATATGAGTGCTGAGATCCATAGCCATTTTGACGAGTAGGTCAGATATAAGGGCTGTGCCATTCTGTTGAGTAGGATGGATGTAACGGCAATTGACATTCTAGGAATGGAGGCACCTAGTCAGTTACCAGGATCACTCAGTACAAGACTGTGTATCCATTCTGATGTGATAGAGGGATGTGTTCCCACTTGATCAGATGTAAGGGCTGAACCATTCTGTCCATGGCTAAAGGATTTAGTTCCTTCCATGTCAGATGTAAGTGTTGGCCATTCCGACGAGCAGGTCGGATGTAAGGGAAACTTCCATTCTCTAGGAGAGTGGAGGCACTTGGTCAGTTACCAGGTAGCTCAGTCAAGGACTGGGGGCCATTTTGATATGACTACTGAGATGTGTTCTCGTAGGATCAGATGTGAGTGCAAGACTTTCCATCACTGTGATAGGATGTGTTCTTGTCTGGATGGATGTAAGTGCAGAAATTTTCCATCATTGTGATAGGATGTGTTCTTGTTTGGATGGGAGTCTTTCATCACTGTGATAGGATGTGTTCTTGTCTGGATGAAAGTGGAGAAATCTTCCATCACTGTGATAGGATGTGTTCTTGTCTGGATGGGAGTCTTTCATCACTGTGATAGGATGTGTTCTTGTCTGGATGAAAGTGGAGAAATATTCCATCACTATGATAGGATGTGTTCTTGTCTGGATGGGAGTCTTTCATCACTATGATAGGATGTCTTCTTGTCTGGATGAAAGTGGAGAAATATTCCATCACTGTGATAGGATGTGTTCTTGTCTGGATGGGAGTCTTCCATCACTGTGATAAGATGTGTTCCTATCTGGATGGATGTGCCTTTCTGACGAGTAGGTCAGATGTAAGTGCTAGATGTGCCTTTCTGACGAGTAGGTCAGATGTAAGTGATGGATGTGCCTTTCTGACGAGTAGGTTATATGTAAGTGATGGATGTGCCATTCTGACAAGTAGGTCAGATATAAGTGCTAGGCATGCCTTTCTGACGAGTAGGTCAAATGTAAGTGCTGGGCGAAGACCTACATGAGGGTAGGCCTACAAGAAGCATGAAAAAGGGCTGGCTTTGTAGAACTTCTTGTGACGAGAAGAATCTTGAGATAGCACCAGTGTTGATCTAGATCGAGTGATGATCTAGATCCAGTAATGATGATCCAGTATTAATGATCCAGATCGAGTGATGATCCAGATCCAGTCCAGAGATGATGATCCATATCTAGTGATGATGTTCCATGATGATCCAGATCGAGAGATGATCCAGATCCGAAGATGACTTGAAGACGAAGATGACTTGAAGACGAGATGATCCAGCTGATCCAGAGAAGAAGACTAGTGCTGAAAATTGTGTCGAAAGAATACCTTCCTAGTTAAGAGGGAGTGTTGATGTATATGTAACTTTAGAATGTATTCTTCTATGTATCTTATGTATTGTAACCCGATGTTTGTTCCAATATATTTCTATTATGTATTTGGTTCATGTTGTTATGCCCCGATGTTCCAATAGGGAGGATCTATAATGTAAACAAGTCATGTCAAGTCATTGGGTAAGTCCCCACAGTTTTGGGGCACTCAAGTTATTATACACTAATTAAGGTGTAGGCTCGGGTAAGTAATATTTGGTCGAGCCTACGTGTGAAAATGTACCTCAAGTGAACGGAAGAATATAAATAGATAGTGAGACTCTCTATTTATCACACACATCATTCACTCTCTTAAGTGAGGCACACTTGGTTTTATAATTTGGTAAGTGTAGTTATTGTCATTGCAGCTACTACGACTAAATTTAGTGTACTCTAATTATTCTTCATTATGTTTTGAACTAGTTAGTCTATATGCAATTAATACATTTTACGTTCTATGCATGTTCTCACTATACCTATTAACATCTCTCAGGTTATTTTATTGACAGGTTAATATATTGATTTAAGAGCGGAGATTTGGATTTTATAGTCCGAGATGTTATCATAGAATAATTTGTATGCCATTATTCTTGAGTGTAAACACCTTGTTACTAAGGGATTAAACCCTAAGATCTAATCCTATGGTCTAAACCCTATCTAACTACCTAAGCATGGTTCCTTGACTTTGGACTAGCGCATCCTATGGACTAGCATTATTGTAATACTATCATAAGCAAACTTTTTAATATGGTATCATATGATAGCGTTTGGGTGGAGACATAACATATGGTATAAAGATTTTAGCATGGTGAGTAAAAACACATGATATTCCAATGACATTGAACTAGGGAGAGTGGGTTTGGGAAATCAAAGTGGTTACATGCTGGTGCATTTATCGTTCTTGGAATTTGTGGTAGCCCCAAAATTTAGGGATTGGCTCACGATTCAGTTTGGTCATTTCATTATGGTCTGTGGGGAAAAGGGTGTCTCAGCTCTGTGCTACGAAGGAGATGAAGGTAATATTCCTCTATTTCATGTCTGCATTCTGTGCTTGGTATCGTGGCTCCTTCATCGTTATGATTCTCACCCTATTGTGCTTGATTGTGGTTGCAGGTAGCAGGGTAACAATGGTGAGGTGGATCCATCTTCATTGTAGCTCCAATGTAATGCAATTAAGGCCACAGTAAGCCTACTCTTGAAGCTTATTCTTGTCACCTTTCATCCCTGTGGGCAGATCTGATTTTCGACTGGTTGTTGGTTTTATGCTGTAGCGATTTCGATTTCTCCTTCGGGCTTATGATTACAGACTTGGGTTTTTTTGAGAATGGAGGCGTTATGCCATGAATCAATTTGCAGGACATTCGGATCTGTGTAATCTCATTTTCAGTAATTTAAATCGTTATTTTATTTGGTTTTGAGATTTATAGCCATGGGCTGCACCATTGCTTGCAATGGTGCCATAGCCCCTTGGCATGCCTGAGTAAACCTCGCTCTTGGCCTTTAATGTAGACTGTGTACTAGACTTGGGACCTTTGTGTAAATATATAATAGTATGTTTTTTTTTAAATGGTAATGGTTAACTTTGATACATTGTGTATGCAATTTCGTTCTGTGTTTTTATTCAGCTCTATATTTAAAAGGAGTTGGGGTTTTAACAGTAGAGGCATTCGCCTAATCAGATGCTCTGTGTAATTTCATTGGTTAGCTTGGATAATGTAATAATTTGAAAGCGTGGGAAAATGCCATGAACCTTTCCCACAATGTTGTGATAAATTATATATTGTTGTTTATGGTATTCAGTTTTTATGTAAAAATGGACTATGGAAATCCATGCGTTGGAAGCCATGATGGCCAACGCTTACAATAGGTTTAGACATTGATCTACTGTATTTTAAAAAAGGTTATTTGGCCGAGGTCATGCTGTATCTAGGGTCTTACGACCTCACTGATAGTGTATGCATTGTTAATTATATGGCATTGATGTGTTTTTGAAATTACAGCTCGTATGCTTAATGTAATTCGTGGCCTGTGTAGCGATATAAACAATCGATTTATATACAGGGTTGATTCCTGTTCAATTTGTTATGATATGGTTTTTATGGATTTTCCTTTGGTCTTGACATCCATAGGAATTGATGTCGCGACCTCTATTGGTAACAAGGTTTTAAAGTAATGTAATGATTGTATTTTAAATAAAAGCAATCTAGTCTTGCATTCCCATAGGATTCGACTCTTGTTACTATTTGCAATATATGAACTTATGATATGATTTGATGTTGTTTTAATATGATATGATTTAATGTATAATATGTATTATTTTAATTTATATAAGGTAATGTTTGTTGAGTTATGTAATTTTGTTTATGGTTATGTATAGATGGATAAGTAGAATCATGGATTCTGTTATATGAACTTTGATTAAAGAATTGTAGACGACCCCATGGATGGTCGCAATGCCTCCTCTGGTTATATATAATGTCGTTTCATTTATGTGGAGTATTTTTAATGTAAATTTGTATTTTGATTACAGACCTTGAAAGGTCTTAGATGGGTTATTTAATTTTGGAAATAAATGCATAGATAATTTTCATAACAGTTTATACCTTATGGTCTTATTTATATGTATATATAATTATCTTATAAGATCATTCTATTTATAAATAATACCCTAAGGTATCTATATAGCATATTTATTTCTTTAAACTTACCCTATGATTAAATGTACCATAATATGAAACATGTCTCTATTGACAAATGCAATATGTCAATAGAGATATAAATAATAGGTGAACATTAAATAGCAGGGCTAGATTTACCTACTTTACAGTATTAATTTCTGAATACTAAATGAGTACAAAAAACAAACTTTAGAGTTAGAAACCTAGCTATATACAATCTATGATAATATTTACCATCCTAGGAAGTATTAAAGAGAATAAAACCCCTAGAAAAATATAGACAGAATCATCAATTACCTAGGGTTAGTAAATTCTTTGGAAACATTCAACTAACATATTCATTATATAATCTAGAAGATAGCATTGAAAGTCTAGGGTTAGATTTTAAGAAATGTAACCCTAGGATATATGGACTGAACTAATCAATTGTAGGGTTAGTAATAACTATAAAATATTTTTCATAAAGCAGTTGGTATTTACCCTAGAAATGAACTTTGACATAGTAAGAACTCACACCTGTAATTTATTTTCCTGAATCTCCTTTAATGGCTAAACCTGCACACTTTTTAAATAACCAACATTATCAATTTAAGACAAATATAACCTCTGATTTTGATGACCAAATCACTTGGGAACTACCACGTTCCTCCCAACCATGACCCTGAACCATTCCTAGTTCTAATCCATATCCCTTCGAGCTGGACTCCAACATGCAAGTAGCTTAGAGCTCCTATGGTAGGGCTTCCTAACTGGTTTTTAGTTCTAAATCAATCCTCTTTTCCTTGCAGTAAAAGTTCTCCAAGAAAACACTTCAGAGCAAAACCAGGAAAAATAATAATTCTCCTCCATAAAAATAAGAACCCCAATCCTTTGCTTGGATTGAGTGTTTATAGGAATACTTTTCAGTCAAAGGGGCACTTAAATCAAGAAATCCTTGGTTTTTTTATTTAACCCTTTTTAATTTACTGGGGTAATTTTCAATTCTTATCCTAGGAACTTTTAACTAGTTCCTAGTTAGTCTTTCATAGATATTTCACTATTTATTAATACATTAATAATAAATAATAATTGGTGAAGCTTCTCTTGTTTCTTTATTCAATTATAAAATTAATCATAATTAATTTTTTATACATACTATGTATAAAATACATAGTATTAAAATACTTGTTAAGATTTGTCTTCGGGCATCGTGTGTCATGATCCCTAGACTTAACGACACTTCTTCATGGAGGTGAAGTAGATAGATGGCTTAGGTCTACTAGGATAGGAAACTTTAAACATCCTTGCATGTTGGATTTCCCTCGTATAACGTGGTAGCTCTTCAATACTTGATGAGAATACATAAATTCAAAATTTCATTTAATCACTTATAATTAAGTATGATGAGATCAATATTTTTCTTTAGTCATTTTCACTTAGAAGGTATTTAATTCTTTTCAGTAACACCTAGTGCTTACCAGTGCCCATACTCAATGCTTATAACAGGGAGTTACAAACATAGTGCAATTCCAAAGCTCTTGCTCAATACTAAATACTAGGATGTAGTTGTACGATACACCTAGGGATACAATGGCCAAAGATCCAATGCTCCAGAGCTTATGCTCAATATCCACATGGATTTCTCCAAAGCTTATGCCCAACATTTCCAATTATATTTTCATGTGTTCCTGAGCTTCATGCTCAACACAAATGTAAGTACTCATGTGCTCTAGATCCTCTCGCTCAATACAAAACATCTCATTAATCATGTGCTTCAGGGTCCATGCCCAACATAAAACATTTCATCAATCATGTGCTTCATGCTCCACGCCCAACACAACCAATATATATATATCCATATGTATCATCACTAATCGGCTTATGCCCAATATACAAAACAAATCATCATGTTCATATGCAGTGGGGTCTTTGAACCAATATAAAATAAAACATCAATATAATCATCGTGATCAATAGGCTCATGCCTATAAATGGTAGGTCCAAAATTTGGGATATTACATCCCTCCCCTCTTAGTAAAACATCATCCCTGGTGTTTTAGGGACTCTGAATGATATCATGAAACAAGGTCGGGTAAGCCTTTCTCATGGTGGCCTCATTCTCCCAGGTAGCCTCATCCACCTCAAAGTGCTTCCACTGCACTTTCAATTCAACCACAATGCACATACGAAGCTGTACTTCTCTCTTGTCCAATAAATGCAAAGGCTCAAAGGAAAATTTCCCCTCAAATTCCACCTATAATAATGACCAATCAATGACATGCTTATTGTCATAAACATATTTATTTAGTAAAGATGCATGAAAAACATTATGAACTCTTACGTGCACATGTAATGCTAGTTCATAAGCCACTGGTCCTTTCTTGGCCATAATTTCAAAAGGTTCACAAAATCTAGGTTCTAACTTACCACACCTACCCAAGATCCATGATCTCCATTTTTCTTTCACTTTCAAGTAGACATGCTCACCTACTTGATAGTCTTTATCTTTCCTTTTCTTATCCGCATAACTTTTCTGACGGTCTTATGCCTCTTTAAGGTTTCATTGGACCTTGGTAACTAATTGTTACAAGTCCAATAACAGGTTAATCCCTAACATGAACCGATCCCTTAGACTATCCCAAGTAATTGGGGTCCGACACGTCCATCCATAGAGTACCTTGAAAGGACTCATCTTGGCGGAAGCTTAATACTTGTTGTTATATGCAAAATCTACAAGGTGCAAATAATCCTCCCACTTGGTGGTGTTTTTCATGACATACATTTGAAGCACGTCTTCAACAATTTGGTTTACTCTTTCAGTTTGCCTGTCTATCTGTGGGTGATAAGAAGTGCTAAATTTCAACCGTGTCTCTAATCCAGAGAATAAAGATCTTCAAAAGTTTCCTGTAAACTTAACATCTCTATCTAAGATAATTGCTTTGGGTATCCCATGCAATGTGAATATCTATTTTAGGAAGATATCGGCAATGTTCATGGCCTTGTAGGTCGATTTCATGGGAATGAAGTGTGCTTCCTTTGATAGCTTGTCAATGACTATGAAGTTGGAATCATTTTGCTTCTTGCTTTTCAGTAAGCCAGTAATAAAATCCATACTTATAATCTCCCACTTCTATTCCGGAATGGGAAATGGCTGTGGCAATCCTGAAGGATGTTGGTGCTCATATTTAACTAGCTAGCATTCCTGACATTTCACAATAAACATTACAATTTCAGCCTTTAACTTAGGCCATAAAAAGTGTCTCTTGACATAAGATTTCATCTTTTGAAATCCTGGGTGCCCTATAAAATTATGTGAGAACGTTGGACCAAATATCCCCTCCACTTGGAACATACAATCTATCCTTTGACCATATTAGTCTGGAGTCATCCACCTTGTATTCATTCTATTGTTGAAACAACTGGTCCTCCTGGACCTTCTTGAGGATTTCCACATAGAACAGGTCAACCTTATTGGCCACACGTTGGCCATTCTAATCTTTCCATGCAAATATGCATCAGTTTGACTCAAGGTCACCTCATATATCATATGAGTTTGTCAACTCAAAAAATAGGCAAATTTGTTCTCTTTTCCCTTAATATGCTTTAGTTCAAAGTGATACTCACTCAGGAAATCCAACCATCTGGCTTGCCTCGCATTCAGATCGGGTTGATCTAATAAATACTTTAGACTCATATTGTTAGTATTTAGAAGGAACTTCCTTCCCATGAGGTAGTGCCTCCATGTTAGATTTTTATCATTCAAGCTAGAATTATATTAGGATCTTTAACTAACAGAATAACAAGCACAACAATCAAACACAAGAGACAATAAACACAAATATTTTCCTCAGGGAAACCATAAAGGAGAAAACCCTGCAAATTCCTCAGAGATAGAATCAACACCAAAAGTAAAACCCAAAAACATAAACATGATCTCCCGACAACAGTAGTCTCTCTCTCTGATCCCAACTTCTTCTCTCTCACTCATGCACCCCAGTGAGTGAGTGTGTGTGTGATAAATAGAGAGTCTCGCTCTCTAGTTATATTCTTTCGTTCACTTAACCTTTAACTCTGTTATGTAGGCTCCAGTAATCCTAACTCATTTATGTAGGCTCGAGTAACCACAACTGGGGTACTAATGACCCGACTTACATTAACTCACCTAGGGCCGACTTCTCTAGGAGAGTTTAATAACCCTAGTGCCCCACAACTGTGGGTACTTTAACCCTTAATCAATAGGAGGGTTACCCACCATGAATTTACATGACTTTTTGACATTATTGAATCTCTCGATAGGAACATCGAGGCATGACATGACTCAAATACATTACAGACACTTCCCAGAATAAACATCGGGGGTACAATACGTAAGATATATGGATGAATACATTCCAAAGTTACAAATACATCAGCACTCCCTCTTAACTGGGACAGTATTCTCTTGACACAATTTGTCACCAATGGTATTCTTCTCTATATCAACTGGATCATCATCGAGTTCTCGTCATCTTCATCTTCAAGTCATCTTCATCACCAGATCTAGGTCATCACTTGATCTGGATCATTACTTGATATGGATCATCACTCGATCTGGATTATCATCACTAGATCATTATCACGGGTGCTATCTCATGATTCTTCTCGTCACCGGAAGTTATACATAGCCAACCCTTTTTCATGCTGGTAGCAGGCCTAGCCTTCAAGTAGGTCTTTGTCTTCTTCAACACTTATATCTGACCATGATAGGAAACTCATTCACACATCATGTCAAAAAGGCTTTGCATTTACATCTGACCATGATAGGAAAATTTATTCACACATCATGATAGGAAACTTTATTCACACATCATGATAGGAAACTTTTTTTCACACATCATGTCAGAAAGGATCTGCACTTATATCTAACCACAATAGGAAACTTTATTCACACATCATGATAGGAAATTTTATTCACGCATCATGATAGGAAACTTTTATTCACACATCATGTCAGAAAGGCTTTGCACTTATATCTGACCATGATAGGAAAATGTATTCACACATCATGATAGGAAAATTGTATTCACACATCATGTCAAAAAGGCTCTCAACCCCAGGTTGAGTGTCAGCCCCAGATTGAACAAATTCCTAGTAACTAACCAGGTGCCTCCATTCTCCCAGATATTGGCATGGCATTTATCACTTATATATGATCATGTAGGAACCAATCCACATTAGAATGGCTCAACACTCATATCTGACATGGAAGGAACCAATCCTCTCACCATGATAGAATGGATCAACCCTTACATCTGACCATGGGAGGAACCAAAACTCACAGACTCATCACTTCCCCTTAGAGGGAACCTCGATTTGGAGAACACCAAGCTTCCCCTTGAAGTACTCAAACTTCACTCTGGACAATGGCTTAGTCAACACATCAGCTATCTGTTCATCCGTCGCAACATACTAGAGCTTCATTTCTCCTCTCTGCACCATATAACACATATTTCATTAAATTTGGAAATATTCTATTACAAGGACTTCATCCACATTGAGTTTTTTTGTAAATCTCTAAATACATATTCTATTAAAT
>LPNX010136954.1:8634-32635 GCA_001517045.1 Pseudotsuga menziesii
GTGAGGGGGGAGAGGAAGAGATGGAGGGAAAGAGGTGAGAGAGAGGGTTGAGGGATAGTTATAGATGAAGAGAGATAGTGAAGGAGAGAAATAGCGATGGTTATATAGAGAGGGATGGAGAGAGGTTTTGTGGATGTGTGTGAGATAGAAAAAGGGGGGAAGGTTGGTTATAGAGGGAGAGAGGGTGTGTTTTTTCAAGAACAAGAAGTGTGTAAGTTTGTTCGAGGGGGTAGTGGTGAGATAAGGAAGTTTGGTTATTAATATTCTTAGTCCATTTTAGATTGGTTCAAAAATCCTATTAAATCTCCCATGCATGCTTCTAATCATTGGAGAGATATCAATTGAGTTGTTCTTGTGCTCAGTGATAGTTTAGATTATAAGGTTGGAATTGGTTCTCAGTTTAGGATTAGATTAGATGATGTTATGGGTTGTAGCAATAGGATATTGGTGGCGAAATAATTCTTTTTTCTTTCATAGTTAGAATATTTTCATTCTAACTCAGATTGCTGATGAAGATGCCTCTTTAACCTAGAAATGGGGATGGAATACGAAGTTCACTTGATAGGTTGATTGAAAAATCAATTGAATTGTTTTCTTTTAGAACTAAAATCCGGACAAGTTTAGTTGAACTAATATCCATATGTTTTGATCAAGACTCTAAATAAGAATGGAGGAGGTTATACATTGTAGAAAGACTATCAAAATCTTATGAATGTGGAGGATTTGGAATATAGATGGTGGTGGGAAATGATTTAGAGAATTAAAGATCCAAAAATTCTAAAATTCTCATGTGGCTTGATCTCACCTCAAAAATCTTGACTAAAGATCTCTATCACAAGAAAAATAATGAACATCCTGGAATATGTTATATTTGTTGGCAAGGTGGAGAAGACATATCCCACATCTTCATGAATTGTCCCTTTTCTCTTCAATTTTGTAATAAGATAGAATGGTGGTTAGGAAAGAAGGATATTTGGAAGTACGAGTCTGTGGAGGTAGGCCTAAGAATATGGTTTTCATGAGAATATCTAAACAATTATAGAGCAATTATTTTCCTAACTAGCTGGAATCTTTGGAATTCTAGTAATGATGTGTATTTTGAGAATTGTCCCTCCCATTCTACACAGGTTTCTACTGCTATGTGCTCTTTGGATAAACATTTGAAGGAAGATTCGAAGATTAAGATCAATAGATATAAAACGCATATGTGTTATAACGCATATGTATTTTATATCACATATGTGTTTGTATCACATAAACGTTATAACACACATGCAATTTTTATCGCATATGCATTTTGTAAAATTTAAAATTTCAGAGAGAATAATGCTTGGCATCATGTTCGGAAATAGATTGAGACTACCGAACCTATTGGCTAAGACAAATCAACTAGGGCTATTTCCTATATTCTAGAACTCTGTAAATATGCTCAGTTTCAATGGCATTTTTTTCTATGACAAGCACAATATTTTTTTATGAAAATATAAAATATTGTACAATACGATCTTACGATTCTGAATATGTAATTTTTTTCTACATATGTATGTTTTATTTATTTATTATTATTTTTCTAAATGACACACATCAATTTTTGAAAATAGATACATCCATTTTTTTATATAACTTTTGATTTCCTTCACTGCTTCGCAAGGAAAATATATGGTGCACTAGAGGAGAGCAAGCTATACAATCATATATATAGAAATCAAGAATTTCATTAAGTTTATCCCCTAAAGTGTTGCACCCACACAAAACATTTTTGTTTCGAGGTTTTGAGACTTCAATAATTAATAATAATAAAAAATAATTCATGAAATTTTTTGAAACAATAGGGTTGCACTAGTATTATATGTCCTTTATATGTCTGCAAGATTTTATCCAAAAATGACATCATTTATATCATTTAGTGTTGCACCCGCAAAAACATATATGTTATGATGTGCTGAAAATTTGAAAACCCAATTTAAGGGAAACTAATTTTATAATCATTTACACAAATTTTATATAGATAAAAGTTATATATTATGAAAGGGTATTCAATTACATAACTTTTTTATTTTTACTTCATCTTCAAATTGGTTAGGGACGTACCTCTAATTGTCACCTAAAGTCATAGGTTCCATGTTTTTTTAGTGTTATGTGGCATCTAAAGTGCCTTTAAAGGAGTCCATAACTATTTTTCATAAATGGGATTGGTTTTTATAGATGATCTTAGCGTCATAAAATGGTGCCCAGGATGTGGCAACATGGTGATATCATCATGCATTTATTAATCTATCATTGCATGGTGCCAAGCGAGTCCCTGAGCAAGTCATGTCAAGGTTAGGCACTAGTAGATCACCGAGAAAGTCATGTCACGGTAAGGAAAGGGATACTTTATTTATAGCTATAAATATCATAATGTTCATGATAATCTAGGGTTAGTGGCGGATCGGTAGGACACCACCAATGCAAGATGTAACATACTCCATGCCTAAAACTAAAACGAACCCTAATTCTCTCCATGCAAAAGATAGTCATGATAGCTCGACGACTTTAACAACTTTATTAGGGTTACTTGCCCGGTTATGCCTACATGCGAAAAATAAATTATCTTGTAGATATTAGACAATGTACTTATTGCTGGTTTGAATTACTATATGTTTAGTTTCAATTTGAGAGTTTACTTGTGTAAGTTGTCCATAATACCTTAAAAAATGGTTTATTTACAGCTTAAACAAAACATATTGTGCACGGTCCCGACTTCCTTTCTCTATTGTAATGATTCCTCAAACAAACAACAAGATATTAAATTTTATGAAATACATGTTTCCCATCTATATCTTGGGGAGATAATCATAAACAAAAGATCACAAGAATCCTCCTTGCAGTGCATTGAAGACATTGAAGACTATGCAATCGAATTTTCTAAAAAATAAAAGTTGTAGTTGTTTAGGTAAAATCGAGTATCAATTGGAAAAATAAATCACTTCCAAGACTGTATGTTCAATGCAAAATACCTTGATTTTATGTATATTTATCCTATTCACTGACTATGTATATTTGTTTTTTAATGATGGGCAATTAAAATTGGAACCTCTTGTTAACATGGAAAATAGATACACGCATCCGACGTCTACATGGATTCATGTGGAACAATTCTCAATTTTTATTTTTCCTATGTATCAGCTATAATAATAAATTGTTGTATTTAAAGAGAAAGTTGCTATTCAGATAATTGATGTATAGCATGACACGCATGGGTGGTGATATGACATAATATACTATCCATTAATAGCTAATATAGTTAAAAATGGACAAGGTGTAATAAAAGTTGGCAAAGCAAAGTTATCACTAAAACCCTAATTGCAATTTATGGAGGGAATATAAGAGCAACTCTCATACACGCAAAGCATTATATATAAGTTAGAAATCAAGTTAATGGATTTGAAAGAAGTTGGCATTTTATTGGGCACCAGGCCCTAGGTAGCCCATACCAGGAAGAAATAAGCATTTAAGCGCATATTAAATTCTCTATACATTAGATAAGAAACATAAAGAGAACAACTTATTTTAATGTGAATCAGAGATTTACCCCCTACCTACCTGATGCAGGAGAATAAAACTCGAAGTTCATTGACTAACGAATCAGCTTAGCATCCAGTTCGAAGTTCATTTACCGATGAGTTAGCTTGCCTTGTAATCAAGTTCTAGATGGATAGGCTTCAATCACAAGTAGATAGAATTAGTTTTAAATTTGTAATATGTGGAAACTTTGCCTTTGTTCTCCTTGATCCCTGCATGGATTTCTCAAGGATTGATCTTTGTCGATAGGGTTTTCTTTTGTCAGGTCCTCAAATCCAACTTAGTCGGATTTGACAAGTTTTCTGAGTGTTATAGATTAATTTGATTGTAATAGGTCTAGAGGAGAAAGATAAAGAGAGAAGAGAGAAGGAGAGAGGGAAGAGAAGGCACAGAAGGAGTGAATAAGTTTAATTCTCCGTGTTTCTAATTTTGATCAATTTGAATAAAGAACAAAGTATTACATTCTATGTGTGTTTTGATAGATTCGTGGTTTTATGTAAATTTGTAGAGATATAAATTCATCCTGCATTCACTCCATATAATTCTATGTATAAATTCTTTAGTTTTTGAATTGCAGAGAAATTGATCCTTTCAGTGTTCAATTTGGCGAGCTATGAAGAAATATCTTAGAGAAGATCGAATAACGAAGAAAGATTGCGACGAAAATCAATGGTTACAATCTGTTCCACATCTGGAGATAGATCAATGATCGAGAACTAATCTGCAAGAATCGATGGTGCAGAAGACTTCGAAATTGTAGAAATCGAAAAACATGGAAATTGCGGGAACTCAGTTTCTATAAGTCCAGTTCTGCAACCCGCATATGGGATAGACCATTGCGGCCACAATTAGTTGCGGAAGTTCAATTTAAAAAAATAAAAGTTGTAAAGCTACATCCTACAATCCGTAGTGTTGCGGAAAAGGGGTGTTGCAAGAAAGGAGTTGCGGGAAATGCCTTGCGGAACATTGTTTGTGGAAAAGGAGTTGCAGGAAACGTCTTGTGGAAGGACAAAATTGCGGAGAACCTGAGTTAAAGGTTAGAAAGAAGATTTCAATCTGGAATTCAGCCTGTAAGTTGAAGTCTTGTATCTAGTTGGTATTTAAGGCCATTAGTTGTAGTATCAGAGTAGGACAAAGATTCTGCATAGTAGCTCAGTTGATCAGTTGAGTCTGTGAAGAAAGATGTCGCCAAGAAGGGGACACATACATGGAGTTCCTATAGGACGTGGTCGAGGAAGAAAACCTGCAGAAATAGAAATGGAAAGAAACATGAGAATACTGGAAGAAAGGTTAGAAGCTATGGAAATAAAGAAACATTCAGACAATTCAGATGATAGTGATGAAGAAGCTAAATCTGAATCCTCTGAGGAAGAAGAAGAATATCCTGATGAAGTTAAAATATTGAAGATGTTGATGAAAACTAGTGGCAGACCAATAATAGAAGTACCTATGTATTCAGGTAACTTAAATGTTGAAGAACTTATGGATTGGATTAATGCTCTGAATAAATAATTTGATTTTGAAGAGATAGAAGACAAGAAGAAATTAGGATATGCAGCTACTAGATTGAAGGGACATGTAGCTATCTGGTGGGATGAGCTCCAGATCCATCGATAAATAAGAGGTAAGAAAAAAATTAACTCTTGGGATAAGATGTTGTATAATATTAAAAGTCAATTTATGCCTAATGACTACCAGTTAAATATTCCTAGACAATTACAGAACCTTAGACAAAAGGCTATGGAAGTAAAGGAATATACATAAGAGTTTTTTAGACTGAATATTAGATCTGGACACACAGAGGTAGGTCTAGAAAGAGTATCTAGGTATATCAATCGGTTGAGATATGATATACAGGATGAACGCAGTCTATTAAATTTGAAAACTGTAGAAAATGCATATCATGCATCTTTAAATGTAGAAGAGAAATTGCTAAGAAAGCAAAACCAGGGAAACATATGAAAGAACATGGTAAGAGGCAGAGGTGTTCGAAACAGAGGAGGTAGAACTTCTAAAGATGAAGCTGAAATTTCTAGTAGTAGCATTCAATCATTTTAGAGAGGAGGATTCAGAGGAGGTAGAGGAAGAGGTATAAATAGAAAAGTAAGATGTTTATACTTGTGCAGAGATTGGACATATGTATTGGGATTGTCCAAGAAATAAATATATAGGTCAGAGAAATGTGAATGTTACAGAGTCTCACAATGAATCAAAAGAAGAAACAAAGGTGAATAATCCTCTAGAGGATGGAAAGGCTCTTATGTTGAAGAGAGTTTTGGTGAAGACAGAGAAATAGGTACATGAACCAATTCAAAGGAAAAGTATGTTCAGAACAAGGTGTAAGTCACAAGGTAAGTGTTGTAAAATGGTTATTTATAGTGGTAGTACTGATAATTTGGTTTCCACGGAGAAGTTAGAGAAGATGGAATTGAAGAGGATGAAGAATCCCACTCCTTACAAAGTGTCCTGGTTATAGAAAGGACATTAGCTCTTGGTGAATGAGCAGTGTAATGTGGAGTTCCAGATTGGTACCTACAAGGATGAAATATTGTGTGACATAATTCCTATGGATGTGTGCCATATATTCTTAGGGAGACCATGGCAGTATTACAGGAAATTTGTTCATGATGGGAGGAAGAATACTTATTCTCTTGAGAAAGATGGGAAGAGACATACCTTGTCACCGTTGGAAGATGAACCAGTTCAAGGAAGTTATGGATCGAGCATTCTGCTGATGTATGGAAAAGAACTATTATAGGAAGTTCAGAAAGAAAAGGATCTACATTTTTCTCTTATTGGTAAGCCAATGACAATTTTAACTTCTACAGATTTAGATGAATTTCCAGATGAAGTTAAAACTTTGCTTGATAAGTATGTTTACATCATTGTGGATGAATTTCCAAATGAATTACCTCCTGTAAGAAGTATTAGTCATCACATTGACTTAATACCTAGTGCAATTTTAACAAACAAAGTATCATACATATTAACCCCTCTATAAAATGAAGAAATCAAACAACAAGTACACCAGTTGTTGGAGAAGGGATTGTTGAAAGAGATATTTAGTCCTTGTGTCGTACCCACTGTTCTAAGTCGAAAGAAAGATGGTGGGTGGAGAATGTGTACTAACTCCAGGGAAATCAACAAGATCACTATCAAGTATTGATTTCCTTTAACCCGAATTGATGATTTGATGGATTGTTTAAGTGGTTGAAAATATTTTTCCAAAATAGATTTGAAAAGTGGATATCATCAAATTAGAATAAGGGAAGGAGACGAATGGAAGAAAACATTTAAAACTGATGATGGTCTATATGAGTGGTTAGTGATGTCATTTGGGCTTACAAATGCATCCAGTACTTTCAGGAGATTGATGAATGAGTTTCTGAAAGAATTTACTGGAAAAATTGTGATAGTATATCTAGATGACATCCTGAGTTTTAGTCGGAATAGAGAAGAGCATTTAATGCACCTTAAGTTGGAGTTGAGGAATTTGCAGGAGGAGAAGCGGCTGATAAATTTCAAGAAGTGTAGCTTCCTGAAAAAAGAATTGGTTTACTTGGGGTTCGTGGTTTCAGAAGAAGGATTGAAAATGGATTATGATAAAGTGCAAGCAATTTTAAATTGTCTAGTTCCAAGGAATGCTTTTGAGGTAAGAAGTTTTCATGGACATTATAGTTTCTATAGGAAGTTCATTAAGAATTGCAGTTAGATTTGTGCACCTTGAATAGATACTTTCAGAGGAAGTAAATAAAATTTCCAATGGACCGAAGCAACTAATAGAAATTTTAAACTATTGAAGAAGAAAATAACTGAGAAGCCTATTTTGGCTTTCCTAGTTTTGATAAAGTGTTTCAAGTGGAGACAGATGCCAGTGGAGCAGCTGTGGGAGTAGTTTTAAGTCAAGAACAGAGGCCAGTGGCATATTTCAGTGAAAAGTTGAATGAACCTAAACAAAAGTATTCTTTGTATGATACATAATTATGTGTTGTTGTGTAAGCTCTTAAAAAGTGGACACATTATTTAATGCCTAAGGAATTTGTTTTTTATTCTAACAGTCATGCTTTGCAGTTCATCAACAACCAGCCTAAATTAAATCAGAGGCAAGATAAATGGGTAGAATTTTTGTAGAAATTTACCTTCGTTATCAAAAATACAAGTGGTAAGTCTAATAAAGTTGTCGATGCTTTGAGCATGATAAGTTTGGTAATGCAGGAATTTAAGGTCAGTACTTTGGGATTTGAAAATTTGATTGCTATGTATAAAGAGGATGTAGATTTCAAGGATATTTATGCTTCCAATGAAAATCCAATTACCCATAACAGAAGCTAGTGGTTAGATAATATGATACAGGAAGGATTGTTGTTCAAAGATAGTAAGTTGTGTATAATTTCCAAGATGTTCAATGAGGGAAAATTTAATTCAAGAAAAGCATAGTGGAGGTCTCTCAGGACATTTTGGGAAAGACAAGACTTTTGCTCTGGTGAGTAATTTTTATTTTTGGCCAAAGATGCAAAATGATGTGAAGAAATTTGTTGAAGGATGTAGAGTCTGTCAACATGCAAAAGGGAGAAGTTAGAACACAGGATTGTATCAACCATTGCCTATTCCAGCTAGGCCTTGGGATTCAATAAGCATGGATTTTTTTTAGGTTGACCTAGAACTCAAAGAGGTCATGATTCAATTTATGTTGTAGTAGATAGATTTTCCAAAATGGATCATTTCATTGCATGCAAAAATATTAATGATGCAACAAACATTGCTAATCTATTCTTTTTAGAAATTGTAAAGTTGCATGGTTTTCCTTTGAGCATCGTGTCTGACATAGATACAAAATTTGTTGGTCATTTTTGGAGAACTATATGGAAGAAATTGGGGACTAATCTCAGTTTTAGTTCTGCTTATCACCATCAGAGTGATGGACAGACTGAAGCAGTACATAGGATCTTGGGAAATATATTGAGAAGTCTGGTGTATGAACATCCAAAAGAGTGGAACTTAGTTTTAGCTTAGGCTGAGATCGCATATAATGATTCACCCAATAAAAGTACATGTATGAGCCCTTTTAAAATTGTCTATGGGATGCATCGAATAGGTGTATATGAACTTAGCGATTTGGGAAAATAGGAAAAGAGAAGTGCAGAGGGTGAATACTTTGTTGTTAGTATGCATGAGCTACAAGAAAACATCAAGAAGAGATTATAGGAAAGTGTGGAGAAGTATAAACAGAGAGCATACCTAAAGAGGAGAGAAGTGAATTTTGATATTGGAGATTTAGTGATGGACTATCTTAAAAAGGAAATGTTCCCTAAAGGAACTTATAATAAGTTGAAGCTTAAAAAGATTGGACCTTGTAAAGTTTTAAGGAAGTTTTCTGCAAATGCTTATGAAATTGAACTTCCTTTTGACCTTTAGATTTCACCAATTTTTAATGTTTAAGATTTGTATCCTTTTAGAGATGCAGGTATCTAACCAGATGGTTTAAATTCATATAGAGATGATCCAGCTATAGATTGGAAAGGACAAATTCCACAAAAATAACAGCCTCATATTGAAACCATCCTTGGCAAAATAATCTTAAGGAAGATTAGGAACAAAACCTTCTTTCAATACCTGGTCAAATGGAGAAATCAGCTTACTGAAGATGCAGCCTGGATGATAGAGAAAGAAATTTCCAAGTACAATGTACTACTTGAAGAATTAATGAAAAATTATTTTCTTCCCCAGGAGTATGATGTAGGAGCATCTAGCTCGAAGTTCATTGACTGATGAATCAACTTAGCATCCAGTTCGAAGTTTAATTACTAGTGAGTCAGCTTTATTTGTAATCAAGTTCTAGATGGATATGGTTCAATGACAAGTAGATAGAATTAGTTTTAAATTTGTAATAAGTGGCAACTTTTCCTTTTTTCTCCTTAATCGCTACATGGATTTCTTAAGGATTGATCTTTGTTGTGTTGGGGCCTGGAAATTCGCAGGCGACAACAGTAAGGGATTCTCCCCAATCAACGTTCCCAACTAGCCCGTTGAATTTTTGGTATAGGGAATACGTCCGGTTTTACGGTCTGGCTACCGTAGGTCAAAGTAACAACAAGGGTCTACCGGTTGCGGCCCGGTCCACCGGAATTTGTGTTTTGTCTTAAATATGAAATGCAAGTATCCAACTAATTATGCAGGATGGTGAAAGATGCAAAGAGCATTCACAATGTGATGCGCAGGTTCTTACCTCTCGTCTTAGGCTCGCCATGCATCTGAATCACACATGCAGGAATGAGATGAAATGACTACCTATCTATATGCCTACCTATTTATCTCTATCTACCTATCCCCAGGGAGCCAAATTATATTTAATAAATATGAGCAATGCGGATGTGCATACATGATAAAAGAAATTACAGATAGCTGACATTTACTTTTACAGGCATGAATAATGAGAGATATTTCCACAACTAGCTAACCAATTGTTTCGTAGTAAGCATGCATTACTCATGGTGGTTATTTCATAAAATAAATCAGAAATCCTTTAAACAAGACATAGGTCATAAGTTAGAACGATCTCACGATTCACGGATACAATGCTGAAAAACAAAGTAGTTCATATTTCAACTATCCATGGCAAAACATTTGAAATCCCACCGATCTTCTTTCAACAGGAAAACTATAATTTTTATTGCAAAAGGAAATATTTCTTCTTACAACAAACTTCCAGCCTTACTGGGCAAAAAAAGCCCTTTTTGCTTCTACGCTTCCTACTTTTATACAAAAAGTCAAAATGGTTGAGCTGCCCAAAGTGACCTTTGGGCTTCCCAACCTTTTTCTTTCCCAATGCTTCATTTCTCAAAACTTTTACAAAAATATTACATTAATAAAAGGTTGACCGGTCCTCTATGAGGAGGATCCTGCTTGGTTTTCAAAGAATTTTTTCCACGCTGCTGCTTCAGCAGCGAGGCCTTCAAAAGCGCATGGCTCTAGGAACTAGATGTTAATTTCAAACTTGTCAACTTGGTTCCTGATGGCCTTGATCCTTGCTGGGCTCAGCTGAAGCTGGTCTTCTAGAATCTGTATGCTAACGGCTGCGTGACCCACTTCGTTCTTCAGTACTATGGCATCAATGGATTGAATCTGTTGTGTCCTAGCCTCTGCATCTTGATGCCCTTTCTGCAATATGTCCACAAAGGTTTCATGATTCGGGAACTCTTCAAACTTGAGCTCAGGCTCTGTCTGGAAGCGGTTATATGCATTAAGGAACCTTTTAAAATATTCTGAGCATGCTACCTGTGTTCTTCGGACAGCCTTCTTAAAGTCTTCAGCAGTGCTGATGGCAAACTCTACTAGGCTGTGATCTCTCCTGAGGGTTTGATGATCTTTGGCTGGTAGTTCTCTTGGAATATTGGCATCATCTTCTGGCCTTGCTAATCTGGCGTTCAAGACCTCAAGAACATCTTGGGACCTGTCTACGAAATAGGAGGAAGTTTCTATGATCTCCTCTAACCTGCTGTCCATCTGAAGAACTTTGCATATTTCTTCTTCCAAAGCAGTTTGTAGCTGCAGCATTTTAGCCTTTTGCGCTAGGATATATTCTTTAAACGGCTACAGATCGACTTGTTGTTCCTTTGTTGTCTCTAGTTCAGCAGTCAGAGAGGCCAGCTCCTCTTTCAGTCCTTGTGTGTATGCAGTATTGGATTCATAGATAATATACTGCTGCGCCTCTAGGTCTTCCACTTTTTCCCTCAACTATTCCTTTTCATTCTTCAGATCTTGAACTTCCTGTTGCACATTTTCTAGAGCCTCTTGTGTTGTTTCCTTGGCTTGCGCCTCTACCTAGAGGGCATGGATTTCACCCTTTGTGGATTCCATTTCCCTTAGCACGTGTTCATACTTCCTTTTAAGTCTGCTTCCCTCTCCTCTTTCTTTTCTCAGTGTGTCTTTTAGCTGAGCAGTGGTCTTCTTAGATGATTCTAATTCAATCATCACCTTCTTTATATTATCAGTGGAGGCATCAATTAGTGCAGCCCCGGCTCTGATCATGAGCATAGGATCTTTGTCTGTTCCTAACATGACTGTTGTATCTGTGACCATCTTCCCTGATAGATATTTTGCCTCCACCTTCTTTTCCGTCCTCCTCATTATTCTTTTAGTGGTCCTGTCATAGTATACAGTACTGAAATTAGGGACTTCTTCCCCCTTCTTCTGGATGAAAGGCACTATTTGGAGCATAGGGGTTACAGGAGTGCTAGCAGTAGGTACTTGAAGGATTTGCACCTCAGGGTTTTCCTCTTCCTGACTCTGCCCTGTTGGTGTTTTAGAGGCTGAATGTTGTGTTAACTTTATCTTTTCAGCCTCCTGCCCTTGGAGCTCTTCATTTAGTTTTCTCTGTGCTTCTTTGACTGCTTGCCTGGCTGCCTCTTCTGTTTCTCTGGCTGCTTCTTTTGCTAGTTCAGCTGCTTCCTGGGCATCTTTCCTTTTCTCTTCTTCTCCCCTCTGCAACCACTCTGCAGCCTCATTTTCCAGCCTCTGAGCTTCCTCCCTTATCCTTTTGGCTACTTCTTCAACTCTGGCTTGTTCATCTTTGGCCTGCTCTGCCCCTTTTCCACCTTTGGTGGGGTTCTTTGGTTTTAATCTTCTGCTGAGTGCCGTCATTTTTGGAGCTCTCCGAAAAATAGATTCATCCTTATCATAATGATGGGTATATTCAAAGAACACTTTATGCTTCTTGCAGTGCTCAGCCACTTTACCAAGAGTGTCATTGCGTCGGAAAGGCATCTCCCCAAAATGGAACTTCCCTAGTTCTTCTATGAATTCGACAGCTTGTTTCACATTGGCGAATCTGCAGCTACCTAATTTGAAAGGTAGAGGGGGATATGCAGCCTTCTTATGTTGGAACAAGAAATGACCAACTCCGTCAATGAACACTTGTCTGACCGCCTCTTTATGGATTACATAATCCGTTGCATACTTTGGCAGCAGATAAGGTGTCTTCGAGCCTCCATGCATTCTAAGATACATACCATTTTCTGTCAAGAAATAATCTCCATACTCCTCTATTACCTACATAGAATCTTTCGACATGCAGTCACATTCCTTCCGGAAGATAAGCTTGTATAGTGGCATAATGAAATGCTCACATACTTCTTTGTAATAACTGTGGTACTGATGAGCCCATAGTGGTTTGTAAGCTGCATATACAGGCATTCTTTCCCTATCCCAGGCACACTTGAGGCCGGGGAAAGGCTGGTTGCATAGTATGCAGTCTATCAAAATGGAACTCATATAGAATTCAGATTTCTTCCGGGCTTCTCCTCCTCCCAAGGCTGCAGCTACACAAGAAGAGAGACTACTTGATACGAGGCTGGCCCAGTTGAATATTGTTCCTTGGGTTGCCACATGGAACATAATGGGGACCCATTCAAATTTGAAGAGTCTGCCACTGGATCTACCAAAGATCTTGTTTGGCATCAGAGCTACAAATCTGTAAGGAGCTCTTAAGCTCACTGTATCATAATCCTCGATTGCTCTGTGTCGATAGAGCTTTCCTGGAAAGAGCATTCTCTTCAAGGTTTCCACTAAATCCATCCTGAGGTTATCCAACCAATCATTTGACAGGAAGATTTGAGGCTCTGGAAGGTGGTAAGCCAGCGCCACATATCCTGGGCTAAATGCAGCATAGCCCTGACCTTCGACATTTCCTATAAGCATGGTGTTGCTGTTTGTGTGTGGCAGAATCCATCTCATAACATCAGAGCATGGGAACAGCTCTGGTCTGGTAGCCACCTTCATGATGGTGGATTTCTCTATGTTGGCATAAATGGGCTCCTCTTCGAGACCCATGTCTGGGACTTCCCTATGGGAAATCAATCTGTATATCTCATCCCATTTATACTCAGGTTCAACACCCGAGACACATTGGGTGTCCTCATATATATATTATGTCTGTGTGATGACCTCTATTGCTGATTGTTCTTTGACCATAGGGGCCTTCTTTTTCTGCCTTTTAGACATTGTAAGTTCTTCCTGCCATGTATAACATTATGACATTAGGAAATTCGAATTTGTGAACATTGTGTAGCAGTCTATTCTTTCTCCAGTGTATCATGACTTGTAATGAAATGAAGACATAAGCCCTTCGGGATGAAGAATTGAGCTAGTATGCAATACTGTGCAATGTGCTATTATCCTATGTCTAGTATGATAATAATCTGTGCAACAAATGCATGCATTACACAGCTCTATAATTCCTTGAGACTAGGGTGCAATATTTCATGACTTGATTTATGTGAAGCATACACAGTTCTGAACAATCTACCACTGTTGCATAATATCAAGCTTATCAACTATGTTTGAGACAGCATTAAATCTACACCATTATGTGACATGCCATTTCCCCAAGATAGCAATACATTGAAGCAAAATATGCACATCATATGCAGAGTGCCATTTAAAGTGAAAGCAGGCCTAGAAACCAATGCATGTATGCACAACCCAAGCATGCCCTGATTATCAAAACTACTAGCATAAACAGACTCAGTCCTGGGCAATATAATGAGCAATGTCCTTCTGTTGTATGATACTAAAACTTGATCAATCATCATTGGGCTATCATTAAATCTACATTATTTCACAGTACGCCACTTCTCTCATGAAAATAACTCATAAAGCACAAGTATGAATCTTAAATGCAAGGTGCAAATGCAACTGTCCACAACTCAAATATTTCGACAACATGGTGTTATCAAGGATAAAGACTGCAATAGCCTATGCGGCTCGCGGGAAAGTAGTTACATCGGTGCGGCTAGATACTGTGGGAATCAAAAACAATTTTTTGCACACGGCGCTCCCACCAGTGCCAACATCCATGCTACCTCCAAATCGTAAACAATATAGCGGCACAGCCCTAGGGTTTCAGACAGCCAAAAAAAATGACGGACTACGCGAGACGGCGTGGGCAGAGGTTGGGGTTCGAGACCTGGTAAACGGGAAAATCAACAGCGGAGGAGACATTCGATCACAAGAAAACCACCATAAAACCTCTCCATGGGCCTCATTATTACAAAGGAAAAACCAGGTGCAGGCAGCATAACAGCCGCCTGCACCGCGCCTTCATCCACTGTGCACGGGGCGAACCAAAACGACCGAGGTCAAAAGATACTACGCGGGCTCTATAAAGGAAAAACGACTCCCCCCCCTCTAACCGCAAACTGCTATCCCAACCGGCAATTTTCAAAATGTAGGCGCAACATGCAAGGGGAAACTACTATGGCAACCCTAGCCGTGGGTGAAAACTCCGTGTGCGAGCTAAAAGGGACCACGGGGACATAATCCTAGCAATACCCCAAACGTAGCAAAAAATCACCCAATCAAAACCTTGAAAAGCACGAGGTAGGGCGGTAAAGATCCTACCTGGCAGTGATGCTCAGCTGATGAGGCGACAACGGTTGAGCTTCCAACCGACACCTGGACGCGGGTACAAGTACGGAGCTCCACAAGGTTCGCAGGGTTGACAGCGCGACAAGGATAACGATAGCTCGGGCGCAAAACAACAATAAAAAATCCAAAACGCCTGCCCCCGTATATATAAAGAGTCGCACGAGTAACAAGTCGTATCGGGCGGGGAACGAAAGTGAAATGGGTGGTGAGAATCCCATACCTTCCGCAACGATGGATATTCCCAGCAACGGCGAATAGAGCGTGTAAACAAAAGATCGGGCATCGGCGAGGACCTATATCGGAAGCCAAGAGCCGGGACTCCTCCGCAACGGCGGGCATGCATAACAAACAACGTGCGTAACTCACATCGGCCACCCAGAGACTCTACATCGGAAAACCGAAACTCAGACCCGCCCGCAACGGCAGAGGGAACAGAAGGTAAAGAGCTCCGATACATACGAATCGGCGAGGAAACGAAACCTTAGAACCCCTAAATGGTCCGCAACGTCGGAGACCAAACGATAACCCATTCGCAACAGCGGCCAAAGAGACACTCATCCTCTTTCGACTCAGAAAAAAAGTCCACCCGCAACAGTGAAGAATCGTCAACCACCCGCAATGGTGAAATACAAAGAAGGAAACCTCCGCAACGGCGGGAAGAACAATTGACTCAACTCCCGATGTAAAATGACTTCACAGATATGCAAAAAGCCACGATGAGCTTGATAATGGAAGGGATCATTTTAAAGCATTAAAGGATCAAAACAGATCGATTAATATCGATTCAAAGTGCTGTAAAACATTCCAAAAATCCATAGACCAAAAGTCACCAGACTGAAACAGGAAGAAAACCAACTTATTCAAAGTAAAGGAGGGTCCTAAAATTTTTTAGAATTTTGGGAAATTGTTGCAGGTGCAACATGTCGATAGGGTTTTCTTTTATCAGGTCCTCAAATCCAACTTAGTCGGATCTGACAGGTTTTCTGAGTGTTGAAAATTAATTTGATTGTAATATGTCTAGAGGAGAAAGAGAAAGAGAGAAGAGAGAAGACGAGAGGGAAGAGAGGGCACATAAGGAGTGAATAAGTTGAATTCTCTGTGTTTGTAATTTTGATCAAGTTGAATAAAGAAAAGAGGATTACATTCTGTGTGTGTTTTGATAGATTCCTGGTTTTATATAAATATGTAGAGATATGAATTCATCCTGCATTCACTTTATATAATTCTATGTATAAATTCTTTAGTTTCCGAATTGTAGAGAAATTGATCCTTTCAATGATCAATTTGGAGACCTATGAAGAAAGATCTCAGAGAATATTGAATGGCGAAGAAAGATCGTGAAGGAAATCAATGGTTACATTATGTCCAGTATATGGAGACAAATCAACGATCGAGAACTAATCCGCAAGAATCGACGGTGTGAAAGACTTTGAAATTGTGGAAATTGGGAAACATGGAAATTGTGGAAACTCAGTTTTGATAAGTTAAGTTCCGCAACCCGCATGTGGGATAGACTGTTGCAGCCACAAATAGTTGCGGGAGTTCAATTTAAAAAAATAAAAGTTGTAAAGACGCATCCTGCAATCCGTAGTGTTGCAGAAAAGGGGTGTTGCAGGAAAGGAGTTGCAGGAAACATCTTGCAGAACGATGTTTGTGGAAAAGCTGAGTTGTGGAAATGTGGAGATTGTGGAAAAGGAGTTGCGAAAGACGTCTTGCGGAAGGACGAAATTGCGAAGAACCTGAGTTAAACTTTAGAAAGAAGATTTCAATCAGGAATTCAGCTTGTAAGTTGAAGTCTTGGATCTAGTTGGTCTTTAAGGCCATCACTATCCATCCAATTCTATGGTTGATGTATAAAATGTTGAAATCCATTAATCTCTATGCCAAATTTACTTCATAAATATTGAGAAAGTTCAAAACTAAATTTCGTTATTTATTTAGATTAGAATTGTTGTAAGCATATTTATTCTCAATGACAGCTCAATGTAGTCTGTAAAATTGATATTTTTTCTTCAAATAGGCTTTGGATCGATTCTTTGGATCCATACAATAAACATAATGCAAGTTTTTTGCACTCTGCCTCCAAATATGCTATTCCATGCCAACGTGAATGCTTTAAAAAATTGTGAACAAATAAATTTGGATCGAGTCTCCCAACCTTACGATGAATAGATATGCTATTCCATTCCGAATACCATACCAATTGTGGAGGCTTTAAAAATATTGTAAAGAAACAAAGAACTTCAAACCCTGATGGTCTTTTGAAAGAACAAAGAACTTCAAACTCTGATGGTCTTGAGATCTTGATGAGATACGTGAGAGCATAGCTTCTTTAACTACAAGCTTCATTAGCTTCTCGCGATTGAGGAACATAGTCTCAGCAACAATAGGCCTAGTCTTGCTAAAGTTCCTCACAATACTATCTCGTTGTAAGAATTCCTTCCTCATAAAAAGTAAAGGGAGTAGGCTAAAACATTGACAGCTGTAAGATTTTTTGATGGAATGAAAAATATTGTAAACTACAAGCAATGCAAACTAGTTTAGATGGTAGTAACTTATATTATAGAAAGATGGGTGGGATAAACTCATTTGTAGATTTGATAACAAAGAGAAAAAAATGGCCTTTTATCATAAACATAAAGGCAAAACCTTAAAAAGACAAAATCCTAACCCTAAGAGATGGAGGGCCCAAATAATTTGTGTTCCTTGAGGTGGCTATCTAATTTCTCCAAGGCACATTTTTTGCATATCTAAGAAACAACCACCCCCTAAATGTATGACAAATAAGAAATGGATTAGAAGTTAATTAAAACATAATTAGTGTTGTTAATTCCATAAAAAATAATTTCCAATTGCATGCAAAATAATGTGACATAAATTAGTGTGGTTAACAATTTTGCATGTATAACCATGTGCGGTTAGCTAACAATTTACCTTTGACCAAACTAAATCATTTCACCCTTCTTGATCTCACTCACAAATGTTGTAAGATAACCATGTTAGCATACTAGTCCGTCTTGAGAAACACTAGAAAGAGAACCATATGAACCCTAGGTTATATTTCCTATGTATCATGCGAATTCACCCAATTATTATACATATAAATCTAGCGGTTCTTAAAATCATCCATGTGTCACACATTAAAAATTTCATTGATCATATCATATCGGCCCCGATTCTAGATCAAAGCAATATCTGATCAAATTCATTCATAAAGGGGGGTGTTTAATGGTGAAAAATAAGGTCCATATTGTTAGGATTATTAATCCTCCCTTGTCCAATTTGGTCATATGTCTAAATCAGGAGTCAGGTCTAAATCGGGAGTCCATCCAGTCTATTTTTAGTCACTAGCACCATTGGGTCCACTTGGCCTAATTGGGGCACATGTTCAAGTTACTAAAGTGTGGGGAACACTAATTAAGACCTACTTGCACTGTTTGAACTTGCATGCATCAGTTTATGAGCCTCCTAGATCAATTCCTACAATTTAGGAGCCACTAGGAGTGCCGATACCAACCTTCATCAGTTGAGTTCAGTTAGTGACTAGTCAAGCTGAGTTAGGAGTTAGTTACATTCAGTTCTAGTCCTATACATTCAGTTAGTGCTAGTTTTGCATGGTTGAATGTATGATAGGTGCATTTCTCACCTACCATAGTCAGTTAGCATCAGTCAACACTGAAGCAAACACTTGAGTTGTGTTTTAGAACTCCATTGAACTCCGGTAATGGTTTAGATAAGGTCAGTTAACTATTGAGTCCTCTGATAGTGATTTAGATAAGGTCTTAGTTACCTACAGTCAAGTAGAGTCTAATCAATTCGAATTTACTCATGTGGATTCGAATTGCATGTGGCTATTTAATCCATTGTACTTCATTGTAATTATTATCTAATTACTCTTTGATTAATGAAAAGCATTCACAGCTGCAAGCCATTTTTGCATTGTTTCATTCTTCAATAACTGAGTAAATTGTGTGATCTATCCTGTGAGTTGTGTGTTTGTCCACAAATCTATGTGCTCAATTTAATATGGTATCAGAGCCTCAGCAAACAAGGCACTTCTCCTCCTCAGATCTTCAGATGGATTATTTTTTTAAGTAATTTTCTCCATTCCTACTCTGCACCAGAAGCAGAAGGTTTACCACTTAATACCCCAAGTAAAATAATTGTTGATCAAGATTTCTTGATAAATTATGATGGGTGTGATGAAAACCTAAAATGTGTAGGTAGTCGACCTTACTTTTCCTTTTATGTATTTGCAGGTACAACTTTGAATGGCTTCATCAATTCTGGATTCATCAGTTCCTCTTCTCACCCTATCCACAAACTATTCAGAATGGAAGATGAAGATGATTACATCTCTAAAGAGACAATATCTCTATGAGGTGTCTATTAGACTTGTTGAAGAGTCCTTTGAGAGAAAGGATGACTGGATAAATGAATGTGATGTAGCTTATGGAACAATGTGTATGGTCATTTCTCCTAGCATGCGCTACCTCAAAATGTCTGTTAAAAACCCAAACGATCTCTGGAAAATATTGGACATAACTTTTGGAATGATTGATGAGGATAATAATAGCACTTTGGAGAGAATACTCAGAACCATAATCATTCTAAATCCAAAATTATCGGCCTCCACTCTCTCTGATGAGGTTGTTCAAGATAAAGAAGAAGCATAAGCTTCTACACAGTCAATTCGAATTGAAGACAGTCTCCTTGCAGTGACTCCTTCTCCTGATGCTTCGAAAGTTTATGAGATATTTGATATCTCATCTCCTCATATGGATGAAACATAATAATACATTTGAATATCTGATATTTAAGAAAAATAATGCTGCACTTCCATGCAAACATTCATCGGTGATTTTCCTTTGAATTCTGTGCAAAATTTGCCAGTAATTGCTTCCAAAAGTGAAGAGAAATTTGATTTTTCTCCCTCTAATGTTGCTTCTGGTGTGAAAATAAGTAATACCTTTGATATTTTGGAAGAAATATCAGATTACTAGAGTGATCCATTCATTCCCCATGATCTAGATTTTCCTACAAATTCCTGCAGGATTGCATGCACCAAAATTCAAAATTTTGAAGAAGAAGAAAGTTGTGCATCCACCATCTTGGTTGACCATTTCTTTGGATCTGATATAAAACTTATTGGACATGATATCATATTATTTAGATCTGATCTTATATTTTTTGGTTCATAATTTCAGGTTCATAAGCTTTCAGTACCGCTTGTAGATGTTCTCGTCAATTTTGAGAAGAAACAAGTACTGCAAGTCTCCTACAAAACTGTTGCTGGGGATTTGATTTCATTTCACAGTTTAGATATGATATTATTTGGTTCAAATTTTAAAATCCTATAGCCTTCATTCATGCTTGTAGCTTCTCTCACCAATTCCGATGTGAAAATCAAGTACCGCACTTTCTCTTCAAAACTGCTGATGGGGATTTGGTGTTAGTTTCCTCTTATGAGGTTTCTGATATTTTATTATGTGATTCATCAGCTGTTTCAGAAGCTATATTAGACTATGGATCTCAATCATTCACTCTCAATAATCCCAGTGCTTCTCTACCATTGATCACATTCTCATCTCCTCACAGAACTGGTAAAGAGGAAGATTTTATGCATCCGCATGGACACTTGCTCCTATCACTTGGGGCTGTTCTTACCACTCATGGTTTTCTGTTCATGGCTGCAAAATATCAGTTTCTTGAGTGTTCCTCACATGTTCTGAATCCTCAAGAATATTTTCTCACTTATCAGTTGGCTTTAGTTTCTCTGCATGGGTCCAATCTTCATCTGACAACTGTCTTTATTTTTTATTTAGTTTAGCATATCATTATTTTTCCAAAGAGGAAGATTCCTCCATAAATAATGATGGAGAGGTTCACATGCCAGGCCCCATGATACCTATGCATAGAAGAACCAAATTGATCCTGATTCTACCTGCTTAATTAGAGCGGGGGATTTTTTCCCATGTGGTTTTTTTCCCAGCACCTTTTTTTTGAACAGTTACTTTACTTTACTTGATGTAATGGGTGACCTATGGTCTTAGTTACCAGGGCCCAAAGATTGTCCAAGTTAGAATTCAAGGGGGGTGTTAGGATTATTAATCCTCCCTTGTCCAATTTGGTCATATGTCTAAATCAGGAGTCCATCCTGTCTATTTTTAGTCACTAGCACCATTGGGTCCACTTGGCCTAATTCGGGCACATGTTCTAGTTGCTAAAGTGTGGGGAACACTAATTGAGGCCTAATTCCACTGATTGCACTTGCATGCATCAATTTAAGATCCTCCTAGATAAATTCCCACAATTTAGGAGCCACTGGGAGTGCCAATACCAACCTTCATCAGTTGAGTTCAGTTGGTGACTAGTCAAGCTGAGTTAGCAGTCTGTTACATTCAGTTCTATTCCTCTACATTCAGTTAGTGCTAGGTTTGCATGGCTGCATGTAGGAGAGGCTACCTACCATAGTCAGTTAGCCTCAAACAACACTAAAGTAAACACTTGAGTTGTGTTTTAGAACTCCATTGAACTCCGGTAATGGTTTAGACAAGGTCAGTTAACTATTGAGTCCTCCGATAGTGATTTAGACAAGGTCTTCGTTACCTACAGTCAAGTAGAGTCTAATCAATTCAAATTTCCTCATGTGGATTCTAATTGCATGTGGATTTTTAATCCATTATACTTCATTGTAATTATTATATAATTACTCTTTGATTAGTGAAAATCATTCACATCTGCAAGCCATTTTTGCACTGTTTCATTCTTCAATAACTAAGTAAATTGTGTGATCTATCTTGTGAGTTGTGTGTTTGTCCACAGATCGATGTGCTCAATTTAATACATATATTGTAGGTATTTTGTGGCGAGGAATAGGGTATGGGGGGTTTATAGGTATTTGGGGGTATAAAAAATGGCTTATAATAAAACTGAGGAATATATTGTAAAAATAGAGGTTTTTTAATTGGAAATATATATTGGGAGGGGGGTTCAACAAAAGGATTTTTGTAAGTAATTATCAATATGTAGTTAAATTAGGGGTATTATTTAATATCCCATGAATGAAGGGTCTATGAAATGGTTTCACTGAGTGATGACCCTCTGTATCAAAATTGATTCCATATTTCAAATCATATCTAGGAATCAAAAGATTTAATTTTGTTGTGTATGTGACGCCATAACCCTGGTTGCAAGGAGAGAAGAAATCAAAGATTCTTACTAAAGGTTAGTGTATTATTTATGTTATGCATATAGAGCTAGATTGTTTTTTTCGGTATTGATTTCCAATTTAGAGACCCCCTGTGTAGTCTATTTGGGCATCTTGTCATGATTGTAGATCTTAGCTTTTTATAAATTTAATCATGTCCAGTATAGACCCTAATCCATTGCCACGGAAAGAATGAAAGTCGTTTCCTCTAGAAGTTATGGAATCTAAGCATTTTGAATACTTACAGAAGTGGATGTTAGAGAAGAAAAACAATGACAAATGAAGCAACAATTATCTATACAATGAACAAAGTCATGGAAATTATGTAAAATTGCTAAAAATGATTGTTGGGGTGATGATGAAAATTATAGAGTATAGTGGAAATGATGATCAGGTCTGGATTAACAATACACAAATACCTTAGCAACTCCATTGTCGTTCATCTATATAGTGTGTTAGGGGAAAATCTCCAAATTTTGATAAAGTTTCCCTTCTTAAACAAGAAAATGTTTAGAAGAGATTATTCTCTACAGAGTTATTGATGAGTCCAATACAAGACATGTAGACTTGACATGCTTGGATCATTTTGAGAAGGATTCAATTCTTTACACTATTGGTAACAGTGGCACATGGACATGTAGTATAGATGATGTTTTTCCTATTCTAATGGTTTATGTAGATGATAGTGACAAACTTATGTTGCACCATCCTTCATTCTTTGAAATAAAATCATGGTTATCTTCAAGGTCATATGAATATCACTAAAAATAATTCCACTGCAATCATCAAGTGGGGGTTTTATATGGGATCTAGGTCAAATGTGACTCCCTTATTGGGAGATAGTAATCTTATCAAGATTGAAAGAAGTGAATTCATTCAAATGGATGGGATTCCGATGCACAACACAAATCTATTTGATTTTACCATAAAGGAGGGCATGCATGTCCGTATTTATTATGAAAATTTGTTTGGTATGTCAGAAGAAAAGTAATTGAAAATCCATATCCTATTGAAGTTTTGAATTGTTTAGTAGATGTTTCTAGTGGCGGAATATTCTATTGGGTAGGAATTTTTGAAAATCATGTGAATGTTATTGATAGAGGCCACCATATTCCCGAAGTTGTGGATTTACATTCACATGAGGTGTTCTATACAAAACAAGGTTTATTGATATCAACTGAAATCATTGATGGTGAGTATACATGTGTATCTTTTAATTCATATTTTTCACTTCATATTTTAGGCATTGTTGATGTTCTTTTTACTATGACCTTTATCAAAAGGTGGGGGAAGAGCACTCAAAATGGAGAATCTTTTTTTCTATCATTTTATTGCTATGAAATATGCTACACACATCACTTTCCAACTTCTTACAACAAAATATTATGATGAAGTTGTGACTGCCACATTATGTGCCTCTATAGAATATGGAACACACAATGCATTGTCATCATATCTTGGAGTATTGTAGCCACATTAAATCCATCATCACAACCTTTATCTTATTGTGTAAAAAGTTTTCAACCACATAATGTCTTGTAATATGATATGCAGTGAATATTTTGTGGAAATTCCTTGTTTAGATAAAAGTTTCATGGTTACTTTTTAATTTATTGAAATGCATTTTGTACCTTGTGTGATTGTGAAGAAAAATAATCCACTAGAGTTTACCATAGAAGTCTACACGAATATTTTACATGGCCAACATTTTCTGATAGATATCAATTATCTTCAGGCTCAAACGATTATATTCAGCCTCTTGGTAAATGGATAGTGGGACCAATATTTATATTTCAGTATTTG
>LPNX010136954.1:38875-49327 GCA_001517045.1 Pseudotsuga menziesii
GTTACAAGAAAATGGAACAGACGGTTCGTGAAGTGCAGAAAAACTTGAGGAGGGCTCAAGATTGTCAAAAGAGCTATGGGGATTTAAAGAGAGAACATAAATATTTTTCTGTGGGTGACCACGTATATGTGCGGGTGAAACCCAAAAAGAGTTCCCTCAAGCTAGGAAGTTGTACAAAACTAGCTCCGAGATTCTTTGGACCTTTCCAAATCCTAGAAAAAATCGAACACGTAGCATATAAACTAGCACTACCAGTTCATTTAAATATTCATAATGTATTTCATGTTTCATTATTAAAGAGGTATATCCATGATTCTTCTCACACAATTTATTGGAATGTGGTACAGGTGGAAGCAAAAGGAGAATTTCAAGTGGAACCTTTATGCATTCTGGACAAGAAAGAAACAACACTTCAGAACCGAGTCATCACCCAGGTAAAGGTGCAATGGAAGCACTTTAGTCCTGAGGAGGTGACTTGGGAACTAGAGGAAGAAATGTGAATAAAGTATCCTAACTTGTTCCTAGATACAATGGAAGAAGACTGAACACCGAGGACAGTGTTAAAAATAAGGGGGCGAGGATGTAACATCCCCCAAAATGAAAACTTTCAATTAAGAGTTTATTTGTTTTAGTGTTTAATAAAGTTGGCTGATGAAAATATCTTCCAAGGATTCCTAGAAGGACTGATGTAATAAAACCTTAGGGTTAAAATTTGAAAAGAATAAAGTTGAAACGACTAGGTTAAAAGAGGAAACATGCATGAAACAATAAAGGGCAACTCGGGATAACTTCAGGGAAACTGGAACAGGTGTCAGAAGTGCAGTTATGGAATTGGGAATCCCTTGGAAATCAGGGATTTTAATCAGCTCCAAAATTTTCGTGAGGAATCGGCTGCTAATGGAAAAAATCCATAAAAAGGAAGCATATGGGGCAGGAAAGACGCTGCTTAGTATGATGAGCACATAAACTCTTGCTGCATGAGCACATGGTGTTAGGAAAGACTATGAGAACATGATATGAGTTTTGAAACTGTCGTTAGCTGTCCCTACTGTTGGCATACACATTTTAGCTTGGGGTGATTGGGAAGCATCAAGTTGAACCTAATCTATGGTTGGGAGGAACGTGGCTATTTCCACTGCATTTTAGACTCTAGATTTACAGGTTTCTATAGAGTTTTGTGGTTATTTGTTCTGAATGGTGATGTTATGTATTGTATCCAACTATGCAAGGATCTCAATCTAAAATATTTAGTTTTGTCCAAGATATGGAATTTGAATGTAGGACCAAGCCTGAATGATACCTTTTGTTGTATGTTGTTAATTCTAGGGTATTAATATTGACTGTATGAAAAGGATAATTAACCACAGCATCAGATGAACATTCTATTGATGTATATACGGTTTTGGCACTGAATTTTATTACTGGGGAATTTTGGTTATGAGATTTGAGTATTCTAGGTTTCAGAAGAATGAGTAGCCATAGATCTCAAAGATCAAGCTTTAATAACCCTTATCTACTATACCCTGATAAATTCTAGTACATTAGTTTTAAACAGAAGATCTTTAGGTAAAGGAATTTTATGGATACTGCACTTAAAGGTTTATTATTTCTATAAAAATCTAAAAGGGGTATTAGGAAAAGAATCATTGAACCTTTATGAATTGAAAGATGATCATTTTATTACTTTGGAGGATAAATAAAATAACCTAATTCTTTCCCCAATGGTTAAATACTCCACATTAAAGGCTAGGCGATGGTCAACCTACCTTCCCTATTGTGGCTTTGTTTTTAAGCTTTTTACTGGGATCGGTTTGGTTCCGAAAATTGATAAAATAATCAGGGAATAACCCTTTCAACCTTCAAAAGAAGTTCTCTGCCCAAAATTTTAGTGGACTTGCAGGATTATTCCCCTCAAAATTCATTAAGTAAAAAACAAAACTATTGGGGAAGCAATATTAACCATAAATTTGTTATCATCCTCTGCTAGTACACGATCAATAAAACAAAGATTGACACACATGCAATTGCACCATAACTGTAACTAGAAGTATTCTGATACAGTTTTTGAGATTGTGCATAGTAAAAAGGATTGATAGGCATTAACGAATAAATAAATATGATAATTGAAGCTAACTATGAGGGCTCAAATCTTAAATTAGAAATCATTAGAGCTCTTTGAAACTGGTGAATATAAGTCTGTAAAATTTAGCCTAGTGGTGCACCACTGAGTTTGTCAACTAATCATAAAAATATTTAAGTACATCTATCATTTACAGGAGGAAAGAACCGATGATATCTACCATCAATTACCAGCAAACAAGGGGCGTGGATATCTCAGTTTTTCTTAAAAAGAACATCTTAACAGAGAGTCAGTTGAAAACTTTAGGACCAGATTTTCAGAGAGTAACATAGATCCTACTCATATATCTTTTGTCCTGGCCTTTCGACAAAGGAGGCAAAATAATTTAATTCTTTGATAGCCTCATTAAAATAAAATCCTAAGGAACAACGTGTAAGAACATTGCCCCTAATTATTACAGGTTGGATACACCCCGTAATCTTTAAAAGACACAACCTTTTGGTTTTTTTTTTTCAAAAAAAAACCAAAGCTACAACATAGCATAATAGAAATGACCCCTTGAAATTCAGGGAGGACACCCAAGTATAAACAAGGAAAATACCTACGCTTTGTCTGGCAAAGGAATCATGACTCACTCCTCTTACACTTTCATCCCGAAGGGTGATTGTTCGTCACTGAATTCAAATTAGCAAGGATAGAGTAGAGTGTGATAAGTTATTCTTACCGGAAGTAAAAGGAAACACTAGGGAGTCTGGGAAACCTCTTCATGGCCTACCATAAAAGTGGAAAAACCAAGTTGAAGGAATTAGAATGCATAGAAAGACTTTTTCCTGAATTAAAAATGTATTGACAGTGTGTGGTCTTCATAGCAAACCTGTGTAGAAGCTTCCATGTTACTTCCTGCAAGGGTTATACCCAGAACGTTTATTGGTATGGCATCTCTTCTTTAAGAATACCCTTCCTTTTCTGAAGTTGCTATACCAGGAGCGGCCTTAGCCTCTCTCTCAGAAAGAAAACTCTTGAATGACCTTATAGAGAAATGATTCCTTTGTTTTCTTTCTTATGGTCCCTCTGAAGAATAGCGCACAGACTACCTCTTGGGTTGAGATCATAGGGAGATGGTACAACTGATCCTTTGGAGGATCCAAGGGTCAGCTCGTACCAGTTACGGCTGAACTCCTTTAATTCAGCACCAGGTCCAAGAAGCAACGCCAACTAGTTTGGTTGTCTTAAGTTGATGTGTCACTTGCTCCTTAAGTTGAAACGTGTGCACCAGCCTTAAGAAATATTGAGGAATCACTGGTCCTAGCCATGTGCAATCTTCCTCTAGTCAACATCGCATGGGTACTTTTAAGTTTATTCTCCTTATGGTCGGAAGCGAGGCCCCTTACAAGATATATCAATAGTTGGGAAAACAAAATGGTAAAGATATAGTTATGCTTATGTAAATAGAATTTTGCATTGATAAAACCCTGGATCATGGTTATTAAGTCTTTTTCTTACCTTACTTACGAGATCGCATACCCATTGAAGAGGTGCCAATAATTCTTGCAAGGTACGGTGAGTTAAGGAATCACATAAGTAGGGTATCTCCTACATGTATTCAGTAATTAATTAACAACAAAATCAGTTCTTGGAAGCATTGCACTATCTACGATTTGGCATGTTCTGAAACCTTTACACTTCCCAAAAGTAAGTCACAACTTAGGTTCTGCAAGTCCTTCATTTGGGACATAGGTTTTATATTAATCTTTCATCTCATACACATTAAAGACTGACACCGAACATTTGGAGGAATCGAAGCCTGATCTTTATGACCTAGTTAGTAAATGGATATATACAGGTTCAATAAATTTTTCAAATGGATAGGATCGAGGAAGCTAGGCCTAAATTTTATGTCCTATTTTCCTTACTTTGGCATGGATAATGCTTCTAAGAACCATTTAGTTAGGAGGCATGATGTAAATTAAAGACATCTCATGCATAACAAATAGTTCTTAAAAAGGAAAAATATAATGCATAAGAAGAATGAAAAGGTATTATTACCACTTATGACCATTGGGATGAAGGATCCTCCTATTCTGATGATCAACCTATCAAAAGAAAAGAAGAGCATTAGCTGGAGCGAATTAAGCAATAACTTGCACTTTAATCTATCCTTTATCGATTTAAAACTCTCCTGGAACTTTCCTTATCTTCTGAACTCATTTAAAAAGGAATTTTACCTTAAGACCTTGTTGTAACTGTAAGACACTTGATTTTAGTTCTATCAGTATATAGAAGTAAAGAAAATAAACAAAAGAAATTCCATCTAGGATATGGTGCATTGTTACATTATTGGATGAGCACCAAACATGTAATGGCATCACATGGATGGTTGGATTGTTTCCTTGCTTTCCCTTGAACTTGGGAATGTTAAAGGGGAGATTTATTAGCATTGTTGGCCATGTAGATTCATGATGGAAGGGATCATTTATAATATTAGAGTAATATAGGAGATTCAATATTTCCATGAATGATGATTCCTATGCAAGAGAAGGGCTAACTATTGATTGTTTTGGTGGATTACCTCCTATTAGTGGTGATGGGGGTGCTAGTGGGGGAAGAACATATTCTTAGTGGCGAGGGAGTTGCAACAGGGGAGTGAGAGGGAGGAAAGAGAAAGGTGTGTCTGATCTCAACTAACCTAATCACATATTCCCATCAAGGTGCATGAAGTGGTGGTCTCCCATGTGGTCGATCGGGAGGTGGGAGTGTAGGAACTTTTACTTGAATAGGGGGAAGGTATTGCACCCTTAAATACCTCCAAGAGTGTAATGTACCCTTCACCCAATCCAACCAATGGGAGATGACATTAACTAAATTTGGGATTCCAAATTATCGCAATGGATATCAATCACATCTACCTCTGCATCAAATAATCCTGCCAACATCTTGAGAAGCCATACTTCTTCGCTACAGGATGAACATGCTAAAATGTATTCATCTTCTACGTGCTAAGTGAAATACTAGACTTCTTTTTACTAAACCATGAGATCATGCATGATCCCAAACTAAAACAACATCCTAAAGTGCTCTTTTTGTCTTTGACACTTCCTACCCAATCTAAATATGTAAATCCATGTAGTGTGATCTCACCATTTGATGCAGATCTAATACCATAATCTAATGCCCCCTTCAGGTACCACATCGCATGTTTTGATCCTACTAGGTGAATATGTTTGGGTTTCACCATATACTGACTTAGAGTGTTTACAACAAACCATATATCTGGCCTCATATTGGTTAAGTACATTAGTGAACCAATAATCTGTCTATATAAGATAACATCCACTATCTTCGAAGAATCATCATTCAAAAGCTTCAAATTTGTTGTCATTGGAGTAGTCATAGCCTTACAATCCATCATCACAAATATCTTTAGGATCTCTATTGTGTATTTTCTTTTGTTTAGGAAAATCTCATATGGATGCTGCATACTTCAATACCTAGAAAGTAGTGCATCATTCCAAGGTCTTTCATCTCAAACTCTGCACCAAGCTTCTTCTTGCATTCGTTGATGGGACTATCTTCACCTGTAAAAAATCAATCATCTACATATAGTAGTAATATCAAAATCCCATCATCCTCAACTTTATACTATAGGTTGGAATTTTCTTTCCCAAACTCATCAAGAAACCATCACTTCTTCCATACCATTCTCTAAGTGCTTGCTTCAACCCATACAATTCCTTCTTAAGTATGCATATATGAGTTTTCTGATCATCTGTCTCAAAACATCGTGGTTGTTCAATGTATACTTCTTCTTCTATCACTACATTTAGTAAGGTTTTCTTTACATCGATCAGATGTAATTTCCACTTAATCTTAGATGCCAATGAAAGGATGGTTCTAATTAAGCTGTACCTTCCTACTGGTGCAAAGGTCTCCCCATAGTTGATTCCTTCCTTCTGAGAGAATCTACGAGCTACGGATATTTACTTATACTTCTCTATATTGTCCTTCGATGAATGTTTTGTTTTGTAGATCCATTTCGAGGATAATATTGACTTGTTCTTCGGTCATGGTACTACTTCCCATGCATCATTATTTATAATGGATTGGTATTCCTTGACCATTTCATCTACCCATTCCTTCTTCTTTGTTGCTTCTTCAAAGCATGTAGGTTAATTTCTCAATGAGATTGCACATCAAAGCCACATATCTAGGATATGGCCTTGGATTATTTCTTTCTCTGATGGTTCCTTCTGGGAAACCATATCTTTTTGCTTCTTCAATTACTTATTATGCCCAAGCAAGCCTTCTTTTGAGGGAGATCATCTCACTAGGAAACTCTTCAGGTCTTTGAGGTTCTTTCATGTCATGGTCATCATGTATCTGTTCTTCCTCCTCATTTCTGATAGGTTTAGAAACTTTTGTAGCTCTAGGAGTTTCAAGTTCCTCTTTGACTTCTTTATCTTTCCTTGATTTTCTAAAAGTTGTTTCTTCATCCAAAGTGACATCTCTGATTATTTCAATTTGATGGTATCGTGGGATATAGATTTAGTAATCCTTTGATTTCTCACTATATCCTACAATAAATCCTTTCTTTCCTGAAGGAACCAACTTTGATATTTTCTCCTTGGGAATGTGTATGTATACTGGACAACCAAATCTATTTAGGTGGCTGATTTCAGGATTTTATCTTGTAAACATATCTTTTGGAGTCTTATTCCCAAGGGAACTATGGGAGATTCTATTCTGTACATATATTGTTGTTCTAGATGCTTCATCCCACATATACATATGTAGATCTTGATCATCAGATCATGGATTTTACAACTTCCATGATAGATCTATTCTTCCTTTCTTCCACACCATTTTGTTGTAGATTATAGAGAAGGGTGTTGCAATCGATACCTCCAAAGCATATGCATTCTCACACTTTATGTCATACTCAGATCCAATACAGTTTCAGTTATCGTTCAAAGCAGATGAAGGTATAAAATATCCTTTATTTCCCTTTGCATATTTTAGATTCAGAAGACAAGGACAAATATCAACATGATATTGATATTGAGATTACACCTCAATAGGATCTAGATCCGTATCCAACATTTATTCCAACCGATGTTGGGGATGTTGCTTGGGATCCAAATGATTGGAGAAGAACAAAGTCCCAGTATCATAATGAACATGTTGCACTCTCCCATTCAGACCCACTTATCCCATAGAGGTGTTTCATGATGATGAGATCATATCCTCAATCATTCAAAGAGGCTTTCCATGATCCAAGATGGAAAGAAATTATGGATGCAGAATTTGATTCACTACAAGACAACAAAACTTGGCACCTTGTCACCTTGCCTCCTGGGAGGAAGTTAGTCCAATCAAATGGTTTTAAGAGACCAAGCTAGCATCCGATGGAACCACAACCAAGTACAAGGTTCGATTCATGGAAAAAGGATACTCAGAAGTCCATGGGATGGACTGCAATGAGACTTTCGCTCCAGTAGCAAGAATGGACACCATTGGACTACTCTTGGAAGTTGCATCTTCAAAGAGGTGGGAGGTACATAACATGGATGTGAAGAGTTCCTTACTCCATGGTGAGATGAAAGAGGAGATCTACATGAAACAACCTGAGGGGTGCATTGAAGATTCATCCTTAGTATGCACACTGGACAAATCTGTCTATGGGATCAAACAAGCCCCACGGGCATGGTATTCCAAGATGGATTCCTTTCTCATGTCACAAAAATATGAGAGATGTAGATATGACTACAATGTTTACATGCAACAGAAAAAGGGCTCATTATTGTTTATTGTCCTATATGTGGATGACTTGCTCATTTCTAGTAGCTCTGCTGCTGGATTGAGAAGCATCAAGTCATCTTTGAGTAGAGAATTCACTATGACATATATAGGATTGTTGAGATAGTTCATTGGTATTGAAGTAAGACAAAATACTTCAGGAATCGTGATTTCAAAGTCTAGATACTCATCGGATTTGCTTAAAATATTCCACATGGAAGACTGTAAGGTAACCCCTTTTCCCTTCCTATCTAGCATCAAGCTAGAAGAAGGTGGCTCTATACCATTAATTGACAGTACTATTTTCAGACAACTCATTGGGATCCTTCTATACCTTACACATTCGAGACTAGGTATGTCCTATTCTATGAGTGTTGCTGCCAGATAGATGCAGGAGCCACATGAGTTGCACTGGATGTAAAAAAAGAATATGTTTCACTATGTGTAGGGTACTAGAGACTATGTGATCCATTACATAGTTGACGAATAGTTAGATCTCATTGGCTTCATAGACTCATAATGGGATAGAGATGGGAATGATAGGAAATCCACTTCAGGTTTTGTGTTTATGTTGGGATCTGGGCCAATTTGTGGTCCAGTAAGAAGCAAGCATCTCTTGTAATCTCTTCAGCAGAAGCATAGCATAGGGGGGATGTGAATGCAGTTATTCAAGTAGTTTGGCTACATAGAATCTTGATAGAGTTTGGGATTTGCACTTCAACTTCAATAGACATCTATTGTGACAACCAGAGTACAATAAAGATATCTCGTGATACAGTTTAGAAGAAACAAACAAAGCATATTGAATTTCACATGCATTACATTTGGGAACTAGTGCATGACAAGACTATCACATTGCATTACTTCCCTACAGAGGAGCAGATTGCATATATTTTTACCAAGTCCTTCACTGAAAAGAGATTTTTTTACCTCATATCTCTTCTTGATTTCGTGCTTATTTTGAGGGGAGGGGAGTACTCATGAGGTTTTCCCCATTTTCATTGTTTATTAAGGAATATTTTATTCATTTATATTGTATGGGTGACTTTTGGCCCAGTTTCCAGGGCCCAAGTTGTCCAATTTTAGGATTAAGAGGGGGGGGTGTTAGGATTAATTAATATTCTGTTTACCCACATAGTCTATTTGATTCATTTTCCTAGCTTAGGAGGTCATCATCACTCACTAGTGCATGGGGGACACACCTAAGGGTCATCTGCCACTTATTGCACCTAATTCCATAAGATTAGGATCCCCAGGGACTAATCCCTACATTAAAGGAACCCATTTTGAGTTCCACCAACAATCACCTTCAGTTGTATGTGGTAGGTAGTCAATCATGATCAGTTATGCTCCGATAACCACCAGTTAGTTCACTCACAGTCATCCTAGCACTAGTTTGCATGATTTAAGGGAGTGTGGCAACTTTTGTCCACCTACCTCATCAATTAACTGATTCTGAATTAAATTAGTTGTCCAAAGTTAAACTAGTGAGCTCCAACTGTGATTATTTCCACATTGAGTTAGATAACCATTCAGTTTGAGTTGGTGAATTCAAAACTTATCGAGAGTATTCAAATTATTTTTATTGTATGACCATTGTATTACTAATTAATTAAGTAAGATTGATGTAATGATAATATGTGCTATACTTGTCCGATTTATGTGAAATTTCTATCATGAATCCATTGTTCAGTTTACATTGATTTGATAGTTCTAGCACATACTTATTTTCAGATAGATCTCATTTTGGCTTATAGATCTATGGTTCATGAAATTTAACACCCCCAATGGTACCCCTTCGAGTAGTACCACATTGAAAACCATAGTTATATATAATTTCACTTCTATGTTCCCTTGGGAATATCAAAAGTCCCCTAGGTGACCTGAGACACCAAGTTTAAATAATCCAATTAACCATCTAGCTACTATAATGGCACTGGGCATAATACCTGGGAAGCTTATTGTGTAGTTCTTAGTATTTAGGGAGTATGACTAAGGGAACAATCAATTCTTATTAGTTAGTTTCCAAAGGGATTGGGTTGATAAATACTATTGGACAATGCATATGTATATCAAAGTGTTATAAAACCTAGCATTCCCTTGTCCTTGTGATCCTAGAAGCTCTCTCGTCTGTGACTAGTCCATGAATTTCCTACATATAAGGCATTATTAAGAATTTGTAAATTATTTCCATGTAGTAATATCATGGTGTGAGTAAATTTGCATTAGAATTAGTAGGAGTAGGGACTACCTTATTAAATATTCCCTTGTTTATGACTAAAACTAGTTCAAACATCAATAAGAAATAAAATGATCCAATCTGAGAACTTCAAAAGATTTCCTAAAAAATATTCCTATTTATAAGTCATTTGCGATGATCACTATTGATGGATTTAATCCTTCATTATCTTACGATTTTTCTCTTAAAAAGATACTCATAGTTTATGTGTGGGGTTATTATAAGTAATTCTAATAAGACATATGTTTAATAAGGTTGATGTGATTAAAAGATCCCAACAAGGAAACCTACTTGGATATTGATAAAAACAAAATCTTATAAATCAAGATTTAGATTATAA
>LPNX010136954.1:54785-67343 GCA_001517045.1 Pseudotsuga menziesii
CACGGAAACCTACCGCTAAATGTCCATAATGTTTCCATTTGTCCCTCTACATCAAGGCTTTCTCTTCTTACTGAATATTTTTTAAGTGTCTTTGGATGTAAAGGCAAAAATTATGATGTGCATTTAAGTAAAGGACGTTGTCTTGTCGATCTACTTACAATTGATTCATCCAAGACGTGGCGAGCCACATTACAGTCTTGTGAACACGTTTTTTACCAATTGATGTGAACGCAACAACAAAAGATTTAACAATGTGATTACTTGATTCGATATTATTCAATGCTCTTATGCCTAAATTTTTTCTAACAGTTTCCATACTCCTAGATTTAATCAAAGCTAAAAACAATTGACAATTACTGGCTTCAAATTTTTTTATCAAAATATTGTTTCAATATTTGAGAACAATGACGAACGATAGTGTGTTTAGGAACCTTTCCTTCCATGGAAGTCAATTCACTCTCATCCACTTGTATGCATTTAGGAGTTCTCTTTCTCATTGATGTGAGCTTTTTTGTCATTTGAGCTTTTTTCCCTCTTCTTTTCTCTTTTTTTTTTCATCTTCTTCTGATGTAAGTACAGTCCTCGCTGATTTACACCCTCTATTTGTTATAGCTCAAAATGACACTTCTCTTCCTATGACCACTTTCCCATGATTCTGTCGCATGTCGACACTTCCATGACGACACTTCATGAAAGTCACTAAAAAAACACTTAACTTGGAGGACCTATATCTTGAGTTATGTAACTCTGTTTGACCTCATCTCTACACCGTTGGAAAGATATTTTTGTTAGCTAAAACTTTCCAGAAGACACCAAAGTCTGAAAATGCCCAGAAAGACCTCGAAAATGATTTTTTTTGTCTATACGTGACTTGCCCTTAAGGAAACCCGCGTCTGACACGCGACTTGTCAGTTATACAACCCGCGTGTGCTTTTATAAGTGACTTTCTGTACTAGAAACCCGCGTGTATTTTTCGTGTACGCGACTGTGGTATTCAGCAACCCGCGTATGCCTCTTAAAAATGTCAAAAAACACGCCTTTTGAATTTCAGGTAGTTTGGGTAGTTATGCAACTAACTCCTTCAGTTGTAACTACTTTGTCTTCGCCCCTAGCTCTTCCTTAACCATATAAATAGAGGTAGGGAGGTCCATGAGAAGGGACTTGCATTTTTGCATTGTTATGCTAGAGGATTTGGAGCTCTCTTTTCCCACACCTTTGCCCTAGCGGTCATCGCCTTGTGTTGTAGAGCTTGGAGGCTGAGTTCTTTGGAGAAGAGAAGCAGCAGAACCGGATCAAGGTTTCGTGAGGTGCTGAACTTGAAGAGAAGGCATACTTGTACTTGTTTTCAAGATTAATAAAGATGTGATGTCCTTCTTCTTCCCCAAATCATTGTTCAATGTGTGATTGGACTTCTGTTTATGATCATATGATGATGTTATGCAGATCGTTAGTTCATGTTTATTTGATTATCATTGTTTTATATGTGGTCATAATGGTTTGAGGAAGGTATAATTCATTTTGCAGGTCTCTTGGAGTGAGAGGAGCAAGAAGAAGATTGAAGAGAGAGCTTGGACCAGCCTTCAGTTAATTAGGTGTGGACCTTTCTTATCTCTGAAACTTGCTTATATATGCTTGCTGAACATTGTGCATCTCTCTTTCAACCCCAGTATGTTGATGGCCTCTTAAACCCTAGCCATAGGAGACTTTCCTTTACAATAGAACTGGCGACTCCGCTAGGGATAGCCTTGTCTGTTTGGGGTTTCTCTTGATTTCTTTCAGCCTTTTGCTTTGTTTCAGGTCCTTCTTTCCATTTAGGAACACCTTATAGGTCTGATAGAACACTTCCCCTCCCTTCCTAAGGTATTTTTTGACCTTTTTTGGGAGTTTTTACACCCATACGCGACTTGCATACTGAACAGTCGCGTGTCTGGTTCGGTACACGCGACTATCTAAACTGTCAACCCACGTATGATACGTGACTTGCTAGTTATACAACCCGCGTGTTCTTATACACGTGACTTGATGTATTAGCAACCCGCGTATGACACGCAACTTGTTAGTAGTACAACCCGCGTGTGCCCCTAAAACAGTGTTTTTCCTCATTTTTTGTGGTTCTTTCTACTGTTGTGCGCTGTTTGGTAGGTATTTTGGTGTCCTCTGCAGGTGCATGATGTTGACCATACCTTCGTCTTGGAAACAAAAAAGAAGAAACAAAAAATCACAGAGCGACAGGCACGGGCTGTGCAGAAAACTGTGCATAACTCAGAAGTATCATCAAAGTTTCTGCAGCTCGATCTTTGGAGGATTTGTTTCTGTTTTTTTTTTGAGTGTGTTCTTCAAAGAGTTGTGGGATATCGGAATGACTTTGTCTTAGGTTAAGTTTTCCAACATGAGAAAAAGGCTCCACACTCGAGGGATTCGTTGTTGTCGATCTTTGTTAATTCTTCTAGCGGGCTTTGCAGCTCCAGCTTCTCAATAATTTACGTTCAAGCATAGTTGCTGGGCATAATGATTCATAGCTACAGCAATAAGATTTTTGGGTAAAATAGTCTGAATTTGTTTTGAGAGCAGAAGAAACAACAGTGAAGAAAAAGTAATAAAGACTGCACACACAGATTCACCCCCCCCCCCCCTCTTTGTGTTCCTGGTATGTTCAACAATTGGTATCAGAGCGGGTCCTTCATAGAAAGCCTTATCAGCTTGAAGGAGATATTTCACACACCATGGGGTTCTCAGTGAATGGAGTACCATTGTCATGTGAGTCAAATTATTACTTGATCTAGAAAATGAGAATGCAGGCTTATCTTGAGGCAATTGGTGTATGGAATTCAGTTGTTACTGGATATACAGCTCCAAAGAAAAATAATTCTATGGCTATGGAAGCCATCCTTGAAGGCCTAGTAGATCTCCAAAAGGAGAAAATAGGAAAGTGCAACTCAGCTGAAGAATTGTTGTTCAAAATAAATCAGCTAAATGAAGAACAAGAAGCAGAAGACGATTCAATACAACATCCAGGTAAGTATGAAGGTATGTTTCCTGAACACTCTGTTTGTAATTCTTTTAAAGATATATGTTTATCAGGTATAGAAAATAAGAGCTATTCTGAATTAATTGAATGCAACACTTCAGATTATGATGAAAATCCTTGCTCTCCGATGAGTAATAGAAATTTAGCTTATATTATGATAGACAATGAAATTACTAATGTTTCACAAGAAGTGAAAAATCTATGTGAATAGAAACAAGTATTGAAAGAGCAATTGGACAAAGTCGAGAAGAAGAATCAAGAAGAATCTGAAAAGGCCAGACATACCATAATTAATCTGAAACTCCAAATTGAAGAAGCGACCAAAATCAAAGAAGCCATATCCAAATCTTTAAAAGACAAACTTGAAAAGTGAGCTTATTAAACCATTTTATAAAAACTTTTTAATATTTGAATCAATAAAGAATTCAAAGGTAAGTTTTTATCTATTAACCTATTTTAATATTAATTTTAAATCTTTTATTAATGTTTTAAGATATTAACAAATAAAAGATTTTATCATTTAATCTTGTTAATATTTTGAATAAACCAACTTGGGGTTACTTGACCACCCTCCAGGAAGTTCAAGGCTTTTGCCATTGTCCCAAGGGCTCCAAGGGCTTCAGACTTGGGCTTGGACAATGTCAAAAGGTCTTCTTTTAACGCTAACACTTACTCAACCCACAAAGGCTCCTCAAGGGACACCAAGACATACTGACACACACCTGTTGGAATCAATGACAATTTAGTCAACAAACTCCCCCTTTGTCATTGATGACAACACCAAAGCTCCCCCTTCGAATGAGCTTCCTTTGACCACACAACTCCCCCTTGGACCATGCTTCTTTTACCTACCTTGTTCAATTTTTAATCCCCCTTTGGCATCAATGGCAAAGGGTACTTCTGCCAAACTCTTCATGTCATATTGTATTATAGATAGATGAATTCAATTAGGGGATAGTATGACTCCCAATTTTTCTCTGAGGTACTCAAAAGTCTCTCTTGGAAGTGGCTTAGTAAAAACATCTGCAACCTGTTCTTTTGTCCCAACACATGACTCCAGGGAGTTAGTGTCATCCCTTTTGGTTGTTCTTTATCTATGTGGTAAGCCTTTTTATAGCATTAGGGTTTGCTCTTTGCTCTTTCCCCCACCTCCTTTGCTTGGTATGATTTTTGGCTTATGTTTCTGGTCAACCTCTGTTAGTGATCTTTGTTTGAGTTTAGAAGCTTGTTGGTGTTTGTTTCCTTTTTCTTTTTTTGGTTAACTTCACCATGCCAAAATATTTGACTTGTCTTTTATGCAAGCCTTCCTTCCAAGTAAGGTTTATGCTGACTTTAGTTCATTCTAGAGTTTGTTTGGTGGTTGCATAGAAAAGTTCCTTTTGCTTTGATCTGCATACTTTACTTTATAGGTAGTTTTTCTTTTGCATTTATAAAAGAAAATTAAAAAGAACGTATACTTGTTTTGCTGCTTCCCCCCCCCTACCCCCTTCTTTGGCTTGACCTTGTTGGACAAGGTACTGAGCAGCCTTTGTTTGTGGGTTTAGATTGATACTTGGGACTTCTTGACCTTTGTTTATGTCATTCTTTTCACTCAGTCTCTTCATTCCAAATTTGTTGGCTTGTTTACTTTTGTAAGCCTTCCTTTCAAGAGAGGTTGATATCCAACTTTAGGGAAAGCTAGGGTTTGTTTTTTGGGGTATAGAGTAGTTGTCTATTTTCTTTACTTACAGTACTTGCTTGCATTAGCCGATAGGCTGTTTTTTCTTTTGCATTTATAAAAGAAAAAGACAAAAACACATGTTTGCTTTATATGCATGTAGATTAGGTTTTTAGTCTAGATTGCATGGCATATCATTGTTTTTGAAAAAATAAAATATGAAAAGAATTTGATCTTTTGTGGCTTTCAAGTTTCTATTTGAAAAAGAAAAATAAAGAGAATAGTTTTTGCATTTTACATTTCATTTCTCTTTTCTTAGTCATTTTGTTTCAACTTTTGAGTCAAAACACCACATAAGTTTCATGCCGTTTACCCTCTGACTAAAAACAACCCTTAAAATAAACGATATAATTTAAAAATTATTAGTAAGTTTTATTTTATAGGGTCATACACCAACTAGCTCAGGCTAGTCTTCTGGATTAGGGAGTTTCAACTCTGCACAAGTGTTAAAATTTCAGACGTAGTTGGCCAATCACTAGGTAAATCCTTTTTTACGTTGATTCTATCTGAGAAGCTCCTCTCAAATGGGAGTCAAGCATGAGGCCGTGTGGAGACTTGGACTGAGGAGATAACCCTCTGATTCCTTGTCAAAGCGTAAACCAAGGTTTTTACGCATATGAGGATTCTGTCTTAGACAGGGTTTCGGGCTCAGCTACCCTGCCCATGCGTACGAATTAGGCTTGCGAATTCCCCCCCAGACTGTCAATATAGTTAAGGTAGCCTTTAGTCTCTTTGACATCTAGGGTTCATACACAGGTACACCAGAAGGCTATTTCTGGTTGACCTTGGATGGACTTGGAAGGTAACTCCAGTACAAAGTGTGGGAGGGCGGTGGGTGATTCCTCCGCTTGTGCCTAAGAACATCTACAGGGATGCCAAGTAACTGTCTATTAGCTTTCTTTTGGAAAGTATATCTTATACCTGTTTGTCTGTTTGGCTTTAGGAATTTTTAGTGAGTGCTGTGTGGTTTGTCTGTACTTAGTGTGACTTTAGGTGTGTGCTTTGTAATTTTGGTTGCCTATCAACCTCAGACATTGTCTCCTAGTTTGAAGCTATGGCTAACACCCCTTTGAACACCAACCAAGAGATCACCATGATGGGAACTTCTTGTACTATTCCTCTCACGGGGAATGTTGGTGTTCCCTTGATGGCCACCCTAAATCTTCCTGGATTCACCCTAGGGCTATCGGTGTGGTTTTTTTCCACTCCAACTGTCCTGAATGATCCTGGTGCTTCTCAAGTAAGCTCATTATATCAAGAGCATCAAAACACTACTCCCCTTTCACCTGTAGTTGATTTTCCTCCTCCTTCTACCTCATGCGGTGAAAGTACTGATACTAGTAACCGGCAGTCTAAAAGGAGTAAAAGAAGAAGGAATAGGAAGAAGGCACATAAGCAAGGGGGAACCCCTTCAACCTCTGCAAGTCAAGTTGATCTTCACGACCCAGCCTCTGTGGTTCATGCTGGGGGCACCCATCCAACCTCCATAGGTCATGTTGGATCTAAGCACTCAACCTCTGCAAGTCAAGTTGATCTTCACCATCCAGCCTCTGTGGTTCATGCTGGTGGGATCCTTCCTACCTTTCCAGGTCATGTCGGATCCAGTCACTCATCCTCTATGGTTCATGCTGAGGGCACCCGTTCAACCTCTGTTGTTCAAGTTGAACCTCCCCATCCAACCTCTGTTGTTCATGTTGGATCCATCCACCCAGCCTCTGTTGTTCATGATGGGGGCACACACTCAACTGCTGAAAAGCATGTTGATCCTAACCATTCAACCTCTGTTGTTCATGTTGGTGGTGCCCATCCAACCTCTGCAGGTCATGTTGGATCCAGTCTCTCAACCTCTGCAAGTCATGCTGGGGGCAGTCTCTCAGCCTCTGCAAGTCATGCTGGGGGCAGTCTCTCAGCCTCTATGGTTCATGCTGAAGACAACCTGTCAACCACGGTGAGTCATGTTGACACTCTTGAAAAGACTACCCATTCAAAACATAATCCCAAGTTCCATTGTAAGCTTTGTGAGGGAGACCACCTTACTTATAAATGCCCTTCTATCATGGAGGTGCGAAGAGTTTGTTTTCATGGTCATCCCGTTTTTGAACATTCTGAATCTTTTCAACAACCAGCCTCTCTTAGTTAGGTTGGACCCAGTCAACCAGCCTCTGTAGTTCATGCTGGGGGCAAACTCTTAGCCTCTGCAGGTCATGCTGAAAGAAAACATTCATCCACTACTAGTCATATTGAAGTGCAAACTTAAGTTCCCTTGTAAGCTATGCGAGGGAGATCATCTTACTCACCAGTGCCCTGCTATTGTAGAGGTGCGAAGAGTGTGGTCCGAGACTTAAGAATTTCCTTCTCCTGAACAACCTATAGTTTCTCAACAACCTACTCAACCTTTGGTTGATCAAGTGGTCGAACCAATCTTAGATTTGGTCGATCCCACTCTTCTTTCAAAGAGTGATTTTGATGTGATTGAACCAATGTCATCTTTGGTCAATCCCACTCTCCCTTCAGAGAGTGACTTTCACGAAGCGGTTGAATTGATTTCAGTATCAATCAATCCTACTCTTCCTTTGGAGAGTGAAGTGTCTACTAGTCACATTTTCTTCACTGCTAGTTCAAAACTTACTGAACAAGGGGGCACTGAACTTGCTTCGGATAAACCCCCACCAAGCTCTCGGATTGCTTCCTTTGATTGGGATAGCCTAGTTGAGCCGCGCCTTCCTTCTGATGCACCTTTCCAGATAAAGGTCAAAGTTGAACCATATACGATTGCTTGTTGTATTGTTGATGAAGGAGCCTCAGTTAGTATCTTGTCTGCTCATGCTTGGCGAGGCATGGGATCTCCCAGCCTTGTGTCAACTTCTATTCAGTTACTGGCGTTTGATAGAAGAACTTGTATAGCCTTGGGAATTATTTCTCAAACATCTGTTACTTTGGGTGGGAAGACCGTCTTATTTGACTTCATGGTGATAGAAGACCCCTTGGAATTCAATATGCTCCTTGGACGTGATTATGTCTATGCCATGCAAGCTTTGGTGTCAACATTATTTCGTGTGATGTACTTTAATCATGGCGAAGAAATTGTCACTATCGATCAGTTGGATTTTCTTGATCCACCTCGTGACCCAACTAGAGTCCAGGTCTTTCCTTTATTGATTCCCAGTGTTTCTATAGACACTAACCCACCACAGGTGTGCTATGTGACCTCATGTCCTTTGCGTTCAATTGCTACTGAGAAGCAGCCTCTATTTTCATGCTTACCTTCTCGGGACTTGGTCCCAGTAGTTGACCAGGTGACTCATTCTATACAGACTGTAGAGCCTTCTCTCCACTCTATCAATCCATTTGAAAGTTTAGACATGTGTCCTATCTTGGATCATCTCCTTCCTTCGGATGAAGTCTTCCTAGAATCTTTGATACAGTCTGATCTTCTTTTGTATGTTGGTTCGATTGTGATTAAGTATAACCTTGATTTTCCTAGTAAGCTTGACCTTTCTTCTTATGTTGGTCTTGTTGAGTCTTTTGACTCTTCTTTCGAACAGCAAGTCAGTGATCCTGATGAGTTTGATTTTTCTTATGAATTTTTCAACTCCCGTGATATTGAGTTTGTTCCTACAGACTCTATCTCTCCTATTGATTTTTTCTCTCCTCTTGAGGTTTATCTTACTGATTATAAACCCTCGATCCTTGGTTCTATATAATCTTCTTCGGTTGATTCTGCCTTGACTTTACCTTTTGTAGAAGATAGCAAAGTCGCATGTGCTTTTGCCAAAGTGACCTGCATCAGATCTTTTCATCTGAATATGATCCTGATGTTGTTGTTTCTTGGAGACAGGATTCTTAGTTGGATTCACAACTGTTTACTGGCCTCGCCTTGTGTTTCAAGTTGTAATTGCATTTGCATGTATCCTACTCGTGCTTTTAAGCCTGATGCCGGCTTCCACACTTTTAGCTCGTTGTATAAGCCCTTATCTTTGTTCTCATTATCGCCCAGCCTTGTATAATTTTTCCTTTTCAACTTGACACCGTTTACCTTGAGGAGACATTCCTTGAGTGTCCTTATATTGCTCACTTTCCTTGCATTATGCATAGGTTTGTTCCTTGCGCTTGGAACTAGTTTCGCCTGCTTATGACACTTGTCTCCTTGCATTTAGAGCATTCTTTATGCTCTCCTTCGAGCTCGTTAAAAAAGAGTAAGGAGGCCATGAGTTGACTTTTCTGGACTCGTTAAAAATTCACGGAAAAGATATTGAGTTTCTTTAGGCCCAGGTCTGACTCCTCAAAATAGACTTGACTGCCAAGTAAACTTGTCCGTTCAGGCTCGTTAAGAATATGTGAATGGGCATCCACATTAGTGGTAGGTTATCACTTTCTCGGACCATGTGGAATAATACAAGAAAGGAACACTCTCTTTTCTTCAGAATTGAGAAGAGTATTCTCAGGCATAGGTTTATCTCTTTTCTGGACCTGAGGGACTAAACTTACGGAAAAGGAACCCCCGGCATGAGCTTAGTTTTCTCTTTTTCATGTTCTGGAACAAAACATGAAAAAGATTCCGAGTGTACTTTATGTATTTGTCATGCTCGTTAAACCTTAAAGAACAAAGTATCGAGTTCATTGTTGTAAGCCCCATTTCTCGTAATCAAATGGATCTTTCTGAGTGATCTTCCCTTCCTTCACACTCGTAAAAATCAGGCTATATGTTGCTTTTGAAGGAGCATTGGGTAGGTGGTAATTTAACCTTTTTCGGACCTTCCTGACTAAATATGAAAAAGGTGCACCTTTTCTTCTTCGGAAGTTAAGAGAGTTCTTCTTTGGTATGTTTTATACTTTTTCGGCCTCAGGAGACTAAATTGTACGAAAAAGGACCCCCCTGGAGTCTTCTTTGGAGTTTTCAGACTCTCTAAACTATGAAAACATTCTTGAGCATGTACTAGTTCGGGCTCGTAAAATCCACGAATCAGTGCTTTATCAAGCATTCTTCTTTCTTTTCTTTGAGCTTGCCAAAAATGAAGATGGTCCCGAGTTTGCTTTCTTGGACTCGTTAAACCTTTACAAGAAAGAGGGGAAGGGAAGTTCATTCACATGTTTTTTACATCATTGCAGCAAGTCTTGTTTCCTTGAACAAAGCACCAATTTTGTGTCTATCAACAGTTGGGTCCTAGTATTTTGACCTTATCCCGATTCAGAGTTTCTTACTCCTTCAGTTGTTTTCTTTTCGAATTATATGGGGAATCTGTCAATGTCTCCTACATTGTAGATTTGTTTCGTTGGTCCTTTTTATGTCAAAAGATTCCTAAGTCACTTTTGTGTCATGCTCACTATTCAAGGATTAAACCTTTGTCGGCCATTCTGCAGTTGCCTTGACCTTTTGTGTCGGCCATTCCCTGGTATCAGTTCATTACATCATGTCTTCAGCATTCCTTGTTGTGAAATTCAATACCAATTCCATATCCAATTAGTCTTTGACTTACCTCATGTTGGATGATGAATGATGCCTTAATGCCTTCCTTCCAAGGGGTCTCTTCCTATCGACTACAACACATCTTGCTCTGGGGATGAGATTTAGAGTTTTATGATAGTACCTTGGGGATTTTTGTCATCAGTGGCAATTTCTCTCGCTATTGGGTAGTGGGAATACCTTATTGTCTCATACTCGATGGATTCTTCAAGTGTTCGAATTCAAGTCCTTGTAATCACACTTGTTAGAATGTACTAGGTACCTTGGCGACCATTTTCATTAATGGTGGTTTCCCTTGCGTTTGTTAACGGTTCTCATTATTGACCAGTAATCAAACGGTTTCCTCCATGTTCGACTTCAACTCTTTTATTCGCATGGTTAGGATTCGTACCTTTTGGGTGGTTTGGATTGAAGACCTTGGGCTGACAGTAGCATCGTCATTTTTCTATTACCCGAGTTGCACAAGACCTTGTTATATTTTATATGACATTTTTCTAAGACATAGATCCACCTTGTATTTTTGTGGCTATGGTCGATTGTTGAGCATGGATCCACCTTGTTCATTTGTGGCCATGGCTCCTTTAGATTTGATATGGCGCCTTTTTGCATATTGAGCGACCATGATAGTTTCATCAGTTATACATATGTTGGATCCACCTGTATCTTTATGGTGATGTTTTCTATATGGACTTGTATGTCCCAGAGATCTTGTATGACACTTATCTCTCTTACAGGTACCTTTGTTCGAGCCTTTCAATCTTGGATTCTCTGCTCTCTCCATACTCAGCTGTTTCCTTTATAATGTATTTCGGCTATCATCTTCCCCTCTAACCTCACACATTAGGGGGCATCTGTTATAGCTCAAAATGACACTTCTCTACCTATGACCACTTTCCCATGATTCTGTTGCATGTCGACACTTCCATGACGACACTTCATGAAAGTCACTGAAAGTCATTGAAAAAACACTTAACTTGGAGGACCTATATCTTGAGTTCTGTAACTCCATTTGACCTCATCTCTACACTGTTGGAAAGATATTTCTGTCAGATAAAACTTTCCAGAAGACACCAAAGTCTGGAAATGCCTAGAAAGACCTCAAAAATGAGTTTTTTGTGTGTCTATACATGACTTGCCCTTAAGGAAACCCGCGTATGACACGTGACTTGTCAGTTATACAACCCGCGTGTGATTTTATACGTGACTTTATATACTAGAAACCCACGTGTATTTTTCATGTACGCGCCTGTGGTATTTAGCAACCCATGTATGCCTCTTAAAAATGTCAAAAAACACGCCTTTTGAATGTCGGCTAGTTTGGGTAGTTATGCAACTGACTCCTTCAATTGTAACTACTTTGTCTTCACCCCTAACTCTTCCTTAACCATATAAATAGAGGTAGGGAGGTCCATGAGAAGAGACTTGAATTTTTGCATTGTTATGCTCGAGGATTTGGAGCTCTCTTTGCCCACACCTTTTCCCTGGCGGTCATCCCCTTGTGTTGCAGAGCTTGGAGGCTGAGTTCTTTGGAGAAGAGAAGCAGCAGAACCGGATCAAGGTTTCGTGAGGTGCCGAACTTGAAGAGAAGGTATACTTGTACTTGTTTTCAAGATTAATAAAGATGTGATGTCCTTCTTCTTCCCCAAATCATTGTTCAATGTGTGATTGGACTTCTGTTTATGATCATATGATGATGTTATTCAGATCATTAGTTCATGTTTATTTGATTATCATTGTTTTATATGTGGTCATAATCGTTTGAGGAAGGTATAATTCGTTTTGCAGGTCTCTTGGATCGAGAGGAGCAAGAAGAGGATTGAAGAGAAATCTTGGACCAACCTTCAGTTAATCAGGTGTGGACCTTTCCTATCTCTGAAACTTGTTTATATATGCTTGCTGAACATTGTGCATCTCTCTTTCAACCCCAGTATGTTGATGGCCTCTTAAACCCTAGCCATAGGACACTTTCCTTTACAACACTATTACATACATTCCCCATTGAAATCCACCCAAACTTGTAAAATTCCTATGGATTTGTGTAATAAATGATGAAATGATAGGTTGAAAATCTCTCTCTATGTGGGTTTAGAGGAATTATGTCTTTTTCTATAGTAAATCTGGCGCACGGCACGCAACCCAACATTTTTTTTAAAACCAATATCACATATGCAATATAACACATGTCCATTTTAACGCATATGTGTTATATCGCACATGTGTTATGGATACAATGGTTTACCCCTAACGGTTGCTATGTAAAACATGATTATCATATCGCATATGCGATATAGTGCATATTTGATATAACGCATATGTGATATATCACATATGCGATGTAGTGCATAAGAC
>LPNX010136955.1:1950-53440 GCA_001517045.1 Pseudotsuga menziesii
GCAGCGAGCTGGATGACAAGTTGGATGTGGTGTGTGCATGGCTAGCTGAATACGTGTTTGTTGTTAATTTGTCCAAAAAAGATTATATAACCTGCAAATAAATATACATATCAATTAATATAACAAATGCGCTTCAATAATGTCAATTTTAATCAATAAAATCATAATAATAAATGGATTATATATAAACCTTAAATACATTCATACCTGGGATGAATAGTGATCTGCGTGACATAAAATATGCAAAAAGATAATAAAACATATGTTTAAATAAGTAATTTAACTACCAAAAATTATAACAAATCTAGGATCAACATTCCCCTAAACCAGAGAAATGTCAGGTCCCACTGAGCAAAAAGAAAGATAACAGATCACATTGTCATAGTGAATTCTGATACGTTAGCCAGCAATGGGCATATATATAAATGAGTAAGTTCATAAGTTTTAAAACTAATTCAACCATGTCCAAAGTAAAACTTTGGCAGGTTGAACATATGACATGAAGGCATAAATCGCATTTATAATAAGATTGATTAACAAGAAAATTGGTCATTTGATAGTTTACATGCATGATTGGGTAAGAGGATACGGTTGTCAATAATGAATGATAAGCAAAATTTCTAAGCATCCACATGGAGGTAAAAAAAATATTTGCCAAAAAAACAAAATTTGGTTAGCAAATTTTAATCATAAGTGCTATGATATCACAATATTTTATTCAGGTCATCATTTGGTATTTCATTTGGACCTGCATTCAATCTTCATATAGTTCTCCATATTGATTTTCCTGTAAAAATATGCTTCATGCTATAACCAAGTTCCACTACTTATATTATACTAAAAACACTTGTCATTTGTTAGGGATAAATAGATTTGACATAAATAAAGAAAAATAAAAACAATCTAATTTTTCCTAATCCTTTCCCCCAAACCAAAGATATAGCGTGTCCTCAAGCCATAGAAGAGAGAAGAATTGATTTTTCCAAAAAAAATAAAAATTAAAGAGTTTTATCATGTTGTTTATTATTTTGTAAGAAAAAGACAAACTAATTAGTAAATGGAAATAATTCAGATATGTATATTCATGAAAAATATAACAGTGCTTAGAAAGACCGCTTGAATGATAATAATTTAACCAAAAGAATGCCACAGGAAAAGCTAGTCATCTATGCCTTATTTTAAAGATATTCTATCATCACAAAATATTTAAGTCTACCCCGGATTGTGTGAGATTTACAGCTATGGGTCCCATTCTAGGATAATGACATCCTAGGTATTTTTTGAATTAGATGGCCAGGGTCAAGCCCAACTTACAGCCATTCTCAAACGACGTGTTTATTCAGAAATTCTAAAAAAAGTCTTTATATTATCATTGTTTTACGAACTATGTGCATAGTAGTGCATTAACCATATCTCTTTTACCAGGTATTGCCCCGCTGCCAGCAGACCTATTCAGTACTCCAACAAGTTTAGCTTCGTACCATGCAAGCATAGTCCCACTGCCAACAAGCATGTTCAATACCCCGATGGATTTACTTGCATTTATCAAGCTTCTATGTTTTGAGTTTTTACTTAGCATTGACCCGCTTCCAGCAGGCCTGTTCAGTACCCCGGTTGGTTTTCCTTGTATAATGATATTAAATATATAGAAGCCGATTGGTACTAGAGCGTGTTAAATACTGCTAAACACATAATTCTTTTTTTTTGTCTTCTTGTAAAATAAACTTATAAGTAATTTTATAATGGCCTTAACCATAGATCATGTCAAAAGAGAATAACTTAAAGTTGTTCTTTAACCTTACATTCCTTCTTCTTCATAAAAGAAAAGTAATTTTCCCCACAGACAAAAATTCCACTTACTCTCGAGTTATCACAAAAATACAGAGACAAGTTTTGATAACAAGCATAAGATGAACTAGTAATCCATAGGTGTAAGATGGGAATGTGAAAAATATGATAATGAAAGTAGGTCTGTCAAGCAACTGTTCAAAAAAAAAATCAGAAATATACATGTCTGAATCAAAATACCAAAAACCATATGAATCATACAAGAGCTATTTAAGAATGATATACAAAGGATTGTAATTTTTAATTTTCACTATAAGCTGCAAATTTCAAAAGTACCCCAAGAAAGGTTAAGATACATGATGAGTGTTTTAACATACTTCCCTTTTCCAAGTAATACTCCATGAGCTACTTATAGAGATAGAATACTTGTAATCAATCTGCAAAACCACTTGTTAGATGATTCAATTTATTCATGAAGACATATATAATAAAAAAGAAAAAGAGTCTGTTGTAAACAATCTCTTAGAAATGACTCTTATTTATTTAAAGAACACACATATTTACATATATACAAATGATGATAACCCAAAAGACTTTTTAAGGATCAAGAGGAGGAGGAATAGCTTCCCCTCCAACTAATTCCATTTCATTATGTGGCAAAACATTCTGTATAAAATCTTGTTTAGCTATCGGCTAGTGATAAATTCTGAGTCTATGTCCATTTACTACAAAGAAAATTTGTGAGCCATCAATTGTTTTAATTTTTACTGACCCATTGTCAAAAGCTGTAACTACTTCGTATTGGCCCATCCAATGGGTAGTTAACTTTCCTTTGAAATTTTTAAACCGTGAGTCGAATAGTAGTGCCCAATCTCTAGTATTAAACTGCTTTTGCTTAATAAATTTATCATGCCATGTCTTTTGTTGATTCTGTATTAGCATGGTTATTTTGAGTGCATCTTGTCTTATCTCGTCTAACTCATCAATATGTAATATTCGTTGTTTCTGTGCTTCATCCAAATTCATGCCTAATTGTGCTACCATACGAAAGGTTTTAACTTGAAATTCAATAGGTAAAAGGACTTGTTTGCCATACACTAACTCATAGTGGGTATGTCCGGTAGTGTTTCTCCATGTTATCCTATAGGCCCATAAAGCCTCTGGGAGTCTATCTTCCCAATCCTTGTGATGTAAGTGAATGGTTTTGGTTAAAATGGCGTCTAATACTTTATTAGTCGATTCTACCTGACCATTATCCTGATGGTGATAAGGTGAAGTTTTGCAATGTCAGATTCCATATTTTGTAGTAAGTTCTTTCATTAATTTAGAATTAAATTGAGTACCTTGATCTGTGACAATTTCTCTAGGTACACCAAACCGGGTGAATATTTCTTCATATATGAATTCTACCACTGCTTTTGTAGCACCCCAGTTTTGACCCCATTTGCATTAAATATATATGATGTATATATTGTAATTAATCGTGTTGTGGAGCTAAAGGAAAAAGCCCCACCATCGATTTAGCATTTAGTGTTCCGGCGATTAAAATCGTTGTCGATGGTGTATCGTGATATACAGCACATTATAATTTTGGCATCATGTAAATATGCATTTTAATTAAAATAAACCCCAACCAGCTATGTCAATGAAACCATAATGAATAGGGAATGATTTTCCTAAGGATAGGGAGGGAAATTATTTAACCCTTGGGAGCCATTGGGGAAAAGCCAAGTGTTAGCTGTTAAACCCATTTAGTTGTCACCCACCATTTTTTCTTAAACCCATTTAGTTGTAACCCACCCTTTTTCTTACTCACCTTTCCCTTCTCTCAATCAATCAACTACCACATTAAAACCTCTGATGTTAGTTGGGAAGTTATTGTTGGGCAGTGGTGTGTGGCAGGACTGTGAGTCCTTTCCCACACACACACTCCACCAGCAGACTCATTCACCCTCACGTGGGCAGGAAGAGAGAGGACGACCCCATTCTGGCATTCTTTCCCATCCTCACAAAGAGATAGTTGTTTTTCTCCTCACGCACAGGTTTGGGATTTTCCCTCACGCAGTCACTCATTTTTCATGCGTGCATGCAACGACTGGTTCAGTCTTCATTTTCCAATTCTGGGTTGTGTGTGTGCATTTTCCTTACCATATTTGTGGTTATGTGTGTGCATTCCCCTGTCGATGCTGAGAATCTGATATCCTCTTCCAATTTCAGGCTATGTATTTCTCATTGCTCCAGTGGTGAGATCGGGGCTGTTGTTTTCCCCATGTGTGTGGGTTGCTGCTGAGTAGTTTTGGCCATGTTAGGGCCAAGAACAGCTCTGAAATAGCTTTGCTTAGTCTAAGTTGTGTTCACCATTTTTGGTTTCCATCATGTTTCCCATTTTCTTTCACAGAGTTGTGAATTGCTTGACCTTGCCATGTGTATGAAGTGGTTTTTATTTGGACTGTATTGGAGTAGGAATGAAGGTTTGGTATGCTTGATAAACCTGGTGTGTTTGGGAGCCTCATAGACAAAGCTAGAGGGTTGGATTTCTTATCCACAACCCTTGAATAGCACTAGAAGGGAATTCAGGGCCTGAGGGACTATGTAGCAGAGAAGGGACCGATTCCTTATGTTGGGTGTGTGTGGGTGTCCTAGAAGTCAAGCTAGTTCTGGTGTAGGTGTCCTTAGCTCTTCAATGAGCCCACCAGCTTAGCATTCAGCTTTTCCTAGCTCCCCGATGGCCTAATAAACACAACTATGTTGGCTTGGCTAATTTGTGTACATTTGGATATGTGTGAGCCTGCTTAGTTCCTTATTCCTTGGGGAATCATTCCCAGCTTGGGGGTGGTAGTGTTGCTGAGAGATTAAGGAGCACACTGGCCTATAGTTGGGTGGAACATTGCAGCGGCGTAGTTGGTTGCAGGACAAATTCTTCATAAGATAAGTATTCTTGTGTTCAATCTCTGCAATCATATTTGATGTTTAATGAATAATGATGAACATGTTGAATTCCTGAATGTATGTTTTGCTTCCACTGTATGCTGAATAATTATGCATCTCTGCATGTTTTACTTCAAATCATTTCAGTAATTATGTATGTACATGTTCATGGGGCTAGTTGCCCGGATAGTTAATGGTATGGTAGCATCATCTTCGTCAGTCAGAGGGTCGGGGACGTTACAGTGTGGTATCAGAGCACATGTTGTAGCATGGACCTCAATGGGCCATGAAGAATCAGTGACAGAGGCAAGTTACCCTCTTCCCAATAGGGGAGAAATGAGAAATCAGAGAAAATGACAGGAAAATTTTAAATAAAAAAAAAATTGTTGTCCAAGTTTGAAACTTGCCAGTGGTCTCGACTGAGAGGAGCCGAGGGTCTCGGCTGAGTTGAGCTGAGACACAGCCGACAAGGAAAACATAGAGAGAAAAAATTTCCAAAAAAATTTCTAAGTACCGAAATCGTCCGAAGGCGTTAGCTGAAGCCAGTCGATATGTCGGCTCAGTTAGTCAAAGGGCTTCTGATAACGTCGAAGGAGAAAATAGGATGGGAGCCGAAGCTCTCGGCTGGGAGGAGCTGAAGCTCTCGGCTGGAAGAACCTGAAGGTCTCGGCCAAGCGAAGCCGAGGTGTCGGCAAGGCTTGCCGGAAGGGGACCGACACGGCAACATAAATGAGAAGAAGATAAGAAGAAAAATTTCTAGAAATTTCTCTAAGTCCAGAAAATATTGAAAAAAAATTTCAATGTCTCTTGGGAGAAGCTCTTTGAGGCATCTCGGAAGACGTTCACTGAATCGAAGCCGAGGTGTCGGCAAGGCTCACCTGAAGGAAGCCGAAGCATCGAAAAAGGATGGATGATTGAGCAGTCGATGTGGCAATGGAAGACAGAGGAAGAATGATCCGATGTGCCTCGGAAGATGAATTAAGATCGATCCGCTGAGATATTGGAAGCATTGTCAACTAGTGATCTAATACATCGGATTGCTAGTTGGGAATGGATCCAATATGAAAATATATATATATGTGAGTTTTTCAGTGGGATTTTCAGCAATTTTTTAGTGGATTTACAGGGATGAAAAGGATAAAAATGGCAGTGATATTATGCACCATATTGTGCAAAAATCAAATATCTACAACAAAAAAAAATGAGGGCGTTGCCCTCCACCCAAGCCATAAGGGGGCAAGCCCCCTTGACCCCCATCATTCCCCTGAGACAGTCGTTCTTTTAGGAGGAAAATTATGTGTTTTGGGAAAAGTTGTCATTTTATGATTTTTCCAAGAGGAGGTAAGTAATTCTGATTGGTATAAATGTTATGCAGCTAACAGTTGTGTTACTAACACGTTTGCAGAATCGTAGACACCTTCAAGGGAAGTATTCCAGGTAGTTTAGTTTGGTAAAATAAGTTGTGGTTCAGCCATGAGAACCCATGATGGTTATGAGGCTCGAGATTCCTACGAGTGTGCATGAGATGCCATGGGAGAAAATGTACGAGTTTGAAATGATGATATAGATTCTAATGGAAGGAGATTCCAAGAGACACCGCCAGATATTGTAGCCACCATGAGAAGCTTGATCAAAGCCAAGGAAAAGAATCATTAGTTGAATGTTGCTATGTTGCAGAGAAATATATACTCTGGATAGGGTACAATAAAACCAGAAGGCAGTAAGAGCAGTACCAAGAGAAGAAGAAGGACTTATAGTAGATCATCTGACTCTGAAGAATCCAGCGGGGATTCAATCTCTTCTTCTCACAAGGGAAATAGAAAGAGGCACCATAAGGATCACTCTCAGGATGAATTTAAGAAGGCTTAACCTCCTACATTTGACGGTGAGGTAAAGACTGGACAAGAGGCTGAAGCTTGCTTCTTGGGATAAAGAAGTACTTCCAATTTCAGGATTATTCAGGAAACATGAAGGCAAGAGTTTCCATATTCAATCTAAATGGAATAGCATCCATTTCATGAGAACACTTCTATTAAACTTGCACAGTGATCTAGGGACTAAACACAGTCTCATCAATAGATTAATGACAATAATTCATGAAAATGGTGAAAAAGGGCTACAGAATGAGTAGTCGCATTGTATATTCACACAAAGAATGATAAATTACATTACAATGTCATGCTACAAGCATGAATGAGAAGCAATTCAAATTCCTAAGGAGGTCATTCGAATTGAATGAGTTAGTCTAGCTTAACTGAATGTAATCCATAGTCAACACTCAAGTTAACCACTGATCAAAACCCTAATTGACTCAACTGAGCCCTAAGTGAAGTTGGAGTGCAATAAATGATTGAGTCTCAACTGAAAGAGATCAGACACATGTCACAGCAAGCCAACCATCAAGTGTTAGCACTTCAATGACTCCAATGAACCTCGATGAGGTTAACTGAAGTGTAACTGAACATCAGAAGTGGTTGGAGGCACCCTTGTTGACTCCAGTTCATTAAATAATTATTAAATAATTAATTTAATGAAGGGAGGTGCCTTCACTGCCCTGTTTAACTGATTGTAACCATCAATTAGCAATTAGGTGCATTAATATCACTCAGATCACCCCCAGAGTGCTCCAGTTAGCCTCCCCAAATGTAGGAGAAGGCTAAGTTATCCTCCTTGACTGAAGGTAGGCGTGGATGTGATCTAGCTGATGACATTTAATGCTCCACTGATGTTAATTAATCCAATAATACTTAGGATAGTGGTTTAACTAGGCCAAATTGACCAAAATGAGTGTGTAAGGTGGTAAATGTCTCCAACACCCCCCCTTAAGCTATACTCGGGAGGAGTTAGAAAACATAAATGCATAAAAATGTTAGGGCCCCAGTAACTAAGGCCATAGGTCACCCTATACAATGTTGAAACTGAAACAATGCTCAAAAACAAACTAAGTGAGGAAAAGAGGGAAAACCCAGTGGGAAAAAACCCTCCTCAAGTTGAACACTGAAAGTAGTCTGAATCACCCTGATGAACTCACCCCCAATAGTGAACAGAGGTAAGTGAACTTCTTTTCTAAAAATCTCTTGGTGAAGATGTCTGCAATCTGCTCATCAGTCGGGTAGTATTGCAAAATGATGGTCCTATCATGCACTAGCTCCCTGATATAATGCATGTGGATCTCTACATGCTTGATCCTCTACCTGGTAACTGGATCTATGGATATCTTAATAACACTTTGATTTTCACAAAAGAGGACAGTGGACAAAGTACTACCAAGATCAAACTTTGAAAGAATGCCTTGCAACCAAACTGCTTGGATGCAAGCATTCACCGCTCCTCAATACTCGGCCTCTGTTCAAGATAGTGCTATGGCAGCCTGATTTTTGCTATACCAGAAAATGGGGCCACCACCAAACATGAATACATATCCGGAAGTAGACTTTTGATCAATAGAATCACCCGCCCAATCGAAATCTGTGTATCCAACCAGCTCTAGCTCGGAGTCTGCAGCATAGTGGATGACGTAGGTCCTGGTTCCCTGAATATACTGGAGGATCCTCTTAGCTGCCTTCCAATGAATATCATGAGGCTGCTGCATGTATCTTGACACAGCATTCATGGCATAAAAGATATCAGACTGAGTATGTGTCAAGTACAACAAGCTACCAATCAGCTGTCGATAGATAGTGCAGTCCATGGGAGGTGTGCTTTTTCCTTCTTCAAGGTTGATCCCTGAAAGGAAAGGGAATAGTGTAGGCCTACATTCAGCCATGTTAAACTTGACTAATAGTTCTGAAATGTATTTGGACTGAGTGACCATAATCCCATCAGATTTTTTCTCAATTTCGTGCCCCAAAAATTGTTTTAGGAGCCCCAAATCACTCATATCAAAGGCATTGTGGAGAGCGGTTTTGATGGCTGAAATGGAAGTAAGTCATCAAAATATAAAAAAAATAATGATAAAATGACTATCAAACTACTGTAAATACACATTTGGATCTTATCTACACCTTTGGAAGTTTTGCGAGAGAAGGAAGGCATCCATCTAGGAATACCACTCCCTTGGGGCCTGTTTTAACCCGTATAGTGACTTCTTTAGCTGGAAAACCAAATATGGATCAGTGACATAGCCCTTAGGCTGCTTCATGTATATCTCCTAATGAAGATCTCCATGAAAAAATTCTGACTTAACATCCATATGATGCACTTCCCAGTGCTTAGATGCTTAAATTGCCAAAACTAGGCAGATGGAGTCCATTTTTGCAACCGGTGCAAAGGTCTCATGGTAGTCCACTCCTTAGACCTGAGAGAAACCTTTTGGAAGCCACCTTGCCTTATATTTGTAGGTTCTTCCATCAGCAGAAACATTGGTCTAAAACACCCACTTGCATTGAACCAATTTCCTTCCCGGAGGAAGAGAAACTAGCTCCCAAGTAGTGTTTTTCTGAAGAGAATTCATCTCTTCATCCATGGCAACTTGCCATATCGGATCCTTCCGAGCATGGTAGTAGGATTTTGGATCTAAAATAATCATCAAATAGCAATTTTTATATAGAAAATTATCTGTACAAGAGAGCGCAATACCTGCTCTTTGGAAATCAGACCGGGTTCTCCTTGGATCATCCAAATTTCCAATGTTATCTCCTGCGGAGGAGAGTGTCTGTCAAGCCCATGTGGGAAGATGATTTTGCACTTCAGGTTCTGATTCAGCATCTAATGATTGTTTCAAACTTATATCATAAATTATAGGATCCAAATCAGGGTCATCACCCCCAATTTCATCATCCAAATATTCAGTAGAATAGGAAGGAAATTCAACAATTTTCTCCTTCACTGGTTCCACCTCCTGAAGAGGCTCATCGAACTTGACACTTCTATCGATGATGATGTATTTTTTTTTTATATCCAATAGCTTGAAACATTTTGATTCATCAGGATACCCAATAAACAGACACTCTATGCTTTGCGGTTACAAATCCCTTCTTTTATCAAGTGGAATCTGGGCCCATGCAGTGGACCCAAACACCCGCAGGTTCGACACATCCGGCTTGTGTCCGAAGTATGCTTAGAAATGGGTCTTCCCTTCCATGGATGAGTGTGGAACCCTGTTCTAAATGTATTCTACAGCATGCATGGCTTCATCTCATAAATTTGCAGCAAGCTTCTTTGATTCCAACATACAGGTGGTCATCTCCTTGAGAGACCGATTCTTCCTTTCCGCTACATCGTTCTGCTGGGGAGTGTAGGGAATTGAATGTTGGAACTGAATACCAATTTGGGAGCATATGTGTAGAAAATAATTAATAACATACTCCCCACCATTATCAAATCTCAATATCTTGATCTTAATCCCAGAGGCATTCTCGATCAAGGCCTTAAGTTCAGAAAATTTTTCACATACTTCAGAGTTCTTTTTGAGAAAGAAGACCCATGTGTACCTTGAAAAATCATCAATAAAAGTTAGAAAATACCTTGATCCATTCATGGATGTGATAGGCATCATACCACTGATATTAGAATGTATCAACCCCAATATGCATGTAGCTCAGTTTTCCCTCCCCTGATCGACTTGTGCTCAGGGTGTTTTCCAATCACACAGCCCTTGCAATTTCCAGTGGTTGCCTTGATGACTGGGAGGCCTTCAACCATGGAGTTTTTCTGTAATTGCTACAAATATTTGAAATTTATATGGCCAAACATTTCATGCCACAGAATACTAACCTCATTTCCATGAGTTAGTAGAGTGGTGGGCTTTGAATCCGGCACAAAGTGGGAGAACTCATAGGCTCTTGCATGATGGTTTGCAAGACATTTAGCAATAAGTTTCCTGGATGCAAGCTCCATTATCTCAACATCATTTGGGCTGAAAGAAAATCTCTTAGGAACTCTAGTATGTGTCATCTAATAGACACTAAGGAGATTTGATGTCAGAGATGGTACATACAAAACATTTGAAAAATAGCCATTCTCAAGATCAACCATACCTTGTCCTTCTGAAATGATGGTGGAGTCATCTCCCATGTGGATGGGGATGGATTTTCTAGTATCCAAGGATGAAAAGGAGTCTCTTTCAGCCATCTTGTGGTTCAAAGCTCCAGAATCAATCAAGAGTGCTTTGGACTTCGAATTGCTTGCCATGAGGGCATGACCTTTTTCATGATGTGGTTCCCAATATTGCTGATCTCTCCTCCAAAATATTTCCAGAATATTGATGTGATTTCTCTCAAGGAGATAGGTTGCTTCATCAAGATTCTTCTTCATGCGGGAATGTTCAGGGTGGAAGCCCTTCCCGTAATATGAACACTTGATTTTTTCCTTTCCATGGTGCCCTTTTCCTTTGTTCTTCCTTAAGCCAGAAGACTCATCATGCTGCTGGTTTTCAATTCTAGTATTAGGAGCATCAAATTTAGTTTTTGGGTTCTTCTGCTACTTTCCTTTACCCTTTATATATTTTGTCCCTGAGACATGGAGGGCTTGATCATGGGAGGATCTGATGATCCCCATCTGGACAAGCTTATCATGTTCACTTGTGAGGGACTCAATGAAGGCATTGAGTGTAGGCATCTTCCAACCAGGGGTTGTGAGCTTCCCCGCACAGAATGTAGAAAAAAAAAATGAATAATCAGCTCCAAGTTTGGAGAGTATGGCAAGGATGAGCTGATCATCCGCCCTCTCCATTTTGCATTGCTTCAAGAGTAAGACAGTGTGCTTGAAATTAGTGAAAAATTCATTCAAAGTCTCGAAATTGGAGGGATGGAGAGACATTAATTCATTTTCGAGCTGGAAAACTCTCAATTCATCTTGCTTTCCATATAGGGTTTCGAATTTGTCCCATATTTCCCTTAGAGTCTTCAATCCTGAAAGATGGAAAAGAAGATCCCGAGAAATAGAGAGGCACAAGAATCTGAAGGCTTCATCCTTCTTGTTCAAGAATCTTGATTTGTCTATAGCAGAACCAGGCTCAGGTTCAGTGTCCATGGTGACTCTATAGATTCCTTTGGAGTGTAGTTGAATCTCCATGTCACCTTTCCATGAGTGGAAATTGTATGGAGTCAAAAGATCTACTGAGGAGGCCATCTAGATCTGTTGGAGCGAACACTTCTCCTGTAGAAAACCTGAAAATCACAACAGAAAGGGAAATGTAAGGTCGGACAGCCTGCACATTTTATGCTTTCATCACACTCAACATAGTCAATCAAGCAAGCTTGATCAACAAGTTCTTTACTTGGGGTTTTAAGTGGTAATCCTTGGCTTCTGGTGCAGTGCTGGATTTTTGAGCTATTGCTCAATTTTCATGTAGAAATCTTTCAAAAAGCTTGTTTTTGAGAGATGGATCTTCGTCCCACCATGAGCTCTGATACCATATTAAACTTGCACAGTGATCTAGGGACTAAACATAGTTTCATCAATATATTAATGACAATAATTCATGAAAATGGTGAAAAAGGGCTATAGAATGAGTAGCCGCACTGTATATTCACACAAAGAATGAGAAATTACATTACAATATCATGCTACAAGCATGAATGAGAAGCAATTCAAATTCCTAAGGAGTCATTCAAATTGAATGAGTGAGTCTAGATTAACTGAATGTAAGCCACGGTCAACACTCAGTTAACCACTGATCAAAACCCTAATTGACTCAACTGAGCCCTAACTGAAGTCGGAGTGCAATAAATGACTGAGTCTCAATTGAAATAGATCAGACACATGTCACAGCAAGCCAACCATCAAGTGGTAGTGCTTCAATGACTCCAATGAACCCCGCTAAGGTTAACTAAAGTGTAACTGAACATCAGAAGTGGTTGGAGGCGCCCCTGTTGACTCCAGTTCATTAAATAATCATTAAATAATTAATTTAATGAAGGGAGGCACCTTCACTACCCTGTTTAACTAATTGTAACCATCAGTTAGCAATTAGGTGCATTAATATCACTCAGATCACCCCCGGAGTGCTCTAGTTAGCCTCCCTGCATGTAGTAGAAGGCTAAGTTAGCCTGCTTGACTGAAGGTAGGCATGGATGTGATCTAGCTGATGACATTTAAAGCTCCACTGATGTTAATTAAGCCAATAATACTTAGGATATTGGTTTAACTAGGCCAAATTGACCAAAATGAGTGTGTAAGGTGTTAAATGTCTCCAACAACTTCAAGCAAGTAAAGAGGATCAGTGAAAGGAGACTTAAGTGGAAATAGTTCAAGAAGTATTTCAAGCAGAAATACCTCTCTGATAGGTATTATGACAACAAGATTAAGGAGTTCCGTGAGCTAAGATTGGGACAATAGACCATGGAATAGTATGCAAATAAGTTCTTAGAATTGTTGAGGTATGTCAGGCACATCAAAGATGAAAAATTGAAGGTCCAGCGCTTTCTGAGTAGATTGCCTCAGTCTTACAAAGACAGAATTAAGTTTTATGAACCTAGAACTCTTGAAGAAGAAATAAGGAAGGCTAAGTATTGCTATGAACAAAGAAAAGGTAAACCTAATTACCATAAGGCATGGAAGGACAAGAAGAATGAGAAGTTTGACCAAATAAAGAAAGGTTTCAAACCTTTTAACTTCAAGAATCAGCAAAAGCATCCATCCCAAGCTGTGAGCAAGCCAGTTGGAGTGATAGGAGAAAATCCTAAAGATCCACAACAGAATAGAGGACAACTCCAATGTTGGAAATGTGGAGGACCCCACATGCGCAGAAGTTGTCCACTCGAGAATGAGAGTGCAAGGCCAGCTTAGAACATTCAAGAAGCAGACACAGTGGTTCAGGTAGCAAGGGCAGTCCCTAGGATTTATGCAGCACTAAAGGACCGTCAGGAAAATCACCAATCAATTGTGGTTGAAGTTGCAAGTAAGATTGTTGAGCAATATGTTTCTATTTTGATTGACCCTGGTTCTACTCATAGTTACATTACTCCTAGAGTAGTGGAGATTTGTGCTTTTAAGAAAGTTAAGCATAGAAAATCTTGTTTAGTTCAGCTAGCCACTGGAACTAAGAGAAAGGTTAGTGAAGTGGTAGAGAAATGTCCATTGGTCATGAATTTATTGGCCACTTGTGTAGATCTGAATGTTCTACCACTTGGTTCCTATGATGTTCTCATTGGAATGGATTGGTTAGAAGCTCACAAGGTAAAGCTTGACTATTATAATAAGACTTTCAAATGCATGGATGAAGAAGGGAACCCAAAAGTTGTGAAAGGAATTCCAAAGGTGATTTCAGTAAGGCAAGTTTTAGCAATGCAGTTGAAGAAGTTCTATAGGAAAGGTTTCTAGCTATATGCTGCTCATATTTTGGAGGCAACAGAGGATGAAACTCCTAGGCTGGAGGACTATCAAGTGTTACAAGAATTTAAGGATGTGTTTCTTGATGAGATTCCAGGGCTTCCTCCAAAGAGGGACATTGATTTCACAATTGAACTTGTGCCAGGAGTAGCACCCGTGTCCAAGACACCCTACAGGATGAGTACACCAGAGATGATAGAACTGAAGATGCAACTACAAGAGTTGTTGGAAAAGAAGTATATCAGGCTGAGTGTGTCTCCTTGGAGAGCACCAGTTCTGTTTGTAAAGAAGAAACATGGTACACTCAGGTTGTGTATTGATTATAGATAGCTGAACAAAGTCACTGTGAAGAACAAATATCCTTTACCTAGAATCGATGACCTCTTTGATCAAATGAGAGGAGAAAAGGTATTTTCTAAGATTGACTTGAGGTCTGGTTACCATCAGGTGAGAATCAAGAATGAAGACATTCATAAGACAACCTTCAAAATAAGGTATGGACATTATGAGTTTGTAGTGGTACCGTTTAGTCTCACAAATGCACCAGCTACATTTATGTGCCTTATGAATAGTGTCTTCAGCAGGTATTTGGACAAGTTTGTTCTTGTTTTCCTTGATGACATTCTTATTTATTCTAAGAATGAGGAATATCATGAAGAGCATTTGAGATTGACGTTGCAATTGCTCAGGGAGCTTCAGCTGTATGCAAAACTGATAAAGTGTGACTTCTATAGAGATAGAATTCAGTATTTGGGTCACATTATCTCAAAAGAGGTTATATCTGTGGACCCTGCAAATATTGAAGCCATTATGAATTGACCTACTCCAATAAATGTGACAGATGTAAGATCTTGTATGGGACTTGCAGGATACTATCGGAGATTCATTGAAGGATTCTCCAAAGTTGCACATGACATCACTTCTTTGCAAAAGAAGGGGATAAAGTTTGAATGGACATCGAGGTGTGAAGAAAGCTTCCAGCGGTTGAAAAATATTCTTACCAATGCACCAGTATTGAAAGTTGTAGATCCAGAGAAATATTTTTGTGGTGTCCTTTTGTGGTGTCCTCCAGAAATATAGATGCATGCGGACAAGGGCTTGGAGGAGTCCTTATGCAAGACAACCATGTGATATGTTATGAGTCAAGAAAGATGAAGGAGAATTAGAAGAACTATGCCACTCATGATCTAGAGCTTGCAGCCATAGTACATTCCCTCAAGATGTGGAGGCATTACTTGATGGGTAGAATATTTGAACTAAGGACAGACCATTGTGGTCTGAAGTATCTATTTGAATAGCCTACTCTGAATGCCAGGAAAGCAAGATGGCTGGATTTTTTATGTGAGTTTGATTTCTAAATCAAGCACATAAAGGGAAAAGAGAATAAGGTAGTTGATGCACTCAACAGGAAGGTGCAGGAAATGCATGTGGCATCTCTTAGTATTTGCCAATCATATTTGAGGTAGCAGATTGTTAATCGTACTGCTGGAGATGAATTGTATGAGCTGGTAAAAGACAAATTGCAGCAGCAAAGTCTTGAGAAGAGATATGAGGGATATAAATTGGAAGAAAATGGACTTCTTACTTACAAAGGAAGAATTTATATTCCAAATGTAGCCGAGTTAAGGAGAGTTGTTATGGATGAAATCCATCAAGCTCCATATTCTGGTCACCCAGGATACCAAAATACAATTGCTACTGCCAGAAAATAGTACTTTTGGCCAGGAATGAAAAAGGACATGGCTGAATACATTTCAAGGTGCATGAAATGTCAGCAGGTAAAGGTTCAACATCAACACCCAGCAGGTTTGTTGCAGCCTTTTCCAGTTCCAAAATGGAAATGGAAATTTATTTCCATGGATTTTATTACAGGATTGCCGATGACTTGGAGACAACATGATTCCATCATGGTTGTGGTGGACAAGTTGACAACGGCAGCGCATTTTATACTGGTGAATTCTACGCATAAGACTGATGACATTGAAAATATATTCATGAAGGATATTTTCAAATTGCATGGATTGTTTAATGAAATAATCTCTGACAGAGATGTCAAGTTCACTTCCAATTTTTGGAAGGGGTTGTTTGCAGATTTAGGTACAAAGCTAAACTTCAGCACTGCATACCATCCTCAGACAAATGGGCAGACAAAGAGAGTTAATCAGGTGCTTGAATAAATGCTTCGCATGTATGTGATAGACAAACCAACCAAGTGGGAAGATTACTTACACTTGGTAGAGTTTTCTTATAACAATGGACAGCAGGCATCCTTGGGGATGAGTCCGTATGAAGATTTGTATGGAAGAAGGTGTAGGACACCAATGACTTGGGATAATCCAGTGAATAGGGTTGTGCTTGGTCCAGAATTGCTCAAGGAGATGGAGCAGGAGTTTGTAAAGATTAGGCAGAATCTGAAAGTAGCACAGGATAGACAGAAAATCTACGCAGATAAGCATAGGTTGAACAGGGATTTTAGTGTTGGGGATCATGTTTACCTCAAAGTGAGGGAAAAGAAGAGTTCCTTGAATCTTGCAAGTTGTACCAAGTTGTCACCAAAATATTGTGGGCCATTTGAAGTGCTTGAAAGAATAGGGCCAGTTGCATATAGACTTGCATTGCCTGCTAGCACTAGAGCTAATAATGATTTTCATGTTTCTTTGCTTAAGAAATATGTACATGATCCTAACCATGTGATAAATTGGGATGTGATCCAGGTGGAACCCGAGGGAGAGTTCCAAATCGAGCCAATGCACATCCTCGACAGGAAGGTCACAATGCTCTGGAACTGATCCATAGGGCAGGTAAAGGTGCAATGGGAGCACTACGGGCATGAAGAGGCTACGTGGGAGTTGGAGGATGCCATGCAATTGGCACATCCATTTTTTTTCAATTCTGCAAAACACTGAGTTGATACCAGTGTAGCATTTTGTTCAATTTTGTAAAGCATTGAGGGCAGTGCAATTGAAGGGGGAGGGGAAAGTAGCACCCCAGTTTTGACCCCATTTGCATTAAATATATATGATGTATATATTGTAATTAATCGTGGTGTGGAGCTAAAGGAAAAAGCCCCACCATCGATTTAGCATTTAGTGTTCCGGCGATTAAAATCATTGCTGATGGTGTATCGTGATATCCGGCACATTATAATTTTGGCATCATGTAAATATGCATTTTAATTAAAATAAACCCCAACCATCTATGTCAATGCAACCATAATGAATAGGGCATGATTTTCCTAAGGATAGGGAGGGAAATTATTTAACCCTTGGCAGCAATTGGGGAAAAGCCAAGTGTTAGCTATTAAACCCATTTAGTTCTCACCCACCCTTTTGTCTTACTCACCTTTCCCTTGTCTTAATCAATCAACTACGACATTAAAACCTCTTATGTTAGTTGGGTAGTTATTGCTGGGCAGTGATGTGTGGCAGGACTATCAGTCCTTTCCCACACACACACTCCACCAGCAGACTCGTTCACCCTCACGTGGGAAGGAAGAGAGGGGACGACACCATTCTGTCATTCTTGCCCATCCTCATGCAGAGACAGTCGTTTTTCTCCTCAAGCGCAGGTTTGATATTTTCCCTCACGCAGTCACTCAGTTTTCACGCGTGCACGCAGCAACTGGTTCAGTCTTAGTTTTCCAATTCTGGGCTGTGTGTGTGCATTTTCCTTACTGGATTAGTGGTTCTCTGTATATGTTCCCCTGTCCATGCTGAGAGTCTGATCTCCTCTTCCAATTTCGGGCTGTGTATTTCCCGTTGCTTCGGTGGTGAGATCGGGGCTGTTGTTTTCCCCATGTGTGTCGGTTGCAGTTGAGTTGTTTTGGCCACGTTAGGGCCAAGAACAACTCTAAAATATATTTTCTTAGTCTAATATGTGTTCACCATTTTATTTCACAGAGCTGTGAATTGCTTGACCTTGCCGTGTGTATGAAGTGGTTGGTCTTTGGATTGTATTGGAGTGGGAATGAAGGTTTGGTATGCTTGATAAACCTAGTGTTTTTGGGAGCCTCATAGACAGAGCTAGAGGGCTAGCTTTCTTCTCCACAACCCCTTAATAGCATTGGAAGGGAATTCAGGGCCTAAGGGATTGTGTAGCATAGAAGGGACTGATTCCTTGTGTTGGGTGTGTGTGGGTGTCCTAGAAGTCAGGCTAGTTCTGGTGTAGGTGTCCTTAGCTCTTCAATGAGCCCACCAACTTAGCATTCAGCTTTTCCCAGCTCCCTGATGGCCTGATAAACCCAACTGTGTTGGCTTGGCTTATTTGTGTACCTTTGGCTATGAGTGAGCCTGCTTAGTTCCTTATTCCTTGGGGAATCATGCCCAGCTTGGGGGTGGCAGTGTTGTTAAGAGATTAAGGAGCACACTGGCCTATGGTTGGGTGGACTGTTGCAACGACGTAGCTGGTTGCAGGACAAGTTCTTCATAAGATAAGTATTCTTGTGTTCAATCTCTACAATCGTATTTGATGTTTAATGAATTACGATGAACATGTTGAATGCCTGAATGTATGTTTTTCTACCGGTGTATGTTGAATAATTATGCATCTCTGCATGTTTTACTTCAAATCATTTCAGTAATTATGTATGTACATGTTCATGGGGCTATTTTCCCAGATAGTTAATGGTATGGTAGCGTCCTCTTCGTCGATCGGAGGGTCAGGAACGTTACAAATTTCTCTGTGGACCTAAACAAAGCTTTAGCTTCTAACCATTTTTTGACATATTCTTTGCAAACTAGGATATATTTCTTTTCACGATTCATGGGAGAAATTGGTCCTACAAAATCAAGAGCCCATTTCTAAAAGGGTTCAATCATGACTTGGGGTTGTAGGGGAATTTGATCAGATGAAGTAGGTCTACCCATTCTTTGGCAACTATCACATCCTTTAACATATTTGGTAGCATCCTTAAAAAAATTTGGCCAATAATAACCAGAATGTCAAACTTTGTATGTCGTCCTCTTATCAAAAAAATGTCCTCCACATGGTCCAGCATGGCATGCATGGAGGATGTCTGTCATTTCATCCTCTTGCACGCATCGTCGAATAATAAGATCTAGACCAGTGCGGAAGAGATCATTATCCACCAAAGAATAATTGGAACTCTGAACTATAATATGACGCTTCTCATGAGGGGACAAATGGTTTGGTAGTTTCCCAGTTTTTAAATAATTGGCAATATCTATGAACCAAGGGGTATGAACAGATACAGCAAATAGATTTTCATCAGGAAAAGTGTTCTCAACTAGTTTAGTATCGTCTTCATGTTGAATACGGGAAAGAAAATCTGCTACTAGATTTTCTTTACCAGCTTGGTCAATGACAGTAATGTTAAATTCTTGCAATAAAAGAAGCCACCAGGTCACTCTACCATTGGTAATTGGTTTATTAATTAGAAATCTAATGGTAGAGTGATCGGTATGCACAAAAAATTCATAGCCTATAATGTAATGGTGAAGATTATTAATAGAATAAACCACTTCCAAAAAAAAAATTTCAGTAACAATGTAATTAAGGTCGGTAGGAGTCAAAATGTTACTAATAAAATAAATGGCATAAGGTGCTTGTCCCTATTTTTGGCCGAGGAATCCTCCTATGTCCATATCAAAGGCATCAGTGGATATATGAAAAGGAAGGGACCAATCGAGACCCCTGAGTATTGGTGCCACCGACAGTTTAGCTTTTAGAATTTCAAAAGCATTTTGACAAGATTCTATCCACTGGAATTCTACATCCTTTGTAAGTAATTTAAACATTGGTTCATCTATTTTAGTGATAATTTCAATAAATTGGTGGTAATAGCCTGCATGACCAAGAAAGATTCTTACCTCTTTCTGATTTTTGGGAGAGGGAAGGCCAACAATTACTTTGATCTTCGCAAGATCTACCTTAATTCCTTGGGAGGAAACATGGTGTCCTAAAAATATACCTTCTGTCAGTAACATTTTACATTTTTCATGACTAAGGGATAAATTCGTTTCTTGACATCAGATCAAGACCTTCTTGAGGTTTTCAAGGGCTTCTTGAAAAGTATTACCATAGGCTGTAAAATCATCCATGTATACCTCCACACAGTCATGTATAATATCGGAAAATATTCCTAAGACTGCTCACTGAAAACTGGTAGGTGCATTACATAGGCCAAATGGAAAAACTCGATAAGCGTATGTTCCCCATGGGCATGTAAAAGTGGTCTTGTCTTGATCTTCCGGTGCTATTAAAATCTGGTTGTAACCACTATATCCGTCAAGAAGGGAAAAATATTGTTTACCTGACAAGGTATCTAACATTGATCAATAAAAGGTAAAGGAAAGTAGTATTTAAGTGTAGCTTTGTTTAGCTCCCTAAAATCAACACAAATGCGCCATTTCCCTGTGACTTTATTTGGGACTACTGCTAAAGGAGACACGCATTTACTATTAGAGATATGATAGAGGAAACCAGCAGTGAGGAGTTTTTGTAATTCTTCTTTTACTATATCCTTTAGAGTAGGATTCATCCTCCTCTGTGGCTACCTTACAAGTGACATGTTTGGATCCATATAAATATGGTGAATACAGGTGTCAGGGTGTATACCCTTCATATCGATGTATTCCCATGCAACTTCTCCAGCTTGTTTCTTAATAACTTTGAGCAGTTTTGCTTGTTGGTTTTCACTTAATCCTGCGTTTATATGTAGAAATTTTTCAAGGCCAACCTCACAAGGTATGGTATTGGGTCATGTATGCTCTTTAATTGTGAAGACACAAGGTGTGTCCATAAACATTGAGAGAGCCATATTCTCTTGAAACTCATCTCCAAAAATATGATCAAATTGAGAAAAAGACTGAGGAAAATTTGTACAAGTTGTTGAAGAAACGAACTGATATAATACATTCTCAGTGGTCTGCTCCTCAAGTGCCCAAGAGAAATCACTAGGAAGGGAGAGGTCATAAAATTGCTCGTTCCCGAAATAAAAATTTAACCACCATGATTTTTCAGTTATTGGTTGTGTTGGGGGGTATAAAATAAGTCTCTGTGTAGACAACCCATTGGGAATAGTCATCTCTCCATCCCTACTTCCTATAAAACCATTTGTGGTAGCTAACCATGGTCTTCCCAAGATAATAGGATTCCCTTTAGAAGGATCCTTTGATTCTATGACCATAAAGTCGACAGGGTATTCCCATGAGGCTACTGATACGATAATGTCTTCTAGGACTCCAACAGGTTTTACCATAGTATGGTTTGCTAGTTCTAGGATGGAAGGAGTGGGTCAGAGAAATTGTCCTAATTGTAAAACTTCTAAGTTTGCGATGGTCATCATGTTGATGGAGGATCCTAAATCGATAAATGTATTTTCTATGGGGATGTTGTTTATAATTACAGTCACCACTGGGGCTCTTGGATTTGTATATTTTGCAATCCAGAACTGATCTTTCATACATTCAGACATATCTCTTATAACATGAATTGTGAGAGGGTCCTTTTGATTTTTGCTTGAGCCTTTAAGACATAGCTCCTTTATTACCATGTTGTAGATTGGTATGTCTTTGATAGCTTGTAATAGAGGGATTTTTATATAGATATTCTTTAATTCATTCAAAATGTTATACTCCGGATGAACTACAGGTTTTTATATCACTAGTCTTTCCAGAAATGGAGGAACTCTTTGCTCTTGAGTAGTTTCTTGTGGAGGATGGGTGTGTACTAGAACCTTTAGAATGTTCACATATTCCAAAATACCATCATTAATGGGTTCATTTGAATCCTTTTCTTCTTCATTTGCTTCATGAATGATGACTAATGACTTGGGTTTATCATTCACAACTCTTCCCAATCGTAATTGAATTTCATGTACAGGCACAGTCGAAATAAGGTATGATGGAAGAGTTTGCAACTCAATGTTGTTAAGAGCTTGAGTTGGTTTATTATTAGGGTTAGGTATCATTTGTGTAGGTTATAATGTTAGTTGAGGAGGATTTTTGTTCTAAAAATGATGAGGTTTTTGTGTGATAAAAGGAAATGGAGGTACAAATCTAGGATAAATTCGCTGGAAATTCGTTTGATGCTAAGGATAAGGATGATTAGGTGCAGGGATAGGTTGTGATTGAGTACATGGATATCCTCTCCATCTTTGTGACCAATATTGCTATTGTGGAAATTGAGGAGGAGGGTACTGGGGTGGCCAATTCTACCAACTTTAATTGTTCCATTGTTGAGGTGGTTGTTATGGAGGGTAATATAGTGAAGGTTGTAATCGAATGTTGTGATATGTTGGTTGGTCTCTAGGTGTCCAAGGAGGCCTTGTAGATGTTTCAGCTACATCCCCACTCTTATAGATGGCTTACAACCCAGGAAAGGATGGGTAGTTATCTATTGGATGCTCTTATGTACATATGTGACATACAGAGATGTTTTTTAATGGGCATTCCCTTTGGGGATGTTTGGTCCTACATCTTGGAAAAAATATGCCCATTGTTGCTCATTCTTCATCCTTCCTTTTCTTGTCTTGTAAAGCATCTAGTAAAGAACCCATTTCTCCTAAGATATCAGCTTTGAATTTCTCCAATAGGTTTCCTAACTGTACTCTTGTAACCCCACCTGAACTACTAATGTTTCCCCTTACATTTCTAATATAGGGCTCTCGAAAGTTTTTCCCAAATTTCCCCCTACTTCTAGAATAATTTTTACACATCTCACCAATTTGTGCAAAATGTTTATGAGAAATATCACCAGCTTCCATGAGATTAAGACTTTCTAATAAGTCCTCAGAGATCCCCTTAAGAAAAAGTGTGCGTACTCCATCTTCTCGGAGGTCACTATATTTTGATTTATGTGAGGTGTGGAGCAGGGGCAGTGTGATGGTGGATCATCTAGAAGTGGTATTCTCCATCATCTGAATGCATGGATAGTAAACAGTTCACAGGATGCTTTAATGTTTTAATGCCTGTAATCAATTCTCAACAGCGCACAGTCTGGTTAGCGATCTGGACGAAAAGCAGAAGAGTGAGCTAGACTGTGAGCTGGATATATTGGGCACATATCTGGGGTGAACGTGATGTCTATTTTTTGGTGCAGTTAAGGACTATGGTCTGCAGTAACAATATTTAAATGCCTGAAAACCTATCAACAAGTTTCGCACAGTGAGCCGGATGACGAGCTGGACATGCTGTGCGCATGGATAATTGAATGCGTGTTTGTTGTTAATTTCTACAAAAAATATTTACATAACCTGCAAACAAATGTACATATCAATTAATTTATCAAATGTGCTTCAACAATGTCAATTTTAATCAATAAAATCATAAAATCATAATAATAAATGGGTTGTATATAAACCTTAAATACATTCATACCTGGGCTGAATAGTGATCTGCGTGACATAAAATATGCAAAAAGATAATAAAACATATGTTTAAATAAGTAATTTAACTACCAAAAATGATAATAAATCTAGGATCAACAGTTTTTAATTTGTAATAAGTGGAAATTATCCATTATTCTCCTTGATCCCTGCATGGATTTCCTTAAGGATTGATCTTTCTCGATAGGGTTTCTTTTATTAGGTCCTCATATCCAACCTAGTCTTCTCTGACAGGTTTTCTGAGTGTTATAAAACAAATTGAATGTAATAGTTAGAAAGTAAGGTGAGGACGAGTGTGAGTGCAGAGTGTGCAAGAGTGTAGAGACTATGTAATAATACTTCTTGTTAAATTGAATGGAAACATAGTATTCTGCAATTTTATCCAGTTATTATGCTGTCATTTAAATATCCAGGAGTAGTATTGTAATGTCTCTATGTGTATGTGTTTGTTGCATTCAAAATCCTGATATAAGCATAGGATATTGAAAATCATTTGTAAGAATCTTAGTCGGAGAGAATTGATCCCTTTAGTGATCAATTAAAAAAATATTACAAAGAGTTAAATCAAAGTCAATCATACGATGGGGATTGATCCTAGAGAAGATCAACGATTGTTGTTGATTTCTGCAATAGTAAGACAGAGATCTGAGAAGTTAAAATCGTGACCACGTCGGGAGGTAGATAAACAGTTGAGAATGAGTCCGCAGAAGATCGACAATAGGGAAGAATTGTTGTGCGAAAGGAAAAACCCAGGAATTCGAGAAGTGCGAGCATGAAAAGTTGATAATGCAAGTTTCGCATTCTGAATCGAAAAGCGGATATCGGAAAGGTGCGGAAGTTTTATTTTGAAATTTGGAAATCTGACTTCCGAACCCAGAAATTGAAAATCAGGAAGGAGTGAAAGTTAGAAAATCCTGCTTCGTAAGTCAACAAGCTAACTTCCACTATCTAAACTGAGAATCAGAAATCTAAAAATTGTGAGAAGGCAGAAACTCTTTTTTCAAAATTGAAATTTCAATTTGTGCATTCCGTTGTAGTGCGAAAAGAGGGTTAGATGGTGTAGAAAGCTATTTAATAGATAAATTAAGGCATGTTATTTTGTTAGTTCTTGTATTCGAGTTCTGTAAACTAATAAGTGCCATTAGTTTTGGTATCAGAACTCAGTTGAGGCTGTAGAAATATGTCGCCAAGATGAGGATGAGCACATGGGGTTCCTGTAGGACGTGGTCGAGGAAGACAACCTATAGAGACAGATGTAGAAAGAGACATGAGAAGACTGGAATAAATGCTAGAAACTATGGAGATAAAGAACCATTCAGACAATTCAAATGGCAGTGATGAAGAAGCCGAATCTCCTAAAGAAGAAGAAGAAGATCATGTAGAAGTTAGATTTTTGAAGATGTTGATGAAAGCCGATAGTAGACCAAGAGTGGAAGTTCCTATGTATGAAGGTAATTTAAATGTTGAAGAACTCATGGATTGGATTAATGCTCTAAATAAATATTTTGACTTTGAAGAAATTGAAGACAAGAAGAAAGTAAGATATGCAGCTACCAGAATGAAGGGACATGGACCTATTTGGGGGGATGAGCTCCAGATCCATCGAGAAAGAAGAGGTAAAACAAAAATAAAATCTTGGTATAAGATGCTACATAAGATTAAGAATCATTTTATGCCTAAGGACTATCAATTGAATCTTATTAGACAGTTACAGAACCTTAGATAGAAGACTATAACTATAAAAGAATACACAAAATAATTTTTTAGATTGAGTGTAGAGTTGGAGACACATAGGGAGGTCTAGAAAGAGTAGCTAGGTATATCAATGGACTAAGGTATGATATACATGTGATGTATTTGTAACTTCGGAATGTATTCATCTATGTATCTTTTGTATTATAACCTGATGTTTATTCCAGGATGTATCTATTATGTAATTTAGTCATGTTGTCATGCCCCGATGTTCCGATCAGGAGAATCAATAATGTAAACAAGTCATGTCAATTCATAGTGGGTAACCCTCTGATTGTGTAAGGGTTAAATTCCCTACAATTCTGGGGAACTAGGGTTATTAGACTCTCCTAGTAGAGGTCAGGCCTAGTAGGGTTTTAGTCATGTCGGGATTAGTATAAATAGAGAGCTGGGGTCTCTATTTAGTACACATCACTCACACACTCAAGTGTAGCGCATAGTTGAGGAAGGAGAAGACACTGGGGCTAGAAAAGAAGAAGATTGCTGCTGTCGAGAGTGCATCTTACTGTTTTGCGGTTTTACATCTTGTGTTGATTCTATCTTTGAGGAAGTTGTATGGTTTTCTCCATTTATGCTTTTCCCAATGAAAAATATTGTGTTCATTGTCTCTTGTGTTTGATTGCTGTACGTGTTGTTCTCTCAGTAAATATCCTAACATAATGCTAGCTTAATGTTGAAAAACTAACATGGTATTAGAGCTAACCTGAGAAGAAGACACTGTGTAGCTGCGGGAACTAGGGATTCCTAGTTTATGGATCTTCCTCCACATATTTTCAGCAAACATAAGGTGGAATAACTCTCCTCCTTAGGGCGCATCTTTCTGTCGAAGCAAAATCCAATTCTGAGGTTTCTCATTTTTGGACCTGTCACTTCTGTCGGAAATTAGGGATTTTCACAGAAGTGGAATTTTTCAGTGAGCCCAGGCCTGGATTGATATCCTCCCCAAAATCGAAGTTAGGGACAAATTTCAAGGAATTTGGGTGGACAGAACTTCGAAAAAGCAAAACCCTAATTTGCTCCTGAACCAGTTCTGCAGGATTTCAACTCAAGTTTCAGATCCGACATCTTGAACCTGGTAAGATCTAAAATATTTTGTGTTTCCATTTGAGGTTCTCAGTTAATATGTCTCATCATACCAAGCTTGATGAAAATATTGAGGGAGCTGATAACTTCCGAGCCTGAAAGTATAGGATCTCCCTGGTCCTGGAAGAAAATGAGTTAGACTCCTACATCCATGAGGAGGTTCTAGTTCCGGAGGGAGATGAGGCAAAGGTGTTACATAAAAAGAATATGGTTATGGAAAAGAGGATCATTGTTGATTCTATCAAGGATCACCTTATCCCACAGGTGTCCTCTCTCAAGACACCTAAAGCTATGTTTGATGCCCTAACCAAATTGTTTGAAGGGAAGAACATAAACCGGAAGATGACCCTAAGAAACCAACTGAAGAATGTGAAGATTCAGAATGCAGAAACAATCCAATCTTACTTCACAAGAGTTTCTTAGATCAAAGAGCAACTAGAAGCATTTGATGAAGAAGTGGAAAATGCAGAGATTGTAATGATTACATTGAATGGCCTTCCTAGGTCATGGGATTCTTTCATCCAAGGAATCTGTGCTAGAAAGAAGTTAGTCAAGTTCAGCAGACTATGGGAAGAGTGCTCTCAAGAAGAAGCTCAGATAGCAGCTTGAGAAGATAAGATGGGAAGTGAAGACCAAGCTCTCATGGTACACTCCAAGTCTCACTCCAAGTCAAACAAAAGAAGACCTCATAGCTCCAGAGCTAAGCACTCTCACAAAGATAACACTAGAAAAGATGTATCTAGGATCATATGCTATACATGTGATGAAGCAGGACACTATGCAAGGAATTTTCCTAACAAACAGAAGATAATAAAAAAGAGCAACAAAAGAAGACATCATGCTCATGCTGCAGAGGATGATGAACCATCCAGGAAGAGATCCAAATATGAAAGTGAAGATTCTTCAAGCGAGGATGAATATGTTTTGATATCTGCTCTCACAGGTAACATTACTCATGGAAGTGATGATTGGCTTATAGAAAGTGGGGCTTCCAAACATATGACTAGATTCAAGGAATCCTTTGTGAGACTGTCAGAACATGAATCACCTCACAAGGTAAAGCTAGGAGATGACTACCAATATCCAATAAAAGGTAGTGGGGAATCTTCCTATAAATTAGACTCTGGAAAGTCTCTAACAATGAAAGAAGTATTGTTTGTGCTAGGACTCAAGAAGGACCTTCTCTCCATATTAGCATTAGATGCAAAAGGAATGCAGGTTGCATTCATAGATGGTCAAGTCATCATGTGGCCAAAAGGAAAGACTATCAATGATGTGGTAGTGATTGGAGACTCAAGAAGGAGGATTGTACAAATTGAAGGGCCATCCAGAACAAGCCTTGGTCCATGACATAGTAGAGCCAAGTGAACTTTGGCATAGAAGGCTTGCACATGTGCATTACAGAGCACTACGTATTGCAAGCAAAGTTGTCGAAGGTCTTCCAGAAATTCAAGAAAAACATGATGGGGTCTGCAAAGGATGTGTGAAAGGAAAGAATACAAAGAAGACATTTCCAAGCAGTGAAAGAAAAGAAAAAGGAATCTTGGAAATCATCCACTCCGATGTATGCGGTCCTATGTCATCAAACTCTCTAAGCGGGTATGCATATTATGTTTCTTTTATTGATGACTTTTCTAGGAAGACATGGGTTTACTTCATGAAGAACAAAGATGAAGTATTCAGTAAGTTCAAGGAATTCAAAGCCTTGATCAAGAACCATACTGAAAAGAAGATCAAGACCATTTGATCATATAATGGTGGAGAATTCACTTCAAATGAATTCAAAGAGCTATGCAAAGAATCAAGGATTAAGAGGGAGTTGTCCACTCCTTATAATCCACAACAGAATGGGATTGCAGAATGGAAGAATAGAACTATCATGGAAGCTACAAAATCAATGCTTCATTATCAAGACCTTCCTATGCATCTTTGGACGGAAGCTTCCAGAACAGTGGTGTATGTACAGAACCATACTCCACCTAGAGTACTCGAGAACAAGACTCCTAAAGAAGTCTTCTTCGGCAAGAAACCAGAAGTTAGCCATCTCAAAATATTTGGTTGTCCTGTGTACATCCACATTCCAAAAGAGAAGAGGACTAAATTAGATCCTTCAGGAAAGAAGGGTTTATTTGTGGGATACTATGAAAGCTCGAAGGCTTACAGAATATATTTCCTGGGATACAAGAAGATTGACATCAGCAGGGATGTGACATTTGATGAAGACAAAGCTTACAACAAATCCAAAAAGAGACCTGCTGAAGAACCTGAAGAAGCAGAAGCACCCAGAATTCATAATACAACCATGAATGAAGAAACTCGAGAAGAAGATCGAGAATTTGAAGAACCACAAAGACCTGTAGATCCACCTCTGGAGAAGAGGAAACCTGCTTGGGTACGAGAACTTATCCAAGGTGCTGAAAGATATGGGGCTCCAGAAGAGAATCATAGAGAAAGAAAGAGGACCAAATCCTGTTCCGAGTATGTAGTTTTAGTATGTGATTTCATTGATAAAGAACCTTCCAGTTATGAAGAAGCGGTAGAACGGAAAGAATGGAAGGATGCTATGATCGAAGAGTACCAATCTATCATGAAGAATGATGTTTGGGATGTTTTCCCAAGACCATATGGGAAGTTAGTTGTAACTTCCAAATGGATCTACAATATCAAACATGCTGTAGATGGTAGCATTGAAAAATATAAGGCAATATTTGTAGCTCGAGGTTTCTCTTAGAAAGAGGGAATAGACTATGCAGAAACCTTTGCACCAGTAGCCAGATACACTTCCATTACATTAGTACTTGCTCTGGCTGCAGTGATGAAATGGAAGATACACCAGATGGATGTCAAGACTACTTTCTTGAATGGTGTAGTGGAAGAGGAAGTGTATGTAGAACAACCACTCAGTTTTGAGACACATGACAGGGAGTCTCATGTATGCATATTGAAGAAAGCCCTGTACAGTTTGAAACAGGCACCCAGGACATGGTATGACAGAATTGATAGCTTTCTATCCAGTTTGGGCTTTACCAAGAGTAAAGCAGATTCCAACCTTTACTACAAGGTTGAAGATGGCAACCCAATGATGCTTTTACTATGTGTAGATGATCTATTCGTGACAGGTATGGATGCGTTGATTACTGATATAAAGAGAAAGCTTGTTATCGATTTCGAGATGAAGGACTTGGGTATGATGCATTACTTTCTAGGTATGGAGGTGTCGGAGAGTGTGAATGGAATCTTCCTTGGACAAGGGCAGTATGCAATAGATATCCTGAAGAGGTTTGGGATGATGGACTGCAAGACTATGGCCACACCTATGGCATCGAACTTGAAGCTATTGAGTGATGCTTCTTCAGATTCGGTTGATGTTGAGATGTATCGTTAGATGATTGGGTCATTGATGTACCTAACGAACACGAGACCAAACATTTGATTTGCTTTAAACACCTTGAGCCAGTTCTTGACAGATCCGAGAAATGTTCACTTGATTGCTGCAAAGCATATTCTGAGGTACCTGAGGGGTACAGTTGATTGTGGGCTCAAGTACAATGTGAATCAGAAGATTAACTTGGAGGGTTATGTTGATTCAGATTGGGCAGGCAGTGCCATCGATAGGAAGAGCACTTCAGGGTGTTTCTTCAGTATGGGATCAGGTGTGATATCCTGGTTTAGCAAGAAGCAATCCTGTGTGGCATTGAGTACAGCTGAAGTAGAGTATGTCACAGCTTGTTCAGCTAGTTTTGAGGTAGTATGGCTGTAGAAGCTACTGTCTGATTTATTTAATCTCCAGATGGATGCTACTTGTATACATTGTGACAACCAGAGTTGTGTGAAGTTTTCATAGAATCCAGTGTTCCATGACAAGTTGAAGCATATCGAGATCAAGTATCACTATATCAGGGATATGGTGCAAAGAGGAGCAGTGAAGCTCCAGTATGTTGCGATGGAGGAACAGATAGCTGATGTGTTGATGAAACCATTAGCCAGATTGAAGTTCGAGTACTTCAGGGAGAAGCTTGGGGTTCTCCAGATCAAGGTTTCCTCCAAGGGAAAGTGATGAGTCCCAAAGCCATTCTAACGAGCAGGTCAGATGTAAGGGCTGATCCATTCTATCATGGTGAGAGGATTCAGTTCCTTCCATGTCAGATATGAGTGCTAAGATCCAAAGCCATTCTGATGAGCAGGTCAGATGCAAGGGCTGAGCCATTCTGTCATGGTGAGAGGATTCAATTCCTTCCATGTCAGATATGAGTTCTGGCCATTCTGTCGAGTAGGATAGATGTAAGGGCAACTGCCACTCTCTGGGGGAGTGGAGGCACCTTGTCCATTACCAGGTAGCTCAGTCTAGGACTGGGGGACTTTCTGATGAGGGTGGAGGATTTGGTTCCTTCCAGGTCAGATGTGAGTGCAGGCCATTCTGACATGGTGATAGGATTCAGTTCCTTCCATGTCAGATGTAAGTGTGGGCCATTCTATCATGGTGAGAGGATTCAGTTCCTTCCATGTCAGATGTAAGTGCGGGCCATTCTGTCATGGTGAGAGGATTCAGTTCCTTCCATGTCAGATGTAAGTGTGGGCCATTCTGTCATGGTGAGAGGATTCAGTTCCTTCCATGTCAGATGTAAGTGTGGGCCATTCTGTCATGGTGAGAGGATTCAGTTCCTTCCATGTCAGATGTGAGTGCAGGGCCTTTCTAATGTGATTGTAGGTTACTACATGATTAGACATGAGTGTTGGGTGTGCCTTTCTAACGAGTAGGTTAGATGTAAGTGTTGGACGAAGACCTACCTGATGGCTAGGCCTACAACTAGCATGAAAGAAGGTTGGCTCTATAGAACTTCCTATGATGAGATAGCACACATGATGATGACCAAATGAGATCCAGATCGAGCTATGATCTAGATTCAGTTATGATGACTCCAAGAGATCCAGATCCAGCAGTGATGATCCAAATCGAGTGATGATCCAGATCCAGTGATGATGATCCAGATCTAGTCCAGTGATGATGATCCAAATCAAGTGATGATCTATATCTAGTGATGTTGATCCAGATCGAGAGATGATCCAGATCCAGTGATGATGTCCCATGATGATCCAGATCGAGAGATGATCCAGATCCAGTGATGATGACCCAGATCGAGAGATGATCCAGATTCAAAGAATAAAGATGACTTGAAGATGAATATGAATTAAAGACTCAGAAGACTCGAGATGCAAATGATGAGATGATCTAGTTGATACAGAGAAGAAGACTAGTGCTGAAAATTGTGTCGAAAGAATACCTTCCTAGTTAAGAGGTAGTGTTGATGTATTTGTAACTTCGGAATATATTCATCTATGTATATTTTGTATTGTAACCTTATGTTTATTCCGAGATGTATCTATTATGTAATTGAGTCATGTTTTCATGCCCCGATGTTCTAATCGGGAGAATCAATAATGTAAACAAGTCATGTCAAGTCATAGTGGGTAACCCTCCGATTGTGTAAGGGTTAAAGTCCCCGCAGTTCTGGGGCACTAGGGTTATTAGACTCTCCTAGTAGAGGTCGGCCTTAGTAGGGTTTTAGTCATGTCGGGATTAGTATAAATAGAGAGTTGGGATCTCTATTTAGTACACATCACTCACACACTCAAGTGTAGCGCATAGTTGAGGAAGGAGAAGACACTGGGGATAAACAAGAAGAAGATTACTACTGTCAGTAGTGCATCTTACTTTTTTGGGGTTTAACATCTTGTGTTGATTCTATCTCTGAGGAATTTGCAGGATTTTATCCATTTATGGTTTCCCCGATGAAAAACATGGTGTTCATTGTCTCTTGTGTTTGATTGTTGTACTTGTTGTTCTCTCAGTAAAGATCCTAACATAATGCTAGCTTAATGTTGAAAAACTAACAATACAGGATGAACTCAGTTTATTAAATTTGAAAACTGTAGAATATACATATCAAGTAGCTTCAAAGGTAGAATAGAAACTGTTAAGAAAACATAACCAAAGAAACACAGGAAAGAATATTGTAAGAGGAAGAGGATCTCCTAGTAGTGGAGGCAGGACTTCCAAAGATGGAACTGAAGGTTCTATCATTCAAGCATACTAGAGGGGAGAATTCATATGAGGTGGAGGAAGAAACAAACACAGAGAGGTAAAGTGTTATACTTGTGGAGAGATCATACATATGTCTTGGAATTGTCCAAGGAATTAGTCTCCAAATCAGAGAAATGTGAATGTTGCAGAGGCTCTGAAAGAGTCAAAAGAAGAAATAGAGATGAATAAACCTACAGTGAAAGGAGAATCTCTTATGTTGAAGAGAGTTTTGGTAAAGTCCAAAAAGCAATTACATGAACCAGCCCAAAGAAAAAATTTGTTCAAAACAAGGTGTAATTCACAAGTTATGTGTTGTAAGATGGTTATTGATAGTGGTAGTACAAATAATTTGTTTTCCACTGAGATGGTAGAGAAGCTAGTATTGAAGAGGATGAAGCATCCTGCTCCCTACAAAGTGTCCTGGTTGCATAAAGGATATCATATCTTGGTGAATTAGCAGTGTAATGTGGAGCTCCAGATTGGCACTTACAAAGATGAAATAGTATGTGACATAATTCCTATGGATGTGTGCCATATACACTTAGGGAGGCCTTGGGAGTATGACAGGAAATTTTTTCATGATGGGAGGAAAAATACTTATTCTCTGGAGGAGGATGGGACATAGTTCCATCAGAAATTCAACGACCAGTGGAAGGATGAAGAGGATAAAACAGAGGAAAATATGAGCAACAGACAGGATCCCGAAGAGCAAGAAGCAATGGGAGAAAATTATCATCATTGAGTAATTCCCCGCCTAAAGGGACAGTTTCTACACTTCAGTTCCCAATTCAACATCCAGAAGGGATAGCCCCTGTGAAAAATATATCGCCATCGGTGTTGCCTCGCTTTTATGGAAAAGCAGTAGAGGATCCAGATGAATTTCTTTCCGAATTTGGCATCCTCTGTCGCAGCTATGACTACACCACCAATGCACAAAAGTTGAAACTTTTCCCTGCCACTCTGAAGGACAATGCATTACGTTGGTTTATGAGCCTAGGAGGTAGAACTGTCACTAACTGGGACAGGATGAAACAGGTGTTCCTAGAGAAATATCAGGAGTATTGCAATACCAAGGATAAGAGAGAAGAACTATTTAAAATGGTACAAAAGGACGATGAAAGTCTAGAATATTTTGTTGAAAGGATTTTATATAATGTACAGGGAGCTGGACAGACTAATATGGGGTTAGATGTGCTCAAAATAATCCTACCTCGTGGGATTAGGGATGATTGCCTAGACATGTTAAGCCTGTTAGGAAAGGGGAATATCTCCAAGGAGTCCTTTGAAAAGATCGTGGAACTATGCAAAAGGTATTCCAGGGGATCTTCTAGGAATAACAGATGGGACAGATGGGACAAATTAGAATGTGATGTCTTTGACAGAATGCAGAAGTCATCAAATGGAGGAGCCACCTATGCAAAGATAGGAAATCTCCTTAAAATTTTCAAAATAGAAATGATGAGCTCCATCTCCTTGGAAATAGATGTCTTGAGGGAAAAGCAGAAACAAGTAGTAGAGGATCTCACACTAGGTGTATTCTACCCTAGATGTAGGAAGAACCACCCTCTGAAGGAGTGTCCGCTCGACAAGGTAGAAGTGTGTTAGCTGTGCAAGCTGAACCATGGCACAAAAGAATGCATGTCACTACCTCAAGTGAAGGCTGTTCTGCAGGAATCAACTCCAAATGTGGAACCAGCTTACTTTATTGCACAGGAAAAGCCCTGGCAACCTCGGAATCAAGGTATGAATCCAGACTTGTTTTCATTTTTGAATAACATGAATAATTGGAATAATATGCAGCATACGAATACACAATTCCCTTCATCTTATTCTAATCCTCAATGGTACCCCTCTCAACCTTCAATGCAAAATTTTAACTCTTGGAACCCCTGGGCACAGCCACCAAACCAACAAAATTCTTGGTCTCCTGGATGGAAGAATTTCCATCCAGGGAACTAGTTTCCCCATAACCAACCCTCTCCACAGTTTCCACATCAAACATTTTCTCAACAACCACATCCTCCTCAATACCCTTAGCCTTATCAGCAGTCGCAGCTACAAATCCAGAATAATGTTGTCCCCAGTATGTCGATACGACCACAGCTGCCTTCTCAACCTAACCCTAACCCAAATAATAAAGAATTCCATCAGTTTGAGACTGTCAACATGCCTTCTTACTCCATTACTCTTGTACCCTGCAATGATATCCGCTTACGATCAGGAAAGGTAGTGGAGCCTTTGATCATGGAGGATGTTCCATCCTCTGTGCATGAAGAAGGGATGAATCCACAGTATTTATCCAATACAGTGACCCCCATTATTGAAGATGTTGAACTTCCTACTAATATGACGGGTCAGACACAGAAAGACACATTTATCGACACACAACCTACACAGTTGATTAGGGAACCACCATACCCTGAAGTATTAATGTTACCAAAGGTAGTGGGACAACCTTAGTTTAACCTCTTAGGAGAGTTAAAAAATATTTATGTTAAAATTCCACTCCTTCACGCACTTCAATATGTACCTATTTATGCCAGAACTGTTCAGGATATGTGTACAAGGAAACCAGGAAGGAAACCCAAGGATCCTCCCACTGTTCATGTCATAGGGAAATCATCTGCATCAATAATGGGAAAAACCCTCTTGTCCAAATACAATGACCCTGGGAATCCCACTGTCACTGTGCAAATTGGGCGCACACAAATACCCAACGTACTGGTAGACTTAGGAGCAGCAATTAACATTATGACTATGGAAACTGTAAAAAAATTTCGGCTCACTAATCTCAGGCCAACCCCTACCGTTTTAGAACTAGCAGATAGATCCACTATTAAACCTGAAGGAATCTTGGATGATCCCATTATCTCAGTTGATTCTTGGGAGTATCCTGCTGACTTCTTCGTTTTACAACCTAAGTCGCAACTAGGAGGACACCCATTGATCCTGGGAAGGCCCTCATTAGCTACAGCTGATACTTGCATCAGCTGTCGATCTAGGTCTATGATCATATTAGATGGAACCAAGATAAAGAACCTCACTGTCTATCCTCCAGGCCGGTCGAGATTAGAAGATGAAACTCTGTTATGGATTGAGCCAGAGGAAGAAGAGGGCATTCAGCCATTATTAACGATAGGGAATTCCTTAACTTTTAAGGATGAAACTAAAGATGATTCCATTAATAATTTCATCAGTGAACCCACTTCTGCCAATAAATAAAAAATTCAGATCCTGAATGCTCACTCTAGGTGAAGAGGAACAAGAAAATCTCATAGAAGAGGCATTAGTCAGTGACACTCACATAGTTCCAATGTTGAAAATTTTGAAAAGTGTTCCTATCGAGGTAGAGTCCAGAAAAACCCTGAATATTAATCCCAGCCTTTCCCCAGATGAACGGAAGTGCCTGATCATTCTCTTAAAAAAACACAAGGGGGCATTTTCCTGGTAGTACACAAACATGAGGGGCATCCCCTCTAATCTGTGCACCCATCACATTTATATCAAAAGTGACTCCCGACCTATGTGCAGCCTCAACGACAAATGAACCCCAATCTTAGGTACATAGTGAAGGAAGAAATTCAGAAACTCTTGAAAGTAGGATTTATATATCCCATTTCAGATAGTGAGTGGGTGTCTCCACTTGTAATAGTACTCAATAAGAATGGTAAATGGAGAGTCTATGTGGACTATAGAGAGCTGAATAAGGAAACTCAAAAATATAACTTTCCCCTTCCTTTCATCGATCAAGTACTTGACACCCTATCCGGGAGGAAGTTCTTCTCCTTCCTGGATGGGTTTAGCGGGTACAATCAAATCCAAATTTCTCCTGAAGACCAGGATAAACTACCTTCACCCGTCCCTGGGGAAATTTTGCATACAGAGTGCTTCCCTTTGGTTTATGCAATGCACCAGCCACATTTCAAAGAGCTATGATTGGCATTTTTTCAGAATTAGTTAATGATAGTATGGAAATTTTCAGGGATGTTTTTACTCCTTATGGCAAATATTTTGAAGATGCATTGAAAATTTTCGAAAAGGTTTTAACTCACTGCAAACAAACCCAACTATCTTTGAGCACTGAAAAGTGCCATATGATGATGAGTGAAGGAGTGGTGTTGGGGAATTTTATCTCTGCTGATGGCATCCAGGTGGACCCCTCTAAAATCAAGGTAATCAAAAATATACCTACTCCTATAAATCAAAAAGAAGTGCAAAGTTTCTTAGGGCATGCTGGATACTACAGAAGATTTATAGAAAACTTTTCCAAACTTGCATCTCCTTTGTTTTCATTATTAATGAAGGATGTGCAATTTATTTGGAATGATGCATGCCAGACAGCGTTTGTTAAACTTAAGGAAAAGTTGTCCACGGCTCCTATCCTAAGAGGGCCCAATTGGACCTTGCCTTTTCACATTTCTTCAAATGCCTCTGATACTGCCATTGGAGCAGTCTTAGGGCAGCAGGATGGTCAAGCACCTTATGGAGTTTCTTATATTAGTAAAAACCAGCCCCTGCTAAACTTAATTATAATGTTACCGAGAAGGATTTTTTAGCCATTGTTTACTCCATTAACAAATTTCAACATTATATCACTGGATATACTACATTTGTGCACACTAACCACTCGGTCGTCAAAAATCTAATGAATAAACCTGTTACCAATGCTAAGGTAACTAGGTGGCTGTTATTATTATAGGAATTTCATATCACCATTATAGATAGACCTGGAAAATAAAATATTGTCACTAATTTCTTACCTTTTTTTACTAACAGTGATGATAATTTGCCTATTGAGGACTCTTTTCCAGATCAACACTTATTTGCAGTTTCAGCTCACTCCCCTTGGTATGTAGATGTCGCTAACTACTTGGTTGCAGGGAAGCTTCCGACACATTTGTCCAAAAGAGAAAAGAGGAAAATTATTCAACAAAGTGCCAAGTATTGTTGGATAGACGGTCATCTCTTCTACACAGGCCCTAATCTTGAGATCATAAGATGTGTAAGAGAATATGAAATATTCCATATTTTGAAGGCCTGCCATGATGAGCCTTGTGGGGGACATTTTGCAGACAGGAGGACAGGACACAAAGTGCTAAGAATGGGCTACTATTGGCTGACCCTTTTTAGGGATGCAAAGACATATGTCCAGTCTTGTGATAGATGCCAGAGGATGGGACAACCCATAGATTGGATCAAATGCCTCTTCAACCGTAAAGGGTGGTTGAACCGTTTGACAGATGGGTCTTAGATTTTGTTGGTCCTATCAGTCCTCATTCCAGGCAGAAATCCTACATCTTGGTCTGTACCGACTACATGACCAAATGGGTGGAAGCTGTGGCTTTGGTGAAAGCCAATGATCAGGTTGTGATCAATTTCCTGTATGGTGGAATCTTTACCCGTTTCGGAGTACCCAAGGAAGTGGTTACCAATGCAGGAACTCATTTTGTGTCACATCAATTTGAATCTCTGCTACGAAAGTACCATATTCAGCATTGGATAGATTCATCATACCATCCCCAAGCCAATGGCCAGGTAGAAAGCACTAACAAAGTTATTGAATCCATCCTTACCAAAATGGTCAAGAGCCATCATATAGATTGGGCTGATAGACTTCCGAAAGCATTGTGGGGAAATCGTACTACTTGGTGCAATACTACAGGTTTCTCTCCTTATGACTTGGTGTATGGGAAAAGTGTTGTGTTCCCGATTGAATTTGAAATTAAGACTTTGAATATTGATACGGAGGTAAACTTAGATGTCACTGAAGCCCAGAAGAGAAGATTGAATCAATTGAATGAACTTGATAAGAACCGTTTAGCTGCCATGGATCAAACAGTATTAATCCAGAAACAGAGATCCAATTGGCACGACCGATTCATCAAAAAGAAAGTCTTTTGTGAAGGATACTAGGCACTATTATATGATTCAACATTCAAAAGGGAATTCAAGGGTAAATTACGCACAACATGGTTGGGCCCATACCTAGTAGATAGAGTATTTGATAATGGTACAGTCCGCCTGGTAACCATTGATGAGAATCATGTACCATTATTTGCTAATGGTCACAGGCTGCGACTGTACCATAATCCCATTTCAAAAGATGCATTTACTTCACATATTGCAGCTGATACAGAATACCAGTCAAAACAAGGGCAGGAATCTTTCTATGCCCCTATTAATCCTTAGATAATCGCTGCAAAATCTTACATAAATTTTTTGTACATAAATCAATTGATTTTTTTTTATCTTTTTCTTTTGCACTTAATCCGTTTTTTTTTTTTAAATAAAATGTGCAGGGAATCACCTAAGGAGTAGTGGTCATTATCGGGCCTATTGACCAGGTTCGTCCTTCTATAACTTCCTACATCAGAAGAAAATTTTGTGAACAAATCTGTTGCAGCCGCAACACATTCGTTTATCCCATTCCACGCAACTGCAACACTGTCAAAATCATTGCCTTTACCTCGTTCCACGCATCTACAACACCATAAATTCCCACCCTTTACCCCATTTCTACAGCTACAACACAGTAAATTCTGACCCTTTACCCCGTTCCGCACAGTTGCAACACCATAAATTCCCACCCTTTACCCCGTTCCCCACAGTTGCAACACTATCACATTAATGTCTTTTTCTGATTCCAGTAGCTGCGATTTCACTTTCACCTTTTCTGGAAGCTGTGACTCCACCAAAACTGGCTAATTTTGCTATAAATCCCAGCCGTGACTCTACTAAACTGCTTGATTTATTTATGGTATGCAGCTACGACTCCTCCATTCTTAGCAGAATTCTTAGCAACCTTGGTTAGCGACTCCTCCAGATCAAGCTCCAATTTCTGATGCCGGCGATCTTGATTTATTTTTCAGTATTCATTATGTTTTCAACAAAATTGACACGATGGTTTTGGTTCAACGACAGAAAAGTTCGTTCCAGCATACCTGCAATAATGATTAACTTTAAATGGTTGCACTTCACACACGCTACTATTTTCCAAAGGTCACCATTCATCGCATATTTTCGAAGGTATGGTTCTGATTATTTACTTGATTAAGTGTTAACTAGATTTGAGAACATTACATCATACCTTCCTTTCCGTGCCCATTATTACACCTGCATATCGTTAACTGTCCACTCGTACAACTTAATGGCTATTTATGTTACCTAATAACCGCCACCTTTCCTAATTTGGGATAAAATTCCAAACATTTCTATGCTCTGAAACTTTCCAAATTTACCCAACTACACTCTTAGTTGTTCATGCATACTCTGTGCTCTAACCTACATTGTCAGGACCTGTAACCTATCGGACTAAGACACACTTCTAAATTCAAACAAACATGGGTATCCCGGCTCGGCATGAACCTCCCAATACACGAGAACTAAGATGAAATGCTGAATTTTTCTCTATGTTTGAAGCTGCAGGCTAGACTGAATTCTTCCAATGCCTGAATGGGTTTCATCATAAGGCAGCTCTACAATTTTCCTTGAATCTTACAGAAACCCACTCATAGGTGCAGGGGTTACGTATCGAATTCTCTAAAGCCATAGTGGCCTGGCCTTCCTTAGTTGCTGCAGTACATGATTTTCTGAGAGAGGGGGAGCACATTCGGCAATCATGGAGAGGGATATCATTACAGTCACTGCCTCGGCCATGGGATCAAGTATCAATTTTCCTCAAGAATTATATCACCTGTGAAGGTAGGTATCAAATGGTTATTACTCTGAATTTCCTCTATTATCTCATCTCCTTCATAGGGCCTTACTGAACATTCCATTTTACCTATTAAATAATTTACACCACATGGCGGGGTTTTTTAGAACAGCCAAGCATCCAAACTCCTCCCTTACCCACCATGGCCTAACTAAATTAATAATTTTGCGAGCCTTAGCTCAATGGAACCAAACCTGGGAGCAATTCACATATCAAATTCAGGAACCCACCCCTTTTCCTGGCGTTCCTATAGAAGAAGAAGTAGAATTACCTGTACTCATGGGGCCTATTCAAAACCAAGAAGAGCCTACCAATCAACATTTGGGGGGAAATGTCGAACAATAGGAGGTTCGGAGTCCCTCCAATTTAGTTGGGGGGGAAATGAGATTCGATCATAGGATCAGTCAGAAGACCAAGCAGCACAATTGGAGGAAAATGCACAAGAAAACCCTGTAGAGAAATTAAATAATATGGAAGCTCTAACAGCAAAGGCTACAACTGGAGCAGCATTAGATGTTGCAACAGTTGAATACGAGGATATTAGATCCATGATAATAGAAGAAAACATGGAGGTCTTGACCATTGAATCTTCCCCTGAATGGGGAGGAACCCTGATTGAGGAAGAACAGGAAAATGCTGAGACAGAGGATATCCCTTCCACATCAGCTGCAAATCTGGAAATTCCAGCACCATGAAAAAAAAGGAGGAGATCAAAAGAAGAAATACAATCATCACCACCAATAAGATGAAAAAGAGCCAGGTCAGTTACAGCAGCAAAAGTAGCAAGGGAAAGATGGGAAACCATAGAAGCATAGATCAAATTCCCCACTCTGAGACCCAAAGCAAATGATGCCCCACAAGAACCGTCTGTAGAAGAACCTCAAATTGAGGGACTTCTATAAGAAAATGGGTTATTAAAAGAGGAAGTAAAATCACTACGGAAAGAACTAAAAAATTGGAAGGAAGCATGCAGGAAATAGGTGGAAAGGAAGCTGCACACACTGGTTGAGGCTGCAGACCAATTAGAAGGATCAACTCCTATTGAGGATGGTGATGAGGAAGAAAGAGTGGTTTGTCTTGTGTGTGGAGAAATATTTAACCAGTCAGGTTACAAATTCATAGTTCATGCCTTTGTGACACAAAAACCCGTACCTACAGCTGTGGAAGAACAAGGACAACTTGATTGGAAGGATGGTGAAGCTCCCAAAGAGAAACTCCAGCAAAGGGAAGTAGCAAATAAACAAGGTGCTGATACACAAGAACCCACATCTTTGAATATTCCTGTTGAATTTTCCACCCAAATTGGGATAGATGAACCAGAGGTCGAGGTTATTCCTAATTTTGTTGAAGAAGTCTGCGTTGTGGCTCCTGAAACTTCTCAGGACATAGAGCTAATAGAGATGGAACCCCGGTAGCAGAATGATGATGAGGTCGAACAAGATGCTGATACACAAGAACTAGCGTCCTTGAATATTCTTGTTGAGGTTGCCAACCAAATGGGGGAAGAAGAACCAGGGACTGAAATATTCTAGAATTTAATGAAGAAGTTTACACTGTGACTCCTGAACCATCTTGGGACACAAAGATATAGAACTGGAATCCCAATAGTAGGAATGAGGAAGTTAACCAGGATGTTGCTACATAAGAACCAACATACCTGGAAATTTCTGTGGAGACTCTTAGGCTGCAACAAGAAGTCAATCCCGGGATGGTCATCATTCATGATTTGGATTTAGGAGAGGATGAACAAATGCAATCACAATCCTTGGGGGACACTGAAATATTTGAGGAACAGCTCCATATGGAAAAAGACATGAAAGCAACTCTACAATCCCATTAGCATGAATAAAGAGAAGGGCAGGGCTCTGTTACACAAGAACCAGCGACCATGCATCCCACTATCGAAGTTGCAGCTGATAATCAGGTAGATAAGGAGATTAAAATTTAGGAGGAGATTGTCCCACAAGAACCAACATCCTCGCAATCAACTACTAGAGTTGGTATAGGAGAAATCCAAAGAGAGAATGTTGTTACACAAGAACCAGCATCTCCAGAAGTTGTTTCAAAAACACCTATGGTTGAATTTGCTGCAGGAGAAATTCCAGGAAGGGACGTTGTTACACAAGAACCAGCACCCCCAGAAGTGATATCAGAAGTACAGGATGTTCATTTTGGCACATCAGATGATAAGGTATGGACTCAACTTCCTCAAAATTTTATCAATTTGGATTCTGATAATGAAGAACATCCTGAAGAAGAAGAAATATTGAAGCTTACAAAAGAACTCTCGATCCTGAGAATAGAAGTGAGGAAGTGGAGGAGTCAGGTGGAGATATCAAGAAGGGATGGTTTCCCTTGCTGAACATAGAAATACCATCATGGAATTGAAGGAAAAATGGGCAGAAGAACTCATGACCCAGAAACTCCATGGGGAGGATTTACAGAAGGAGCTAAAGAAGCTAAAAAAGTTCAAATCCATTTAGGTGGAAAAATATCAGTTGTATACTCTTTCTCAGGAATTGCTGGGTACCAGAGTACCATCTTCCTCTCACCCTATATTTTTATTTGAGCAGTTCATTTGGTTTAAACTAAGGGCTGTAAAAGAAGGGATGCCATATGAAATATAAACCTCATCTAAATTCCTGGAAACATTTCTGGGAAGTGATTTTGAGGACCAAATTTTGTTGTGTGAGCTTTATTTGCATGAGTAGGCTTGCCCTTTGGACTGCCATTTGAATCCTGTCCCTTACTCAGGTGACATTCAGCTAAGGGATTTTGCCTCCTTTGTGAGCAATCATGTTCAGTGGGAAAGGTATTTTCAAACTTTATCTCACAATGAGGCCCACTGTAATATTTGGATTCGAAGCAAACCTCAGAATCCTCGTCTTATCCTTGCTCGACATCAGAGTGTACTCTTGTGTCCCATACAAACTCAACATATAATGGAACTTCAAGAAAGGGTTATTTCTACTTGTACCAGCCAGATCTCCATGCATCAATGAGTGGCTTTAGAAGATAGTTAGCACAGATGGCAGGTTTCCCCTCTGACCCTTAGAAATAGGGACCCATACTTTTACAGGAATTTTGAACAAGCACTTTCCAGGATTGAGGGTTATGTTAGATGCATGAGGGAATGTGGGGTTAATTGGATGGGACTCAAATTTAAATTTCCTCTCATCTGGTGGCCAGCAAAACCATACAGGGGATATTTCTCGTTTATAAGAGCATAAGAGCAGAAGTGTTGGAGATATTGGGTTGTCCATAATGGATTTGTAGAAAAATAGGGGACATCTGAATTCCCATATAACTTTTCTTCTCTCCATGAACGAAGCATAATGTTAGATTCAGATTCTGAATAATGGAGTTTGTTGCATGAGGACATGCAACAGGACAGTTGGGGGGAGATGTTGGGCCCATAAATGACCCCTTTTTTACCACCCTTATCTACCTCTTTTTTCCTTATCCTACTCTATTATGCATACCAAACAGATTTTTTTCCTTCACGTGGTCCCTCAAGTCATGCAAGTATGGTTAATCATTGTCTTATTTTATTAATGCTTAGGATTGTGGTAATCATGGCTTTACATCTTAAATTATGCTAACATATGGTGGTTTTATAAAGATAATTCGAGATGTAAAGAATACAAGTGTAGCGGGCCGAACATGCCAAAGGAGGGATGGACATTCATTGCTGAGTTGATCGCCATCCATTCCATCATTTCCCAAGGAACGTGGTCCAAGGGTATTATTCCACGTGAGCTATACATGGGTAGCTGCAATAGACTGCAACAGATTTGGAGGCAATAGTGCGACGCTTCTCAAAATTAGCTGCAATCCATGGAGTATCTTCTCAATTAATCATGATCATTATTTTTGGCTCGAATAACAGCTTTCCTGTATCTTTTGCTCTCATCTTGCCACGACTGTAACAGCTCATCGTAATTAGGGAAACCTGAAGATCAGAGATGGCTTCTCGAAAATAGTAGGGAGATGTTATGATTGTAATGGTATAAATACTGGGAACTGTTCTGAGCCAGGGGTTGAACTTTTAACCAAATTATTGTATCAGTTGTGACTAAGGTTGTGTGCTCATCTATTATTTTTAATACGAGTTTGATTCTTCAGATCTCAGTGTTTTAATGTGTGTTACTTCCATCATCTATGTGTGAAGGTTGGGCCCGCCTTCCCACAGGGATTGCTGAGTTAATTAGGTATTTTATTTATTCTGTTGTGTGATTTTGTGATAACTTTCTTTATTTATAGTAAGCTGCAATGATTATCGATTGTTGTGTGTCATTTGAATGATCAGTAATTGCATCTCTTGTAAAACTGCAGTGGTGTGTTGTGTCAGTTAACTGTACAATTTAACTATATTTTATGCAACTGTGTGATAGCTGTAACAGCCCTATTCATCCCTAGTTCTTTCAATTGTTGTTTTCTTTAGATATTTGCAGTTTGTTCCCTCACATTTATAATTGCAGAAATTAATTCCTGTACTTTGGATTTCTAGAATAGCTGAATTTAATTCATGTACTTTGAATTTCTAGAATAACTGAATCAAGATAGTTGGATGGACCTTTAGATGGTTTGGTAATTAGAGATTTTACTTTCTGCAAAAGTAATCTAGATTTTATTTCATGAATCTTTTAATTCTAGATTAAGAATTGTAAGAAGGTACTTGTGATTGTATTCTTGAGAACATAAATTAGATTAAGGGATGAGTGTGGCTGAACAGAAAAGTAGTATCATTTACTTACAGCATCATCTAACTAGTGTTTGAAGCATATACAGTGCATATTATCCTTGAAATAAGAGACTTCCCTAGGTTGACAATTTATATTGAACACTCTGTATGTTGGTTTTAATTAACTTGCATATAGGGTGCCCAATAGTGATGCTTCCTGGTATGTATGAAAATCAGATCCAATGATCATGAAACACCTCTCAGACAGATTTAATTTACAAGTTTAGAAAGCATTGTGAAATTGATATCTAGTCTTTCTAGAGTCCAGTGGATCTCCAACAAGATCCCCAGCTGCTTGAATGGTTTTCTCGGCACACTTGGGATGAATGGGAGAGACATGATATGAATTAATGTCATCATAAATATTAGAATCATAAAAATTAGATGAAGTATCATCCCTTGCATCATCATGGAGTGGAATATTTGAGCATTCCCCTTGAACTAGTTCGATCTCCTGCATGGGCTCTTCTTCGAACTGTACACTCCTTTCAATGAATGTTTTATTAGATGAGGAATCAAATAGATTGTATCCCTTTCCATATTTAGAATATCCAACCATAATGTACTTATTTATTTTATTTTGCAAGGCCTTTCTCTTCTCGGGAGGAATCCTAGCCCAAGTCTTTGAGCCAAAAACCCTGAAATGAGAAACACTTGGCTGGGGACCACTACAAACCTCATATGGAGTTTTTTAATCCAAATATTTTTGTGGAGATGTGTTTTGGACATCATCTTAGTTGATATCTTGATCCCATATCTTAGGATTCAAATCCTTTGCTTCCATCATACAGGTTATCATCTCCTTGAGAGCCATGTTCTTGCGCTCTACAACACCATTCTGTTATGGTGTGTAGGGCACAGGATGTTGCATTTGGATGCCAAATTATTCACAAAGATACTGTAAATTATTATTTACATACTCATTACCATTTTCAGTCCTAAGAACATTGATCTTATTCCCACATTCATTCTCAACTAATTCTTTGTACACTTTGAAAGTCTCAAAAACCTCAGATTTTATCTTGAGAAAATACACCCAGCAGTACCTTGAGAAATCATCTGTGAAGGTCAACACATACCTTGAATTCTCATATGAATTTGTGGGAAGAGGACCTATGAGGTCTGAATGGATAATATCCAACACTTGGACAACCATCCTTTCCTTTCCTTTCTCATACCTGCACTCGGCATGCTTTCCCACTACACACCCTTTGCATGTTCCATTGAAAAACTTGATGGTAGGAAGAAGCCCTTCAACCATGCTTTCCTTTTTCAATTCCTGGAGGTACCTATAGTTAATATGACCATATATCTCATGCCACAACTTTCTTGTCTCATTGGCATGTGACAGAAGTGCATTTCCTTGTAAGTATGGAAGGAAGTGATATAATTTGTACATTCTCGAATCATGGTCAACAAAACCCACTGCCACAACTTGGCCTGTAGAGACTTCTGAGATATCCACATAATTTTGAGTAAATTTTACTCTCTTGTCTGTACCAATTTGTTTCATTTGATATACATAGAGTAGGTTCGCTGCTAGATCAAGCACAAACAACACATTGTTGAAGTACCCATCTTCAAGATCAATCCTACCAATCTCTTTGGCTTGGATTTCTAAATCATGACCCATTAGAATGGATGGACCACTGTAAGGATGTAGGGCCAAGAAAGAATCATGCATGGGGGCCATGTGCCTGAAGGCACCTAAATATATGATGAAGGAATAATATCTTGAAAAACCACCAACCAAATCATGGCAACTTTCTTTGTTGCATGAGCTTGAACCACTATCTTTCTTCCTTGTGCCTTCTGGTAGAGGGATGTTGTTCTTCTCAAGTAGATAATCCATCATGATTATGGTATTATTCATGCAAGCACTCTCTGGATTCCACCCTTTGTGAAAATAAGTGCATTTGGTCTTCTCTTACTTCTTCTTGTCCTTGTGCTTTCTAGGATTCGAAACCCCATCTAAATATTTGGGATTATCCTGCTTCTTCTTCTCTTGTTGTTTTGAATATCTGGATTTCTTATTGCGTTTGGTTGGATTCAAAACTCCTGCATCAAGAGCTTGATCCTTACTAAATTTTATGGTACCCGTTTGCGCCAGCTTTTCTTTCTCTTGAGTCAGACTCCATGAATTCTACCATTGATGGCATCCTCCAATTTCGAGCTGTGAGCTTGCTAGAGTGGAATGTTGACACAAACACTAAATACTCTATCCCTAGATTTGAAAGTATGGATAATATCAGTTCCTCCTCTTTCTTTTCTATGCCACATTGTTCCAGCTGAAGCGCCAATGAGATGAAATTGGTGAAGAAGTCTTGGATCGTATCAAAGTGAGTTGGGCTCAGTGAGATCAACTCATTTTTGAGATAGTGGCCTCTCATCTCATAAGCATTCCCAAACAATGACTCAAGATTGAGCCATAATTCATTGGGTGTTGTTAAACTATCTACATTTAATATTAGGTCTCTCGATATGTTGAGACAAAGCATCCCAAATTCCTCATCAAGTCTGTTGAAGTACTTCGATTTCTCCATAGTAGAGTTGGGTTCGGTCTTAGTCCCCATGGTGACTCTGAACAGGCCTTTCGACTTCATCTGGATCACCATTTTGGACTTCCATTCAAAATATTTGAATGTATTAAGCAATACATGAGTCTTCTCCATTTTTGCTTAAACACTGAGTGACAGAAAACACTGATTGTACCTATAATGCAAACACTCAAATTTTTCTAGAAAATGCCCTAAACAACAACTCAAATGCTCTAGTTTTGATTTGTAGCTCCAAAAATATCTAATATCATGTGTGAATTGATTCACAGTAGGATCTAGTATCCAATGGGTTTCTCACAATTCAATATTACATGCAATTATGCACAAAAATAGTAGAAACAGTGAAATTAACACACACAAATGTAGTCAATAATAGAGTTTATTATGATTTTCCAACATGTAAATATGTATGGATCAGGTTTATATTACATCAGGGATAAATAGTTATCCTTTGGAGGCAATTTGGATGCATACATGTGTCAGGCTAGGATTTGACCTCAAAACCCCCCTATATGGACCAATGAGCTCCCAAACCATCCAAAATTATCACAAATGCATGTGTGGACGTGGTTGGAGCATGGTGATACATAAATGAGGTCATTATAGGAGTGGGTGAGCACATGGGTGAGTGGGAGTGGCTCTAGGAAGCAATAAATTCCCAAGGAGAGCCAAAAACCACCAAATACATGCACTAGCGCCTATGGTCAAACAGATTCCCTGATTTAAGGGATGGGGAGTGCACCAAGGTCTGAACTGTCATTAATGAGGGTATATGGGCAATTAGAATTATCAAATTGGAGTGCCTCAAAGCAGTTAAAAGTCTAAAACACCCAATAGACCAAGGTTGATCAACATAGCCTAGTTTTGGACCATATGACATAGCATGAAAGCTAATGAAAATGCATCCTAGGTGTATGATCATGGTACTAAGGTGGATTAGTTCTCTAAAAAATATGCTCGTCTAGTATGTGGTCAAAGAACAATATCAAGATGCTCAAGAATTTTAGGAAAGGAAGTGTACAATAATTTTAGGCATTTTCTCCATAAGTACCATAGGTATTGAATTATTAAAAAAATGACTTTAATGGGAATGAAGAGAGTTGGAAAAAAACATGAAGAATGAGGCCTCAACTATGGAAAAAGGAATTTGAGAAGATCCATGGTAAGAAATTGGTTTTAGTTACTTGGGTATTTTTCACATGTATTTATTTTGATATTCTCATACTTACCTATATTACTTAAAAATCATATTCCATTCATGCTTATCAAAGGTTGTCATGGCCATCTTCCATGAGGATTGAAATGATACTTTGCCCAATTCAGACACTTTTCACACTATGAGCACTTATAAGTAGCTCATTTCTTTGACACAATACATATTGGAAAGAATGTAATAGAGTGATTGTGGAAAATTATAAATGGGAGGAATAATAAGGAAAAAATTATTAAATTTCTTGTTGGCATTGAAGAATCCAACTTAGTGCAACATTTGATTCATTTCTATGGTAATGAAAATTCCACCAATATTCCATGGTTATTAATAGAGCAAGAGAGAACTGTTGTAAAAGAGTTTGTGTGGAAGATCAAATTTCCCACTAACTTAGCTTCGAACATAAATAATATTTAAACAAATTAAGGTGATTTCAGTGGGCCTAAAAATCATGATTGGCATAACTTTATCAAGGTTCAACGTTTTGAAATTTTAATATCTTATGATATATACATTATTTGTTGGTAATACAAGTTTGTCTCTATTTGAATTATATGCTATGATATATACCTTATTTTTTAGTAATAAACATTGAATCCTTGTTTTAGTATGTCCTACCTCCAGATATACCTAGTAGCTTTGACAAAAACATAAAGAAATTTATTTATGGTCTCAGCAAGTACATGAGGTATGTAAAACATTATAGTTGAATTATTAATTGTATACATTGTCAATAGTTGTTTTGGTTTCCTTGTATATTTTGATATTGGCACATCAAGTTTCTTTGCACTTGTAGGTGTTTTCCATTTAAATAAATGCATAAAGAATATATCAAGTATTGGAAGAGAGAAATTCCCCAACTAATATGTGAAATGAAAAAGTGTATTCCTCCAGCCTTTTCAATGCACTTAAAAACTAGGTTAGTACACCTAGTTGAAGAGATTGAAATATGTGGACCCATACATACAAGGTCATTGTGGTTGGTGGAGAGGCACATGAAATCATTAAATGCCCGTTTTAGACAAATATCACAAACAAAGGAATCAATGGTTGAAGACTAAATGCTATATTAATCCATTGTATATTTTAGTGAGCTCTTACCCCAAGTAATGGGTGATATGGATGTGCCAAATTTTTGTGATGTCAATTCCACCAACAAGTTTAAAGGGGAGTTGTTTTTGGTGAACTATTGGGGAAAGGTAGATGAATAAAAGTGTTGGGGCGTGCACCTTAACGGTCCTTAATTTTGGTAACTTCGCAGTTTTTGTGGAAGCTTGGAAGCGGAGTTGCGACTCAAAATAGTCTTAGGGGTGTCGGGGTGGAGTCAAAGCCCTCTTTTTTGTAATTGTCCATAAATTTCAGGTATAACCCCATGATTTTGTAATAGTGCACTTGTATAAATAGGCACTCATGTAAAGATGTCAAAGGTATATAATGACACAAGGATCATATGATGCAAAGAAGTTAGATCTATTTTCGGGTTTTAAGTCCAAGTCCTAGCTGTGTGCGTGGACGAATTCTGTAGCTGTGTGCGTAGAGGGTTTTGTAAGGAAAGGAACTGCAGCTAAGTGCGCAGCTTAGAGTTTGTAAGAAAGGAACTGTAGCTAAGTGCGCAGTTAGGCTTGAAGGAAGGATCTGCAGCTGAGTGCACAGATCAGAACTATTGTTTTGTAAAGAGTTGAATAAAAGCAATTCTGTGGACATATCCCCTACCCTGGGGGTGAACCACGTTAAATCTTGTGTTGTGTTATTTTGTGCTATGATGTTTTTATGCTTTTGATAAGTAGGTGAATGCTAAAGTAAGATAACTGTTAAATAGTAACTTCGCTGTGAATTCCCAGTTAAGGGTTAAGCAAGTAACGTTATTTATCTAAACTACGAAGCTATTTTATTGAATGTCGAAGCTCTATTTTGTATAAGTAATTGTTGTTAAGGCTAAAGGTACAGTAATATCCCCCTTTTGCTTGCAGAAACCTGATTCTGTGGCACCCCACAGCTGTTTCGGGTGAGACTGCAACCTGTTCACAGGTTGTTGCCAAAAGGGCCAACACTGTGGGTCTTTTTGTTGGTGCGAAGCTAAAGTATAAACTTCGTGTCTGCCCTATAGCCCAACAAATTTGTTCCGTTGCCGGTTGAACAGATCTGCTTCAAGAGGGATTTACGTCGTACCTGAAGGGCTATGTTTTGGAGACCCTCAGTAAAATAAATTGGTGATTGAATTGAAGAGACTTACCTGAATTTTGTTGAGCAAGAAAATAAGGATCCTCGTCGCAGTTCAGATGACTTTTTGCAAAGGTACATTTTTACTGATATTCATGAAATTTTATTTGGTAGTATCCACATAGAATTGCACCAATGGTTATCTAGGTTGACAGAAAGAAATACCAACTTCAAGGAAGATCGATTTCCTGATTGGACCCCCGCAAGAATTAACATATTGAAAAGAGTGAACAACGCGATATCATGAGCTGTTGATTTCTGGACAACACGAACCCTTGAAGCATTTGTGACAGAGTTTGCCATCGACACAAGTACCTCTTTTAGCGAAGCTGAAAGACATTTTTTCAAAGGACCAAGGGGTAAGTACCTAAATTCATTTAGTCTGCAAATTAATATTCTCCTGGCTGAGAAAGGTATATTACTTATAGAATCAGATTGCTAGATTTATTTTTACTAACCTATGTTTGGAAGTGAAAATAAATTCGATGAGAAAAGTGGTTTGCTGCACAGCGGTAAAAGATATAAGAGAAACCTAGAATCCTATACCCTAGGCCAGAATACAAAGTATACGCCATTAATTCCAGAAGACCAGGAATCTGAAGAAACCCCTTTTGTTAGAAACCCTCCTAGAACTCCGCAACGCAGATCTGTTACCCCTGAGAACCTGTCGCAGTCGAAAAATAACCCTAGCCCGAGTATTCCTGTCGAAGGTCAGTATACCCCAGTAAGTTCCCCCCCCCCCCCCCCCCCCCCCCCCCCCCCCCCCCCCCCCCCCCCCCCAAAACCCCCCCA
>LPNX010136955.1:53466-122643 GCA_001517045.1 Pseudotsuga menziesii
CTAGATCTAAAATGGCCCATATGAATGATGACATCAAACTACCAGTATTCAAAGGAACTGGATCAGAGGATCCAAAACAGTTTTGGTTCTTATGCGAAGCTGTGTGGATTGCGAAGAACATTATGGATCAAGATATAAGAAGAGCGCAGCTGGTTACTTCTTTCAGAGACCGGGATTTGACTTGGTTCATGAAGTTTTCCAGCACTCAGAACCATGCATTGGATGATATTAAAGCAGCAATGATCAAAGAGTTCAAGAAGCCTAAATCAAAGTCACAGTGTATAACTGAACTGAAAGAGATTCAGTAGAGGCAAGGTGAATCAGTTTGGGACTTTGATCAGAGGTTCAAAGTTCTGCTAGATCAAGTTAGTTTCACTATTGGACCAGCGCAGCATAAATAATGGTTCATAGCAGCATTATTACCCCATATTAGAACTCCACTCATGCAACAGAAGGTTGCTGATCAGTAAGAGGCTTTGGAGATTGCTATGAAGCTTGAAACAGCGCCTATCAAAGATAATTCTGGTATAGCCCAAATACAAGCGCAGTTGGCAGAAATGGCTCTGGAGCTTCGTGACATGAAGAATGGGAAATCTATTCGTGAAGTGGTTTGGCGTACACGATATCGAATAGAGGGTCACGATAAGGAACAGTGTCATGTGTTAAGAAATTACTTGAATACCGGTGCACCAAACCCATTTAACCCTAGTGTTCTATATTGTGAGATCTGTAGAACAACTGGCCAACATCGACCTGAAGACTGCTATCTACTGCAGAGATATGTGCAAGTACCTAAGAATCCATATTTCAAGTTTTGTAAGTCAGTTGGACACAACGAAGAGGAATGTCACAGCTTTGACCTTATGAGAGAGCAAACATATGATGCTTATAGGGTACAGAATGATGCACAAGGCAATGATGGATATGGTTACCGTGGTGGTCGGGGTAGTTTCGGAGGTCGTGGTTGTGGTGGTATGTCGGGAAGAGGACGAGGCCAGGTTGTGTGTTATAATTGTAATCAGGCAGGACATCTAGCTAGAGATTGTCAGAACCCAACTACGACATGTAGATATTGCAGAGCAGTAGATCATGTGATTGAGCAATGCCCGCAGTTGATATCCAAGATACAAGAAAGAAATGCCCCTCCTACTCAGAACATTCAGATGATTTCTGTGGAGCAAAGACCTGTCCCAGCCATTAACGTTGTTATGAGGAGTGGAGCTACGACGGAGGTGCATACTAAGGAAAAATAGCCTGACGGGGCTTGGGTTCGTAAGACCCCAGAGAAAATTCCAACCTTCGATGTGGGAAGAGAAAAAGAAACATTTATGGAAGCCAAAAAATACTTTACTGATCCGAGCACATCCGTAGCACCTATGCAACAGCATCAACAACAGTTACAGTCTCAAGAAGCTTCGGCGGATAAAGTAAGTACACTGTCATCATTTTTACAGAGTTGTATGAAGGTCTTAAGGAATCAGAATGCTTTAAATGAGTTACAGAAACTTATTGCTTCTTGTGAACCTCAGCAAAGCTCTGGTATAGAAAAAATTGTTAATAGAGTTAGAAGAACTGGAAGAGAAATGAGATTGCATGCTCAGATAGGAGAGTATGACATGACTGACATCATCTTAGACCTGGGATCAGAATTAAATGTCTTAACTAAGCAGACATGGGAACAAATGGGAAAACCTACACTTGAATGGTCCCCCATATAGTTGAGATTAGCCAATCAGCAGAATATTGTGCCCCTAGGAATATTCCCTAGTGTCCCAGTAGACATTGATGGAGTCAGGACCTTAGCAGATTTTGAAGTCATTGAAATAATCGATGATAGCAACCCCTATCCATCCTTGCTAGGAATTGAATGGGAAATGGAGAATTCTGTAGTAATCAACCTTAACAATAGGCAGATGACTTTTGAAGGGAAAGGCTTGAGAGTCATAGTACCCTTGGACCCTTCTCAAGGAGAGAGGTACACAGAGCCAGTCAGAGACAAAGATCAAGATGTTTTGGATCATATCTACAACATCATAGCTAAGGAGGAAGACTATGTTAACCCTACTCTGGAAGGTATAATGGATTGGAAGTGTGACAGTTCTTGCATGACTGATTCAGATGAAGGCTTAGAGAATTGGCAGAATAGACTTTATGAATTACATGGACATAGATGTGCAAGAATTACCAAGTCTCTCAGATGGCTTGGCTCACAAAAAAGAGTCTTACCTATTTTTGATGGCTTGACAGACCCTGAAGATTTTATTTTGCAATTTTCAGAGCAGGTACCAGATTCACAGAATATGGAGACTCTAGATTCAGTATTTAGAGCCACAGCTGCTAGATGGTGGAATGGTCATAAAAAGTACATTCATAGTTGGGAAACTTGTCAAAAGTCCCTTCACCTGAGATTCATGGATCAACCTCAGGAGGTGCGAAGCAAGTTTAATGGTAAGACTAGCCCTTAGGAACATTTGGAGCAATGTTATAAAGCATGGAAGCAGGTACCTCATGAAGAATGGGTACATAGGTTTATACACAATCTGGAACCGATAGCAAAGAACTGGTATGCGGAAGTGGAGCTTCGCCATGGTACTGTAAGTTGGGATAGTCTTGTTGATAGCTTTGTGCTAACATTTTCTGTTAATGAGGTTTGTCCTGCTTTGGACGCAGCTATCAGGTTGATCCATACTAAGGTGTTTGATGATAAAGAAATAGCAGAGTACCAACCTCATTGGAAGAAACAAGAGGCCAATGCAACAGAATGCTATAACCTCGCAATTGACGAGGATGAAGACCCACGCAATATTAACATTCCTAAGTCAAAAGGAGACTGCGAAGTACATGGGCCAGCAGTCGAAGCACCTGAAGTGACTCAGCCCTTGAAGACAAGGACAGTAAACACTGGATCAGAAGAACAGCCCAAGTACGCTACCATTGGAGATTATTGGGATGAAGAAATGGTGAGCAAAGTGACCCAACTTCTCCATGAATATCAAGATTTATTTCCGACGAAGTTCTCAGAAATGAAAGGTATCCTTGGTGATATAGGAGTGATAAAAATCCCTTTGAAACCTGATGCGAATTCTGTGAAACAACGCCCTTATAGGTTGAACCCTAAGTATAAATAAAAAGTCAGGATGGAGCTAGATAAGATGCTCGCTGCAGGAATCAGCGAGGCTGTCAAAGAAATTCCGTCGTGGTATAAGGATGTGTCGAAGGCCCCTATTGTGTCGAAGCTGAATTTGGTGGCTGTACCGAAGAAGAAAGGTGTGTCGAAGCTTAAAATTCCACCGTTGAAAAAAACCAGATTTGGCGGCACCGGTACGTTAACTACATTAACTGCCTGTAATAATGAGATCCTGGGAAATCTAGCGTCGTTTGGACAAGATCTCTATCAGATTTGGTGGCTTCAATACCAAGTTATGACAGATTTCATTGATGGATTCTATAAGAAGACACCCACACCCACAAAGTTCGCATTATGCAGTTTCTTGAGTTTTACAATTGAGCCCATGACAGCTGATCGTGAGCTTCAGGAATTAGTGAGAGAATTTGAACAGGGGGGTTTGCAAAACCTTTTCAGTCACCCACCTGCACCTGCACCCTGTGAAGAGATTACCCCAGCTCCGACTCAGACAATGCAGACACGATATACAGTGAAAAATTTTAAGCCAGAAGTACGCTCTAAGCGGAACGAAGACAGACACAAGCAATCAGGGCAAACACCAGAGGATCCCAAGATGAATCCATCTGGTTCAGCAGATATCCCACCTGAAGGGGATGAGAATGTTGCCTCGCAGCGTCCACCATATCTTCCTCATGTTATACTAGGAGTTCAGCTACCTCGGCAGACAAAGAATTTCACATTACGTACCCCTTCGCTGCCACCGGGTGTGTAGTTGGTCGGAACCATGACAGGGAAAATAGATCGGATTAAGTATGCAGACCACGATACAAATGATCTTGGGAAGTTTCCACAGTTCACACCTGGCACATACTCGCACTTCGTCAAATATCCAGAGACTGGAGCAACGTTACTGGAAGTGAAACAGTGGGCTGTTGGCTTGGAGAAAGCTGGCTTATTGAAGATGCTAAATGTTTCCCACTTCGGTTGCAGCACACAGGTAACCATGGTATTCAGGAAGTTATTGGAATTGGTGCATGATGGGCACCTATGGATAGGAGGCAAGAGAATTCCTATCAATGGAAAACTCATTCATAATATCACAGGCTTACCGAAGGAAGGGCCTGATCCGGGGATTGAATTTCCTTCAAAACACGAAGATACAAAGCTATCACACAGCATGAAGGAATGCTTAGGGCTCACAAAAGGAAAGCGAGGGTATCAAACCTCAACCATTCAGCATAAAAACATTCGATTGGCCGCAGAGCTCTTAGCATGCAAGCTAATGCTGAAGTGCAAACCCAACGAAGTACCTGCCTCGATTGTCAGTATTGCTGCGAACTGTGCAGAAGGCTACAATTACAACTGGGCAGCGTACATTGCTAAGGAATTCCTTGAAGATGCCTGCGACGTGCAAGAGAAAGGTAGACCCTTTCACTATTCATGGCTAATAGTGCTAATTGCACTGGTCGGGTGGAAAGAACCTACTGAGGCACAGTTTATTGATGTGCCTCCGGACATGCCTGGTGCAGCAAGGTACGCATCTCTGTGGGTGTCGCAGGATAAATCCTTATAGCAGATGACGAATTATGTGTTCACCTTTTACTCAATGAGTATCTCATATGAGATTCTGAAGACCCCGCGGCTCAGTAATGAGCTATTCTCTTAGTATGATGGAGCGGCCAACTTCAGGGCCGACATACATCATCTTTTCATCCAGGCCCGCGCAGATAAAAAGCATAAATGGTTTAAGTTACCATACGTAGTAACCAAAGAAGACATCCTTGCGGTAGTTCAGCAGTGGCCGACTGAATGGTTGAAGGACGCAAGGACAAAACCCAACATTCCAGTCACAAATGTAGGCACAGGCCCTAGTCAGACACAGCAGAATGACCAACTCGAAGAAAGTGAAGAACAGAGTGAGCCGCAGCAAAGTGAAGGCAACCAGGGTGGAGCTGATGGAGATGAAGAAGAAGAAGAGGAATCGGTCAAAACAGTCTCAAACCCTAATCGGCCAGATAAGCGCAAGTCACCAGAAGTAGAGGAAGTGACCAAACCTCAGTTTCAAAAGAAAACGAAGGCGTCAAAAGACAAGAATATCGACGAAGGGCCTGCCCTGACAACTGAGGAGCTTGATCAGGCTCTGACGAAGTCCACAGAAGTTCTCACTAAGAAATGGTCAGAGTTTGCAGCTACGCACCTTGATGCACTCACAGGCATAGCTCAGGGAATTTCAGAGCTGAAGGAGTTAGCAGAAAAATCGGCAACTGGTGCTGCAACAAATAGTACCCCCATAAGTGCGCAGCCAGACACAAGACAATGGCCAGTTAGAGAAAAAAGGGGACAAGTGTCAAGTGCAGCCCTCATAATAACTAACGCAACGTCTCGATCGAAGATGAGCATGATAGTTGGAATAGATTACACCAAGATGTCCATGACGGAATTGCATCTCTACCAATTAGCAATCATGAAGGATATCCAAGCACGGGACCACTACTCTCAGATACAATTGGAAAATACCATGAAGCGGAGTGAGAGCCTCGCAGCACAGTTAGTGGAAGTGGAGCAAAGGAAGAGCAACGCAGAACGCAAGCAGGTCACATTGGCACGAGTATTGGATGAGGAGTGTCGAAGTATTCCCGGCTTCGACATCCAGGATGAGGAAGAGCCGGAGCAAAGAAACGCCAAGCTGAAAGATTACACACAACAGTCTCGCAGTGAAATAGAGAAGCTCAAAGTAGAACATGAGGCTCAGATTGCAGAGCTTCAACTTCGCATCATCCCGGAGAGCCCACCAGAAGTCAGTGAGCAGTGCCATGGAGATATTCAGGCCTCAGCAGCAAAGATCTCAGATCTTGTGAGCAGCGCAGCAAAACTACTAGAGGAAAGCGTTGACGCTTGGAAAAAACTGCAGGAAAATCCAGAAGTAGAAAAATTGCAGGAAACCATCAAGCAGCGACAGACAGAGCTGGATGCAGTGAAAACAGAAATTAAGACTCTGCCTCCTATGCAGAAGATGCTCAAGGTAAAGCAAAGTAAGGAACTCCAGCAGAAAATTGAGTCATGCAGAGCGAAAGCAACACAGCTGGAAAATTCTATGCAGCCCCTTGTCAATGAGGCCTTGGAGTTGAGTACTGCTGCGGACAGCCAGCTCAAAGTTCTGAAGGAGTACGATGCATTTGCATAGGAAAATGGCAGCGAACCATGAGCAGCAGCATTGCAAGAGTTGGTAGAGAAGGAGCAAGCAGCCGACAATATCATGCACAGCCTCAACAAGCAGTTTATTATCCTCACCAACAAGATTCTCTCGCCAGACAAACAGCAGAGTGTCCCAGGACGGGACACTGGTGAGTCTTAGGGGCCTGTTGGGGTGCGCACCTTAACAGTCCTTAATTTTGGTAAGTTCGTGGCTTTTTTGGAAGCTTGGAAGCGGAGTTGCGACTCAAAATAGTCTTAGGGGTGTCGGGGTTGAGTCAAAGCCCTCTTTTTTGTAATTGTCCATAAATTTCGGGTATAAGCCCATGATTTTGTAATAGTGCACTTGTATAAATAGGCACTCATGTAAAGATGTCAAAGGTATCTAATGACACGAGGATCATATGATGCAAAGAAGTTAGATCTATTTTCGGGTTTTAAGGCCAAGTCCCAGCTGTGTGCGTGGACGACTTCTGTAGTTGTGTGCGCAGAGGGTTTTGTAAGGAAAGGAACTGCAGCTAAGTGCACAGCTTAGAGTTTGTAAGAAAGGAACTACACCTAAGTGCGTAGTTAGGCTTGAAGGAAGGATCTGCATCTGAGTGCACAGATCAGAACTGTTGTTTTGTAAAGAGTTGAATAAAAGCAGTTCTGTGGACGTAGCCCCTACCCTGGGGGTGAACCACGTTAAATCTTGTGTTGTGTTATTTTGTGCTGTGATGTTTTTATGCTTTTGATAAGTAGGTGAATGCTAAAGTAAGATAATTGTTAAATAGTAACTTCGCTATGAATTCCCAGTTAAGGGTTAAGCAAGTAACGTTATTTATCTAAACTACGAAGCTATTTTATTGAATGTTGAAGCTCTATTTTGTATAACTAATTGTTGTTAAGGCTAAAGGTACAATAATATCCCTCTTCTGCTTGCAGAAACCTGATTCTGCGGCACCCCATAGCTGTTTCGGGTGAGACTACAACCTGTTCGCAGGTTGTTGCCGAAAGGGCCAACACTGTGGGTCTTTTTGTTGGTGCAAAGCTAAAGTATAAAGCCTGGTTCTGCCCTATAGCCCAACAAAAAGTGAAAGGTAAAATATTATATTGTATTTAATATATTTGTACATGCTTGTGGTATATTATTTAGTAGATTGGTTGGTTAACTAAATCGTTTTTTGTCCTTCATTTAGGAAATATAGAGTGGGATGCAATTCATTTATATATTGCAAATAATCTTGATTAGGTGAAGAGATGGATAGAAATATTCTGACAATTGTACCATTCCCTATCATGGAATAGGGTGGCAGAGTTTATTAGCAAATATTTTTTGGATCATGATACAAATATGACCCAATAGGAAATTGATCTAGCATATGGTGCAAAAGATAGAAACCTAAGAAATATATCACTTTTGTTTTTACATTTCAAATCCCATATTTTCAACCAAAGTATCTTATACATATAGTTATCAATTCATGGATATGCGTTTATAACATGTTGAGCATGTAGATGAAACATCATAATATTATGTGGTGTAATGGTAGAAAATGTCACACCAAACAATTAGATGGCAGGTGGAAAACATTTGATAGTGGGATAATTGTAATTTTCCAGGTTACTAATATTTCTTGTAGAGGTGATAGACATATAGTCACATTGGATTTTATTTGCTATGTCTATTTGGAATACATATTGGATATAGACTTTAAATCCTTCAAAGTGGTTCTCTTTAAGGTGAGGTGGTGTAGAATATTGTTGCAATGTGATGAAAGGAAATATATTTATCATGAAAATGGATTTGCCATGATTAGTACTAATAGGTATAAGTACATAAAAAAAGAGGAGAACCAATTTGACCAGACAATTCTTGCCTCACGTATCGTTGATGGTGATTATATAGATTATGACTTAGTGCTAGATGTTGCAAATGTTTTTTGGAAAATCCTTACATTGATTCCGAAGGGTTTGATACAAATTTTGATATTCATGACTCAGTTATTGAATTGGATGAAGTTCAATATCAATATCATATGAAATTGTAATAGATACTATTCAATGGATCTCTCCTTAACAATCACATCATTAATGTTGATCCCTATTGTACTTATAATTGGTAACTTAATATTCCTTGCAGTCCCTGTATATGTTGATTAAATAATTGGAAATATGAACATAGAGGAAATCACTCAACATATGGAAGTTGTCATGAATATGAGTAGGCCCTGAGTCATTGCACACTTAGAATTTTAACCCTTAATAATTGGACCAACTATATAGTCTTTACTTTAAAAAAAAATTATCATATGTGCATCTAGAGTTGTGTGATCATATTTTTTGTGCAAACACTTTACGCTTCAAACATGCATTTTGGTCCAATTCTCAACTCCATTCAACAACGTGTTTTTTCAACATGTGTGGAGTCAAATGTAGAATGTCATGTAGAAACATGGATAACTCTATTGTAACATTTGTTGGGTCTTGAAATGCCCCTCTTTCACCACACCTATTATAGCCTGTTTTCCTTCTCTTACTCCATTCCATGCACCAGATAGATGTTTTCCTCTCATATTGAACCTTGAATATTTACAGGTATGATTAATTATTGTTTTATCTTATTAATGCCTATGATTTTTATGTTCAGAACTCTGTCTCTTGAATTATGATAATACATCGTGATTTCATAAAGATAGTTCAAGATTTGAGAAGTACGAGTGTATCATCCCGGGTGGTTTGAAGAGAAGATGAGATTTCAATGCCAGTTGTTACTTGCCAATTGCAGCTCCACAATTTGGATGCAAATAGAGGGCATCATTCCACACATAGATACAACAGACTCAGCTACGACAGCGCATCGCTGCTTAAGGCTTAGCTGCAACAGACTGGGTATCTCTTAAATTGGTTATGTTTATTCACTAATGGCTCGAGCAACAAGATTTCCTATATTATCTACTTTCATTCAATTCCACTCACAACTCTAACAGCTCATTGTAACAAGGTGGACTCAAGATCATAGATCTTCATGGTTTCTCGATATTAGTGGGTGAAGGTTATGATTGTTCATGTATAAATATTGGGAAACATTCTGAGCCAAGGGTTGGTTGATGCTAGATTATACTGTGTAAGCTGTGACAGAGAGTTGTACTTTGTAGTTTGTCATTTTAATATAAGGAGCATTATTCTTCAGATCTCTGTGTCTTAACCTGTGTTAGTTTCGACATCTATGTTCGAAGGTTGGGCCCACCTTCCACCTTTATTGTCAAGTTAATTAGATGTTTTGATTGTTTTGTTGTGTGGTGTGGAAATTTCAGTAATTGCATTCTTTACAGCTAGCTACAACAGTAATGATTTATCATTGTAGTTCATTTGATAGTAGTGTTTTCATTTCCCTTAAGTTGTAACTGCATGGTGTGACAGTCGACTGTGTAGGTTAGTTTCCATTATGCATGTGTGCCAATAACTGTTATAGTCAAGCTCAACTCCAGTTCCTTTCAATTACTTGTCTTCATCATGTTTGTTAATTCAGTCAGATTATGGTTTAGAGATTGTTTAGTTCAATTGTTGTTGTCTCCAATTTTTAGATTAGCTGAGTTAAACTGGTCATGATGGATTTGCATATAGTCTGATAATGTTAGGGTTTAACTTTCTGCAAAAGTAATTCTAGTTATCTATTTCTAGATTAGTTAATTGTTGGATTGATGTTGTAGGAAGTAATTGCATTTTTTAATTTCTAGGTGGGTAATTTAGATTAGTTTAGCTATGAGAGGAGTTTGACTGAGCAGATAAGTAGGCAAGTTAATATTTTATTCATTTGATCATATACTAAGTGTTTATGCACATGCAGTGTGAATTATCTTTGAAATAAAAGACTTCCCTAGCTTGAAATTTTATATTGAGCATTTTGTATGTTAGCTGTAATTAACTTGCGTATAGAGTGACCACCATTTTGGCATCGTTGCCGAGGAAGGTAATAAATAGACACAGTTGTAGTTGCATCCATTCATCTTTCTTCTATATTTTTTAAGCTTGCATGTTTTGGGTTTCATGAATACAAGGATATTACAGCGTGACATTCCCAGAACCCCCAAAACTCCCCAAAATACTAACTTTGCAGGTGGTCGAGGTCTAGGAGGAAATATATCCTTGGGAAAGAGGATGTTCATTTATGATATAGTTGGTAGAGATAACTATTCTACCGAAGCTCGACATCAGGGATCATCATCTGTCAGAAGAGGCCTAGTTACTCCTAGGTTGGGAGCATCAGTTTCCACAGTGGAGAACACAAGAGAAGTTGTGACACCATCTGGTGTCCCTACAGATAGAGACAGCGCCAATGTTGTGGGAGGAGGTGAGCCAGAGGTGGTTTATCATGTAGATAGGAAATAGGTCACAAAGTAGGAGTGGTTACATATTTAGCAAGAGTGGGAGAATCAGAAGAAGCAAAGATAGGAAAGAGCATAGGAAAACATGAATAACGGACGTGATGTAGATCATCATGAAGAAGGATTAGGGGATAACCATCATAATAATGGAAACCGTCCACTTGAAGAGACTGTTTCCACACTTCAATTCCCCATCTGACATCCAATTGGTCAGGCCCCCATGATGAACATTTCACCATCAATATTACCACGCTTTCATGGGAAAGCCACAGAGGACCCGGACAAGTTTCTTTTCAAGTTTGATATCTTTTGTCCTAGCTAGGACTACACGTCCAGTGAGCAAAAATTAGATCTTTTCCCATCTACTCTAAAGCACAAAGCTCTACGATGGTTTATGAGCCTAGGTGGTGAAACGGTCACCACCTGGGAACAAATGAAGCATGTGTTCCTTGGAAAATACCAAGAGTATTGTAGTACCTAACAAAAAAGGGAAGAAATGTTTAAGATGGTTCACAAAGAGGAAGAAAGTTTGGAAGACTTTGTGGAGAGACTTTTGTAAAATGTATAGAGGGAAGGATAAAAAGACATGAGAAGAGACGTGCTCAAAATCATCCTATTACATGGAATCAGAGAATATTTCCTAGATATGTTGAACCTGTTGGGGAAATGGGATATCTCAAAAAAATCCTTCGAAGATATTGTCGACTTATGTTGAAGATACTCAAGAGGATCCTCTGTTGATGTAATTGTAACTTCGGAATGTATTCACTTGTATTTCTTATGTATTGTAACTCGATGTTTATTCCGGGATGTATTTGTAATGTACTTGATTCATGTCATGCCATGAGGTTCCTATCGAGAGTTTCTATAATGTAAACAAGTCATGTCAATTCAAGGTGGGTAACCCTCCTATTGTCTAATGGTTAAATTCCCCGTACTTCCGAAGCACTAGGGTTATTAGACTCACTTAGTGAAGTCGGCCCTAGTTGGTTTTAGTCAAGTCAGGAATTAGTATAAATAGAGAGCTAGCCTCTCTATTTATAACACACTCACTCACACTCAGTTGTAGCACATAGTTGAGGAAGAGAAAGACACTAGGGCAAGGACAAAAGAGGTTACTGATGTCGGGAGATCATCTTACTATTTTTGGGTTTCACTTTTGGTGCTGATTCTATCTCTGAGGAAGTTGTGGGGTTTTCTCCATTTATGGTTTCCCCGAGGAAAAACACTGTGTTCATTGTCTCTTGTGTTTGATTGATGTGCTTTTTGTTCTCTCAGTTAAAGATCCTAATGTTATGCTAGCTTAATGTTAAAAATCTAACATGGTATTAGAGCTAACCTAAGAAGAAGACACTGTATAGATGCGGGAACTAGGGCTTCTTACTTTGTGGATATCTCTCCTCAATTTTTCAGCAAAAGTAGGGTGGAATAACTCTCCTCCATGGGGCACATCTTTCTGTCGAAGCAGAATCCAATTCTAAGGATTTTCAGTTTTGGACCCAACACTACTGCCGAAAATTAGGGCTTTTCACAGAAGTGGAATTTTTCAGTGAGCGTAGGCCTGGATTGATATCCTCCCCAAAATTGAAGTTAGGGATCAAATTCAAATCATTTGGTTGGACAGAACTCTGAAAAAGCAAAACCCTAATCTGCTCCTGAACCAGCACTGGAGGATTTCAGCTCCAAGATCGGATCCAACATCTTGACCTGGTAATATCTAAATATTTTTTATTTACATTTGAGGTTCTCAGTTAAGATGTCTCATAATACCAAGCTTGATGAAAAGCTTGAGGGAGCTGATAACTTCTGAGCCTGGAAGTATAGGATCTCCCTTGTCCTGGAAGAAAATGAGTTGGACTCCTGCATCCATGAGGAGGTTCCAGTTCCAGAGGGGTATGAGGCCAAGGCCTTACATAAGAATAAGTTGGCTATGGAAAAGAGGATCATTGCGTATTCTATCAAGGATCGCCTCATACCATAGGTGTCCTCCCTCAAGATACCTAAAGCCATGTTTGATGCCCTAACCAAATTGTTTGAAGGGAAGAACATCAATCGAAAGATGACTCTAAGGAACCCTTTGAAGAATTTCAAGATCCAGAATGAGGATACCATCTAGTCACACTTCACAAGGGTCTCCCAGATCAAAGAACAGCTGGAATCAGTAGATGAAGAAGTGGAGAATGCAGAAATTGTGATGATAACCTTGAATGGCCTCCCTAGGTCATGGGATTCTTTCGTCCAAGGAATATGAGCTAGAAATAAGTTAGTCAAGTTCAGTAGACTGTTGGAAGAATGTTCACAATAAGAAGCTCGGATAGCAGCTCTAGAAGAAAAGATGGGAAGTGAAGATCAAGATCTCACAGTACACTCCAGGAAAGGAAGAAGGGAAAATCATCATCATCAAGGTAAGCATTCTCATCAGAAAAATAATCCTGTAAGAAGGGATCCATCCAAACTCAGATGTTATACATGCGATGAAATAGGACACTTTGCTAGAAATTTTCCCGTGAATAAGAATGGATCCAAAAAGAAGAAGAACTCCAAAAGAAGACATCATGCTCACACTACTGAGGATGATGATCCTCCCAGGAAGAGAGTAAAACAAGAAAGTAAAGACTCTTCAAGTGAAGATGAATATGTTCTGATCTGCGCTCTCATGGGAACTGTCACTCATGGAAGCAATATTGGCTTATTGACAGTGGGCTTCCAAACACATGACAGGTTTCAAGGAATCCTTTGAGAAACTATTCAAACATAATTCACCCCATAAGGTGAAACTTGGGGATGACTACCAATATCCCATAAAAGGTAGTGGTGAATCCTCCTACAAACTAGACTCGGGAAAATCTATGAAAATGAAGTATGTCTTGTTTGTACCAGGACTAAAGAAGAATCTTCTATCCATATCGGCACTGGATGCAAAAGGCATGAGGGTTGAATTTGTAGATGGCCAAGTCCTCATGTGGTTAAGAGGAAAGACTATTAACGATGCAATAGTGATTGGAGAACAAGAAGGAGGATTATACAAATTGAAGGGCCATCCAGAACTAGCTTTGGTCCATGACACAGTAGAGCCAAATGAACTTTGGCACAGAAGGCTTGCACATGTGCATTACAGAGCACTACCACTTGCAAGCAAAGTTGTTGAAGGTCTTCCAGAAATTCAAGCAAAACATGAAGTGGTCTGCAAAGGATGTGCGAAAGGAAAGAATACAAAGAAGACATTTCCAAGTAGCGACAACAAGGCAAAAGGAATCTTGGAAATCATCCACTCCGATGTATGCAGACCAATATCATCAAGTTCAATAAGCGGGTATGTATACTATGTTTCTTTCATTTATGACTTTTCTAGGAAGACATGTATTTACTTCATGAAAAACAAAGACGAAGTTTTCAGCAAGTTCAAGGAATTCAAATCCTTGATCGAGAACCACACAGAAAAGAAGATCAAGACCTTTCGATGAGATAATGGAAAAGAATTCACATCAAATGAATTCAAAGAATTATGCAAAGAATTAGGGATTAAGAGGGAGTTATCTACTCCATATAATCCACAATAGAATGGGGTTGCAGAAAGGAAGAATAGAACTATCATGGAAGTTGCAAGAGCAATGCTTCATGATCAAGATCTTCCCATGCATCTATGAACAGAAGCTGCTAGAACAGCAGTGTATGTATAGAAACATACTCCACACAGAGTAATCGAGAACAAGACACCTAAAGAAGTCTTTTCCAGCAAGAAACCAAAATTCAGCCATCTAGAATATTTGGTTGTCCAGTGTACATACACATTCCAAAAGAGAAGAGAACGAAACTAGATCCTTCTTGAAAGAAGGGTATATTTGTGGGATATTTTGAAAGCTCGAAGGCTTACAAAATATATTTCCCAGGATTCAAGAAGATTGACATCAGCAGGGATGTGACATTTGATGAAGACACAGCTTACAACAAATCTATAAAGAGACCTGCTGAAGAACCTAATGAAGCAGAAGCACCTAGAATTCATGATACAACCATGAACGAAGAAATTCAAGAAGAAGATCGAGAATTTGAAGAACCACAAAGACCTGTAGATCCACCTCAAGAGAAGAATCCTCACAAGAGGAAACCTGCTTGGGTACGAGAAATTATCCAAGGTACGGAAAGATATGGGGCTCCAAAAGAGAATCACAGAGAAAGAAAGAGAACCATATCCTGCTCCGGATATGTAGCTTAACTATGTGACTTTATCAATGAAGAACCTTCCAATTATGAACAAGCGGCAGAATAGAAAGAATGGAAGGATGACATGATTGAAGAGTATCAATCGATCATGAAGAATGATGTTTGGGATGTTGTCCCAAGACCAGAAGGGAAGTTGGTTGTAACTTCCAAATGGATTTACAAGATCAAGCATGGTGCAGATGGTAGCATAGAGAAATATAAGGCAAGATTCATGGCTTGAGGTTTCTCCTAGAAAGAAGGAACAGACTATGAAGAAACCTTTGCACCTGTAGCCAGATACACTTCCATCAGATCAGTACTTGCTCTAGCTGCAGTGATGAAATGGAAGATACACCAAATGGATGTCAAAACTGCTTTCTTGAATGGTGTAGTGGAAGAGGAAGTGTATGTAGAATAGCCACTTGGTTTTGAGACACATGACAGGGAGTCTCATGTGTGCAGAGTGAAGAAATCCCTGTACGGTTTGAAACAGGAACCCAAGACATGGTATGGCAGAATTGACAGGTTTCTATACAGTTTGGGCTTTACCAAGAGTAAAGCAGATTCCAACCTTTACTACAAGGTTGAAGATGGCAACCCAGTGATGCTCCTACTATATGTAGATGATCTATTTGTAACAGGCATGGATGGGTTGATTACTGATATGAAAAGAAATGTTACTGCTGAGTTTGAAATGAAGGACTTGGGTATGATGCATTATTTTCTAGGCATGGAGGTGTGGCAAAATGCGGATGGAATCTCCCTCGAACAATGGAAGTATGCAATAGAGATCCTGAAGAGGTTTAGGATGATGGACTGTAAGGCCATGACCACACCTATGGAATCAAACCTAAAGCTATTGAGTGATGCTTCATCAGAGACGGTTGATGCTACGATGTATCGTTAGATGATTGGGTCCATGATATACCTAACGAACATGAGACCAAACATTTGCTTTGTTGTGAACACCTTGATCTAGTTCTTGATAGATCCGAGACATGTTCACTTGATTGCTGCAAAGCATATTCTGAGGTACTTGAGGGGTACAATTGATTATGGGCTCAAGTATGAGGTGAGTCATAAGATTAACCTAGAAGGTTATGTTGATTCAAATTGGGTAGGCAGTTCCATCGATAGGAAGAGCACTTCAGGGTGTTGCTTCAATATGGGATTAGGTGTGATCTCTTGGTTTAGTAGGAAGCAATCATGTGTGGAATTGAGTACATCTGAAGCAGAGTATGTCACAACTTGTTTAGCTAGTTATGAGGCAGTATGGCTGCGGAAGCTACTGTGTAATTTATTTGATCTCCAAATGGATGCTACTTGTATACATTGTGACAACCATAATTGCATGAAGTTTTCAGAGAATCCAGTGTTCCATGATAAGTCGAACCATATCGAGATCAAGTATCACTATATCAGGGATATGGTGCAGAGGGGAGTAGTGAAGATCCAGTATGTTGCGACGGAGGAATAGATAGCTAATGTGTTGACGAAGCCATTGGCTAGGGTGAAGTTCAAGTACTTCAGGGAGAAGCTTGGTGTTCTCCAGATAGAGGTTTCCTCCAAAGGGAAATGATGAGACCCAGATCCATTCTGACATGGTGAGAGGCTTGGTTCCTTCCATAGTCAGATGTAAGGGCTAAGCCATTCTGTCATGCTGAGAGGATTGGTTCCTTCCATGTCAGATATGAGTGTTGAGCCATTCTAATGTTACTGTAGGATTGGTTCCTACATTATCAGAAGTAAGCGCTGAATTCTATTCTTGGAATGGAGGCGCCCGATCAGTTACCAGGTAGCTCAGTTTGGGACTGGGGGCCATTCTGATATGACTGTAGAATTGGTTCCTACAAGTCTGATCATATGTGAGTGCACGTCCTTCTGACATTGGTTGTCAGATGTAAGTGCAGAGCCCTTTCGGCATGAAGTATTGGTTCCTTGTATGGTCAAATATAAGTGCTGAGCCCTTCTGACATTGGTTGTTAGATTTAAGTGCAGAGCCTTTTGGCATGGAGGATTGGTTCCTTGCATGGTCGAGTGTAAGTGCTAAGCCTTTCTGACATTGGTTGACGGATGTGAGTGTTGGGCCTTTCTGACAGGGTTGTGGGAGGTGTTCCCCATGGTCAGATGTGAGTGTTGGGTGTGCCTTTTTTATATGATTATAGGATTGGTTCCTACATGATCAAATATAAGTGTTGGGAAGGCCACTCTGACTTAGGGTCAGATATAAGTGCTGAAGAAGACCTACATGAAGGCTAGGCCTACAACTAGCATGAAAAAGGGCTAGCTCTATAGAACTTCTTGTGACGATAAGAATCATGAGATATCACCCATCAAGATCTAGTGATGATGATCCAGCAGAGATGATCCAGATCCATAGATGATGCTCTAGATATGATCCAGATCGAGGGATGATCCAGATCTAGTGATGATGATCCAGATCAAGTAATGATCCAAATCCAGGTGAAGATGACTTGAAGATGAAGGTGAATTGAAGATAAATATGACTTGAAGGTGAAGATGACGAAGACTCAATGATGATCCAGATGATACAGAGAAGAAGACTTGTGCTGATAAATTGTGTCAAGAGAATACCTTCCTAGTTAAGAGGGAGTGTTGATGTAATTGTAACTTCGTAATGTATTCACTTGTATTTCTTATGTATTGTAACCCAATGTTTATTCTGGGATGTATTTGTAATGTACTTGAGTCATGTCATGCCTTGAGGTTCCTATCATGAGTTTCTATAATGTAAACAAGTCATGTCAAGTCAAGGTGGTTAACCCTCCTATTGTCTAAGGGTCAAAGTCCCCACAGTTCTGGGGCACTAGGGTTATTAGACTCACTTAGTGAAGTTGGCCCTAGTTGGGTTTAGTCAAGTCAGGAATTAGTATAAATAGATAGCTAGCCTCTCTATTTATCACACACTCAGTTGTAGCGCATAGCTGAGGAAGAGAAAGACACTTGGGCAAGGAAGAAAGAGGTTACTAGTGTCGGGAGATCATCTTACTATTTTTGGGTTTCACTTTTGGTGTTGATTCTATCTCTGAGGAAGTTGCAAGGTTTTCTCCATTTATGGTTTCCTCGAGGAAAAACATTGTGTTCATAGTCTCTTGTGTTTGATTGTTGTGCTTGTTGTTCTCTTAGTTAAAGATCCTAATGTTATGCTAGCTTAATGTTAAAAATATAACATCCTCTGAAACCAGCAACTAAGGATTGGACCAAGATGGCTTCAGCGGAGCACAGAATTCATCTAATGGAGGAGCCACTTAGGAAGAAATAGGAACCTTCTGGAGAAATTAAAAGCAAATATAATGAGTTCCATTTCCTTAGAAATGGATTTCAAGAGAGAAAAGTAGAGGCAAGTAATAGAAGACTTGACACTCGGCGTATTCTTTCCAAGATGCAGAAAGAAACACCCCCTGAAGGAGTGCCCACTTGACAAAGTGGAAGTATGCCAAATTTGTGAACTGAATCATGACACTAAGGAATGTCCTTTTCTTCCCCAAGTGATGGCGGTCCTACAGGAATCTACTCCTGATGTGGAACAAGGCTACTTCATCGCTCAGAAGATTCCCTAGCAGCCTTGAAATCAAGGTATGCATCTAGACCCATCACCTTTCTGGAACAATATGAATAATATGAATGGTATGAATTACATGAATACACAATTCCCTTCACATTATTCTAATAGTCAATGGCATCCATCTCAAAATTTCATGCAGAATCCTAACTCTTGGTCACCATGGACACCACAACAACCAAACTAGCAAACTTCTTGGTCTCTTGGATGGAGGAACTCCCATCCAGGGAATCAGTTTGCTCATAACCAACCTGCTTACCAACAATTACCTCATCAACAGTATCCTCCTCAATCTTACCCTCACCAACAGCATCAGCGATCACAGCTGCAACTTCAAAACAATGTTGCACCAATGAACATGCCAATACAACCACAACTTCTTGCTCAACCTAATCCTAACCCAAACAATAATAAAGCACACCACCAGTTTGAGACTGCCAGCATGCCTGCTTACTCCATTACCCTAGTTCCCTGCCATGATATACGCTTATGATCAGGGAGGGTTGTGGAGCCCTTAGTCATTGAATATTTTCCATATTTAGTGACTGAAGAGAGATTGAACTAGCAATACCCATCCAATACAGCAATCCCCCTCATTGAGGATGTTGAAATTCCTACCGAGAGACCAGATGAAACACAGAGAGAAACATTCATTGAAACAAAGCCTACACAACTAGTTAGAGAACCATCATACCCTGAATGACTGAAACTACATAAAATAGTGGAACAGCCTCAGTTTAACCTCTTAAAAGAGTTAAAAAACTTATATGTCAAAATTCCACTATTGCAGGCCCTCCATGATGTGCCTATCTATGCCAAGACAATCCAGGATCTTTGTGTAAGAAAACTAGGTGGAAAATCAAGGGATCCTCCCACTGTCTATGTATTAGGAAAACTTTCTGAACAGATAATGGGAAAAACTCTCCGGGCCAAAACGATGACCCTGGGAACCCTACTGTCACATTATGGAGTGGGAACACTTAGATATCAAAAAATTTGGTGGATTTAGGTACGGCTATTAATTTTATGACCATAGAAACTATATGAAAACTTGGGCTCACCAACCTTCGGCCAACCCCTACTATTTTAGAACTCACTGACAGGTCCACCATCAAACCCGAGGGAATCTTGTATGACCTCGTTGTCTCAGTAGATTCATGGTAATACCCTGTATACTTCTTGGTTTTACAGCCGAAGTCATAGTTAGGGGGACACCCGCTAATTTTGGGAAGACCTTGGTTAGCCACAGCAGATTCTTACATCAACTGTCGATCAGGGTCTATGACCATTTAGGATGGGACTGAGAAAAAAATTATTACCTTATACCCTCCATCTCGACCTAGATTAGAATTTGAAACTCCACTATGGATGGAGATAGAGGAGGAAGACGGTGTTCAGCCACTGTTAACGATAGGGAAATCCTTAACCTTCAAAGATGAAACAGAGGATGATGCTATAAATAGTTTCATCGGTGAGCCTACATATGTCAATAAACATGTTTACAAGATTCGGAACAGTACTATGAATGAAGAAAAATAAGAAAATCCCACAGAGGAAACTTTGGTCAGTGACACCAACATAATTCCAGTACTCAAGAATTCGAAAAGCATTCCAATTGAGATAGAGCCAGGTAAAACGTTGAATATCAATTCGGATCTCACTCCTAATGAATTGAAATGCCTAGTCATAATCTTGAAACAGTACAAGGGAAATTTTGCTTGGGATTACACATATATGAAAGGTATCCCTTCTAATCTATGCACCCATCACATTTATTTTAAAAATGACCCCCAACCTGTGTGCCAACCACAACGAATGATGAACCCTAACCTTAGGGACATAGTGAAAGAACAAATTCAAAAGCTATTAGAAGCAGGATTTATATACCCGATCTCAGACAACAAGTGGGTTTCTCCACTCGTGATAGTGTGAAAGAAGAATGGGAAATGGAGATTCTACGTAGATTATAGGGAATTAAACAAAGCAACGCAGAAAGACCACTATCCCTTGCCTTTCATTAATCAGGTACTTGATACCTTATCTGCGAAAAAAAAAATTTCCTTTTTGGATGGGTTCAGTGGGTATAAACAAATCTAGATTGCTCCTGAGGACCAAGATAAGACCACTTTCACCTGCCCCTGGGGTACTTTTGCATACAGGGTACTTCCCTTCGGTTTGTGTAACGCACCTGCCACCTTTCAGAGAGATGTGATTGGCATCTTTTTGGAGATAGATAATGATAGTATGAAGATTTATGTGGATTACTTTACCCCATATGGCAATGACTTTGAAGAGGCATTGAAAAAATTAGAAAGGGTTTTAACACGCTGTGAGAAAACCCAGCTATCTTTGAGCACTGAAAAGTGCCATATGATGATGAGAGAAGGTGTAGTTATGGGGCACTTCATCTCTACTGATGGTATCTGGGTAGATCCATCCAAAATCAAGTTAATTGAAAACATACCCACTCCTGGAACACAGAAAGAGGTACGTAGCTTCTTAGGGCATGCTGGTTATTACAGAATATTCATAGAAAAGTTTTCCAAACTAGCTTCTCCTTGATTTGCTTTGTTGATGAAGGATGTACATTCCATTTGGAATGATGCATGCCAAACAGCATTCACTAAACTTAAGAAGATGTTGTCTACAGATCCTATCATAAGGGGGGCCAATTGGGATCAGCCTTTCCATATTTATTTTGATTCCTCTAACACCACCATTGGAGCAGTGTTGGGATAGCAGGATGGTCAATCCCCATATGCAATTTAATATATCAGTAAAAACTTGGCCCCTGCTGAACTCAATTACACTATTACAGAAAAGGAATTTTTAGGCATTATCTATTCTATCAATATATTCAGACACTACATTACTGGATACCCCGATTTTGTGCACACTAACCAGTCAACCATAAAGTATTTAATGTGCAAACCTGTTACAAATGCTAGGATAACTAGATGGTTGTTACTGTTACAAGAATTAGACATTACAATTATTGACAGACCTGGGAAATAAAATGTTGCTGCTGATTTTTTATCTCGTTTTACTAACAGTGATGACAGCTTTCCAGTTGAATATTATTTCCCACATGAACATTTGTTTGCAGTATCAGCTCATTCCCCTTGGTACACAGATGTTACTAACTATTTGGCTGCAGGAAAGCTTCCAGCACATTTGTCAAAGAGAGAGAAAAGGAAAATTATTCAACAAAGTGCCAGATACTGTTGGATAGATGGTCATATTTTCTACATAGGTCCTTATCTTGAGATCAGAAGATGTGTAAGGGAAGATGAAATTTTCAATATCTTAAAGGCTTGTCATGATGAGCCCTATGGGGGACACTTTGTTTAAAAACGAACAGGTCATAAGGTATTAAGAATGGGATATTATTGGCCAATGTTTTTCAAGGATGTGAAGAAGTATGTTCATGCTTTTGATAGCTATCAGAGAATGGGCCAACCTAACAGATTGCACGAGATGCATCTTCAACCACAACTGGTGGTTGAACCTTTTCATAGATGGGCCTTGGATTTTGTTAGGCCTATCAACCCTCCCTTGAAGCAAAAAAATTTTATCTTAGTTTGCACCGATTATATGACAAAATGGGTGGAGTTTGTAGCCTTGTCCAAGTCCCATGACTAGGTTGTAATAGATTTCCTATATGAAGAAATATTCACTCATTTTGGGGTACCCAAGAAGATAGTCACAGATGGAGGACCGCAGTTTGTGTCCCATAAATTGGAAAATCTATTACAGAAGTACCATATTCAGCACATAACAACTTCACCTTATCATCCACAGTACAATTTCCAAGTGGAAAGTACCAACAAAGTGATTGAATCTATTCTCACAAAAACAGTCAGAAGCCATCGCAAAGACTAGGCTGACAGACTTTCAAAGGCACTTTTGGCATATCGCACCACTTGGTGCAACACTATGAGATTCTCCCCCTACACTTGGTGTATGGTAAGAACATTTTCCTTCCCATTGAATTTGAAATTAGAACCTTAAATACATCTATGGAGGCAAACTTAGATTTAACAGAAGCTCATAGGAACAGATTGAACCAGTTAAACGAACTCGACAAAAAATGCACATCTGATGTACAACAAACATAATTAATTCAACAGCAGCGATCTAGGTGGCATGATCGGTTCATAAAGAAGAAATTCTTCTATGAAGAAGAATGGGCATTGTTGTATGATTCTAGGTTCAAGAGGGACTTTCAAGGTGAGCTTCGAACAAGATGGTTGGGTCCATAACAGATAGACATGGTATTTTACAATGACACAGCTCACCTGGTCAGTATTTATGAATATCATACACCGTTATTTGCTAATGGTCACAGGTTGCGACTGTATCACAATCCAATCTCAAGGGATGCATTTATCTCGCATGTCGCAGCTGATCTAGGATACCAGTTAACGCAAGAGCAGGAATTCTTCTCTACCCCTATCAATATTTAAAAGGACACTATGATTTCCACACTAGAACTTGTACATAAATAAGTTGATGCTTTGTTTTATTTTTATTTTGTTTTCCTTTATGCTTGATTGGTTTTATTTGAAGAATCTATGCAGGAACTTACTTAAGGAGCAGTGAATGATGACTGGGCCTGACGACTGTGAGTGCCCTAGTCTATTTTCCTGTTTTGGAAGAGCTCCTTGAAAAAAAATGAATGATGAACAGTTTATTCACAGCTACGACTCTGTTAAATTTTTCCCATTTTCCCATTTTTCACAGCTGCAACTCTGTTAAATTTTTCCCATTTTCCTGTTTTTCACAGCTGCGACTACATTAAATTTTGTCCATCTTTCTATTTCTTGCAGCTGCGACCCCACCAAATTCTGCATATTTCCCTATTTCTCACAACTATGACTCCACCAAATTCCATATATTTCCCTATTTCTCGTGGTTGCGACTCCACCAAATTCTACATATTTCCCTATTTCTCATGGTTGCGACTCCGCCAAATTCTGTATATTTCTCTATTTTGCACAACTGTGAATCCGCCAAATTCTATAGATTTCCCTATTTCTGGCAATTATGACTCCACCAAATTCTAACCATGTAAATTGGATTTGACGATATTAATGATGCTTTACCTTTTTTACCCGTCATTAGACTTGTACTAATTTAATTGTCAATCGACACTTCTAAACAGGTACTTGAGCTTATCACACGACCGCCACCTTTTTCCTAATCTGTGCCAAATCTTTCCAATTATTCCCTGCCCATAACTATAATAACTTTCCTAATTTATCCAACCTTGACCTCGGTTGTTCATTGCATGTTCATGTACTGTAACTTCTGTTTCTAGGCCTGTAATTTGCTGAGTTGGTACCAGAATTGTGAAGGAGAGACGACATGGGTATCCCAGCTTGACATGAACCTGTAGACAAGGGGGCTATGCATAGAAACACGGAGATTTTTCCCATTTTTGAAGCATTTTGTTGGAAAGAGTTCTTTCAACGCTTAAATGGTTTTCATCGAGGAACAGCTCTGCAGTTTTCTCTAAATTTGACAGAAACCCATTCAAAAGTCAGAGGTCTACGCATAGAATTTACTGAGGAGATTGTGGTTGAGGTTACTGGTATTCCTCAGTGGGAAGGAACTAGTTTGGAAGAAGAACCCACAATGCGGCCACAGTGTGGGATTTTCTGGTAGCTGGTGAACAGGTCCATCAATGGAAGCGGGGGATAGATCTACAATCACTACTTCACCCTTGGAATGAAGTGAAATTCTTTCTGAAGAAGTATATCACATGTGAAGGTAGGTATCAAACTGTTTATTTCTCTTAGTTTCCCCTATTATCTCATTTACACCACAGGGATTTACTCAACCTTCCATTTTATTTGTTTAAATACCTACATAACATGGCGGGGTTTGTAAGATCAACCTGACACCCATATTCTTCTCTCACCCATCACGACCTAATTAAATTGCTTACCTTAAGTGCCTTTGCATGGAAAAACTAAATATGGGAACAGTTTACTGGTCAACCTCAAATAATTTAGGAACCTGCACTTCTGGGTGGTGATCCAATAGAGGAGAAGGAAGAGGCACCTGCACAGTTAGGGGGAGTAGAAGTAGAAGAGGAGGACCAGAGTCCCTCAAATTCAGTTGGGGGGGAGATGAGATAGTGTCGAAACATAACACAAATAATCAAGAGGAGGAATTTGGAGAGGTTGCAACAGCAACAAACCCTGGGGAAGGAATCGATAATTTGGAAGCTCCAGCAGCAGAAGCTAAAACTGAAGCAGCATTGGATGCTACGATAGTGTAATCTAAGGTTGTGGGAGCTATAATGGCAGAAGGAGATACAGAGATCCTTACCATTGAATCCTCTCCTAAATGGAGGGGAACTTTAATAGAGGAAAAAATAGAGATGGCAGAGATAAGGGGATTTACTGAAAAGGGAGATATTCCTTCTACATCAGTTGTAGATTTATAAACCCCTGTACCATGGAGGAAGAGAAGAAGATCAAAAGAAGAGGTACATGCATCACGGTCGGTTAAGAGAAGAATAACTAGATCCATCACATCGGCAGAAGCATCACAGGAAAGATGGGAAAACATTGAATCAAACATTGAATTTCTCATTTTGACACCCAAGTCAGAGGCTGCTCCACAACAACTTGCTGCAGAAGAACCCCAAATTGAGGGACTTTTGTATGAAAATAATCTGTTGAAATAGGAGGTGGAGGTTCTTTAGAAGGAATTGGAAAACTAGAAGGAAGCATGCAAGAAATAGGTGAAGAAAAGGCTGCACACATTGGTAGAAGTTGTAGACCAATTAGAAGGATCACCTCCTAATGAGGAGGGTGATGAATTGGATAAAGTGGTATGCCCATAATGTGGAGAAATTTTTTACCAATCAGGATAAAAAGTTCTATTGCATGCATTTGTGGCACAAAAACCTACACAAGAAACTGAAGAAGAAAAAGAGGCACATGTGGTGGACTTGAAGGGTGAAGATGAACTAGAGTTTGATATGATCCCCAATTTAGAATTTAGGGAGGCTGAGAAATTGAAATCCCAGCCAACAATGAATATTGAAGTCACCCAGGAACAACCTCAATAGTTGAAATAAGTTGAAAGACAAGATGTTTCCACACAAGAACCAACACCCTTAGAAACTCTTGTTGAGGTTGTCTCTCAAATGGAAATATTCAAGCCATTGGTTGACAAAATTCTTGATTACAACCTTGGAGATATTGAAGAAAATATAGAACTGTCTCAAGACACAGAACTGATCTAGGAAGAAGTTCAACAGGAAGAGGATGATGTTATACAAGAACCAGCATCCCTAAAATTTTATGTTGAAAACATAGTACAAAATAAAGGTTGTTAGGATGGGACTCAAAAGAGGGATATTGTTACACAAGAACCAGTATTCCTAAAATCGTTTGTTGATGCAAACACACAAATAGATGTTGCTACAATATTGGTGACATAAGATGCTGCTACACAAGAACCAGCATTTTCAGTCACCTTTGTTGAAGCTACCACACAAACATAGATTGTTGTAGCACTAATGGAGAAGGAGGTTGTCACACAAGAACCAATATCTCCAGAATCGATTACTGAAGCAGCTATACAGGTGAATACTGCAGCAATTTTGAGCAAGGATGAAGTTTTTACACTCCCAATTCAAGAATAGAAGGCTAAAACATCAGGTGATAAAGAAGGAATGCAAATTCCTCGAGAAATTGTTTCAGATTCTGATGATGAAGAGAATGCAAAGCTCTCATTGTTAAGGGTGGAAGTAAAGAAGTGGAAACATCATGTGGATATATGTTAGGCATAAATGGTTACTCTTGTTGAGCACAGAAAAACTATTAAGGAATTGAGGGAAAAATGGGTAGAGGAGTTAATGTTTCAAAAGCTATGTTGGGAGGAGGTACAAAAAAAGTTGAAGGAATTGAAAAAATTCAAGTCCATGCAGAAGGAGAAAGATCAGCTATGTGCCCTCTTCCAATAATTGATGAGTTCCAAATCTACATCTCCCTCCTATCTAGTATTTTTGTATGAACAATGAACTTTATTTAAATTAAAATCCTTAAAGGAAGGGAGACGCTTTAAATTGACACCCTCTGCCCAGTTTTTGGAAACCTTTCTAGAAAGAAGCTTCACTGTGCAGAGCTTGTTATGTAAATTTTATTTGCATGAGATGGCCTGCCCTTTGGACCTTCATTCTAACCATACTCCTTACTTAGGAGATGTCCAGTTGAGGGCATTTTCCACTTTTGTCAATAATCATGCACAGTGGGAGAGGGCCTTTTAGACAACCTCTAAGAATAAGGATAAATCCAATCTGTGGATTCGGAGTGAACCTCAATCTCCTCGACTTCTTCTCACTTTTCAGGAAAAGAGGCTAGCATCTCCCATGAAAACCCAGCAGCTGGTTAAAATACAAGAAAGGGTCATCTCTACTTGTATTGACCAGATTTCTAGATAGCAACATCTGGCCCTAGAAGGAAGTAGACATAGATGGCAGACTTATTTTCCAGCCTTAAAGAAATGGGGCCCTTACTTTTTTTTAAACTTTAAACAGACGCTCCCCATGGTCGAAGGATATGTGGACTGTATGAAGAAGTGTGGAGTTCATTGGTTGGGACTTAAGTTTAAATTTCCACTCATTTGGTGGCCAGCAAGGCCATTTAAGGACGATTTTTCATGGACTAAGGTAGAGGAGAAGCAGTGTTGGAAATAATGGGTGTCCTGCAAGGGATATCTGGATGGGAGTGAACCTCCCAAGAGCTCCTACAATTTTTCCTCTCTCCATGAATGAGGTACAATTCCAGAATCAGATTCAGATTATTGGAAGTTGTTGCATGAGGACATGCAATAGGATAGTTGGGGGGAGATGTTGGGTCCTGAAATGCCCCTTTTTAACCACACCTATTATAACCTTTTTTCCTTTTCTTACTCCATTCCATGCACCAGACAGATGTTTTCCTCTCATATTGAGCCTTGAATCTTTACAGGTGTTATCACTCCAGGAAAATCCTCTAGGTTGTAGCTCAATGATGCCTGGTAACTTAAAATGTTCTTAGGGTTTTCTGATATGGATCAATTCAGTTGACCTATATAACCTCCCACTCTCAAGACATGCATGAAGCTCACTCAATTACAAGGCTTTTAGTTACAACTTGTTCATTAGTTTGACAATAAGGTGCAGGGATGGAGAACTCATCAAGCTGGCAGACTTACATAAAAAACAGATGCATATAAATGGATAAATCCTGACAAGGATGCTACTTATAAATCAAATCACATTAACTCACCAATAGGATGACAGCTATTAGCTATTAATCAACTTGAAAATCACCTAAATGCACATTCAGGCATACGTACAGTAAAGATAAAGATGATGGTTGAACAACTCATAACAAAAGAGCTTATAACTAGAATAAACAAGATGAGACGCTTGACAATAGAATATGCTTACAAATCTCTAAAGTCAAACCCTTATTATAAAATCAATAATGGGCTTTATAGCCTTCTACAAAAATGACAGATCCTGAAAATCCGATCTATTTACACAAAAAATAATTGAAAGTGATAGTTTTCTTAGATTAGGGCTTAAAACCCTAGCTAACTATTTGTCTATCTATTATGAAGATCTAGTTCACTAAGTGAATACTAAATAACTATAGTAGTCGTCGATAATCACCATTGTTGGTTCAGTGTGAAATTGCCTCCAACAGCCAGTGTCTCGGTGTTTAACTGAAGCGACCTTTCTTGTTTAATCCGCCAGAATTCTCTACCTTGTCGCTGCGGTCGTCGATCGAAAGCTCTAACCTCTAACCGTCAGCACCCCAAGCCTTAATGCTTCCATAGTTTTGGTGCCTCAAATGACTAATCTTCTCAACATCGGCGATCGAAACCCCAAGACTGATTGTATCAGAGCTTTCAACCGCTAGCTTGTCGGTGATCGGAAGTTGTACTCACTAATGCATCGGAACCTCAAAGATGAATGCTGCCATAGGGTCAGAGGTTCCAATGACTAATATTCTCAGCATCAACAATTGGAAGCTCTTTTCTCTATCCCATCGACACTCCAAGCCTGAATGTATCGGTGCTTTAGTTCTCTATGCCGCCGCTGTTTCGGAGCTTTAAACCACTAGCTTCACGATCGAAAATCGAAGGCTCTAGCCACTATCCCATTGGCACCTTAGACCTGAATGTTGGCACAGTGTCGATGCCTCAAATTACTAATGTCACTATGGTTTCTTCATCGACGATCGAAAGCTCTGTCTTCTAGCTCGTCGACGCCTTAGACCGAAATGTTGCCGTTGTTTTGGAGGTGAAACAAACTAATTTTATTGTTGTTGGAGATCAGTAGAAGTCTGAATCGAAGCTTTAGTTCTCTATGCTGCTGCAGTGTCAGCATCTCAAGCAAATAACATCATGATCGGAACCTCAAACCACTAGACTCTTCGTCGATGATCAAAACCTCAAACCACTAATGATTGGTGATCGGAACATCAAGCCACTAGCGCATCGAAACTTTAAATCTGAGCACTGCTACTCTTTCGGAGGTGAAACAAACTAATCTTCTCAACATCGATGATCGAAAGCTCTTTCCTCTAGCCCATCAGAACTTTAAACCGCTAGATTCACCGCAGTGGCGGCGCCGCAGTGAATTAAAACTCCGAAACGTCAACGATCGAAACTCTAAACTACTAACCATCGGAAATTTCAATCACTAGATTCTCCGCAGTGGCGGCACCGCAGTGAACTAAAACTCTGAAACATCGGCAATCAAAACTCCAAAATACTAACCATCAGAACTTTCAATCACTAGATTCTCTGTAGTGGCGGCGCCGTAGTGGACTAAAACTCTGAAACATCGACATAATAGAGGACTACACCTCCGATCACTGTTTAAAAATGTTCCGATGGCAGTAAAAAAGTTTAGCAATATGCCTAACTGCCGAAGGGGTTTTCCACCTATTATTTATCTTCCATCTTTTGGTGGCTAATGAGATGTTCTGATCCTCTCCCAAGCCACCAAAAGATACAACTTGTGAAATTTTTACCCAAATCAAAAAACAGAGGCTTTCAAACTGTCAGTGATATTCATATCCTTCATCGCATGAGTTAAAATTCTTCATACTATCAAAATAAATTTATTTTGGGAGATAACATTTGGCTCCTACTTAGGGATGGGAACCTCCCTGTGAGGTCCCAAGAACCCCAAACCAAAATGCCTTTCCTGAAAAAGAATAATTAAAGCCATATTCTAGTGTTCCATTGGGCATGGAGTCATGTGTCTTCTATAACTGATCCGCTGCACCCTGCCTGTAGCCTTCTTTTCTTATTCATGAAAACAACTGAAAATGACCTAGATGCTCATATTAAGAGCTTATTTTTCTATCTACTCCTACTCCTAATTCTAATCAGTAGATCCTTCTTATCATGTGACATCATGCTTCCAATGAATCCAGGTTAGAAGTTGTTATGCTGAACTTATCCCTGATCTTGACCCAAAAAATAAATGTAACCCTAGCATGCAGCAATGTAGTTTTGAAGGGTGACAGAACCAACTATCATCTGACAAAAATATTTTGATATCTATGTTGCTCATAAGTTCCAGATAGTCAGCAACTGGGTCATAAAATCCAACAGGAAATACCTTTTTATGGTACTGATATTTTCCTTTACTGATGTCAATGTTGAATGTGGACTGCTCAACCTTTGTCGGATCAAAATGAAAGCTCAACAGCTGATCTAAACCTTCTTGTTCTCTTATGATCAGATCTTGATCATCAATCATTAAAATTCCCTTTTGATAATAGTGCTCACAATAGGATGATAAAACAGGGTTTACATCATATGAATAAAGATCAGTTGAAAACATATAATTTCCTATACAATCATCAGTTATCATAGGCTCATCTTGGTTTGCAAACTGATAATAAAATCCAGATTCATACATGTCTTGGGAGTACTTTGCAAACACTGAAGAATCTGATTCTAAATCTAAAAGGAGCTCACATGCTTGCTGTTGTTCCAAATCTGCTTCAAACTCATAATCTTCCTGCTCAAAATCTGACTCATACTGATGTTTATCTGGCTCAGGTAAAATGATGGTTTTCAAAATCAAACTGCTCTGGGATTTTCCTTGAAGCACAAATGTTTTCTTCCACCTCTAAAGCATCTTCAAATAGAATGCTTAAAGATGAAGATTTCCTTTCTAGCAGAAGAAGGGCAAGTTTTGAATGTAGTCCCATCACATAATATATAATGGCAGTTGTCTCTATGGGATGGATCTCCAAAGGCATAGCATGATAAGTGTTGTAGAATCTTCGATTGAAGATAGGCAAAGTTTCATCTTCCTCTCTCTTCAGAGCATAGAAATCAATGAGATACAAATCAAGAGATTTGTTCTCACCCCAATGCTTCAAAAATGCATCAGTGAATTCCGTCCAAGAGCCAATAGAGTAATCTTTTAAATTCTTGAACCATATAGCAACATCTCTAATCAACGATTTAGAGAAAAATCTTATGATTACATCCTCATGAACAATCTCAAAATGTTCCATAAAATCTTACAAAGATTCCAAGTGTCTTTCCACTGAAGCTTGATTCTCTCCGGAAAACCGAGGGAAATATTCATAACAGCCAAGAGGATAAGGATGGAGCCAAGAGGGACGTTTTAATGTCTTAAACATCTTCATCCTGATTTTGATTTGAAAGGTTGTGGGTTGATCATGACGGATAACAATCTGCTAACAAGGTTCAACAGTTATGGAAATGAATGTTGAGCTCTGCATAGGTTTTGAATCAGTTTTGGGTTCTTCAAGGTTACATGGCTGATCAGATTTATAAGGAATTTGGGTACAGTGGTCGTTTTTATAAATGATTTGTGGCACACAGACTGATTCACCTTCTACAATACAAGCAGGCTGCAAATATTCTTCTACAGATGGATTTATAAAAGATGGCTGATAATTTTCAGAATATATAAAACATAAGATAATTCTTTTAACATGTGAAGGGAAAAGCATAAAGGAGCTGATAAAAAATAACAGCAGTTCATAAAGTAAACTGCTGAGATGGTACCTGGATTTTGAATTCAGCCTCTTCATCTTTTATCAACTGGGTCCTCCCCAGTGGAGATTTATTAAATTTGAATGGATCAGGGAAATAGAAGTCTTTGTAAATCTGCCCTAGCAGCAGGGCTAGGTTTTCTTCTAATGATATTCTATGGGTCTACAACAGGTGTTGCTAGTGGCCTCTCTTGATTTGCTCTGGTATGAGCCTTTCGCGAAGCCACAGTTCTTCAATGGAGTTTCCAGGGATGAGATCTTCACAAGAAGAAGTGCTTGAAGATTCCTCAACCCTAAAATTTTCTGATTTACTTATAAACTTCTGAGAACTAGATGCTTCAGTATAAGAAGGTTGAAATGGAGGTCTATTTTATATAACAGCAGAAATACCTCTGTAAATACCTAATGTAGCTCCCCTTGTAGCTCTAGAGGTCTATCTTAGTGAAACCCTACCTCCTCTCAGAATCTCTTCTGGATCTGAAACAGGTGTTGCTGGGGGCCCTTTAGGGTTTGCTCTGGTACTTGGTCTTCTTAAATCCACCTTATATCAATGGAGTCACCAGATAGATGATTACAACCATAATAATGTCCAATATTTGTCTATCATCAAAGCATGGATCTATGTCATCTCCCAGGGAAGTTGAGATTCAATCTCCTCTCCCTGGCAACGGCACCAGTTTGTTATCACTCCAGGAAACTCCTCTAGGTTGTAGCTCGAGGATGCCTGGTAACTTAAAATGTTTTTAGGGTTTTCTGATATGGATCAAGTCAAGTGACCTATATAACCTCCCACTCTCAATACATGCATGAAGCTCACTCAATTACAAGGCTTTTAGTTACAACTTGTTCAGTAGTTTGACAATAAGGTGTAGGGATGGAGAACTCATCAAGCTAGCAAATTTACATACAAAATAGATGCATATAAATGGATAAACCCTGACAAGGATGGTACTTATAAATAAAATCACATTAACTCACCAATAGGATGATAGCTATTAGCTATTAATAAACTTTAAAATCACCCAAATGCACATTCAGGCATAAGTACAGTAAAGATAAAGATGATGGCTGAACAACTCATAACAAAAGAGCTTATAATTAGAATAAACAAGATGAGATGCTTGACAATAGAATAGGCTTACAAATCCCCGAATTCAAACCCTTATTATAAAATCAATCATGGTATTTATAGCCTTCTACAAAAATGACAGATACTGAAAATACGATCTATTTACACAAAAAATACTTGAAAGTGATAGTTTTCTCAGATTAGGGCTTAAAACCAACTAACTATTTGTCTATCTATTATGAAGATCTAGTTCACTGAGTGAATACTAAATAACTGCATTAGTCACCGATAATCACCACTACTGGTTCAGTGTGAAATTGCCTCCAACAGCCAGTGTCTCGGTGTTTAACTGAAGCAACCTTTCTTGTTTAATCCACCAGAATTTTCAACCTTGTTGCCGCGGTCGTCGATCGGAAGCTCTGACCTCTAACCGTCGGCACCCCAAGCCTTAATGTTTCTCCAGTGTCAGCGCCTCAAATGACTAATCTTCTCAGCATCGGTGATCGGAACCCCAGGACTGAACGGATCGGAGCTTTCAACCGCTAGCTTGTCGATGATCGGAAGCTGTACTTACTAATGCATCAGAACCTCTGCTATCGCTGATTTTACCACACATGGTGAATCACACGTTTATGGCCTTCCCTGTCCCTATGCAGACTCCTTAGACCCCATGGACCATTTTTGTTCCTTTGATGTTTCGTAGACCATCCCTAAAAACATCCTTAAATTGCCATACATGACTTTTAAACCCTTTATCGCGTATATACGTGGGTTTGACCGCTAAAACCGTGTACATCGAGATGTGTGCAAAAATCCAAATTCTTTTGGAGTTTTCCTTGATGTGGATCCAAATCACTTGTCTCCTAGCCTTCCATATGCCTTGAGATCGCTTGTATTCGACCTTTCATTACCCCATTGATGAGCTATATAAGGAACCCTTTGGATACATTGAATGCATATGAGAAATTAAGAGCAAGAGAACTATAGTCCATTTTTGCCGAAACTTGTGCTTGAGTCTGCATCCCCTTTGTCCCTTGGAGCACTTTTGTGTTCTTCCCAAGCTTATCTTTTGCTTGTGAGCTTGCTATCGAGAGATGGAGGATTGAAGTGGTGGAGGCCCAAGTGGGGGACTCGGTTTCTCCGATTCGCAGACATGATGACAGAGGTTGTATTCATTGTAATCTTTGATTTTACATCAATAGAAATATATTTTCATGTCCAATAATGTGTGTTTGAATGAATATTTTATCCATGGATGATTTCAAATGCTTATATGTTATTGATTATATATGCTAGAGTAGAGCTAACACAATTATATATAGTATGCTTGTCTTGTTTATTGAATGTTGAGGAAGCAATTCGTCAATTCAAGCTGAAGTTGGAAAGCTCAACGGGGATCTACACCAATCGTCCGGAATAAGGTATGAATCAAGATCCTTTAGTGTTAGTTGTTTGGTTTCTCTTGCATATAGGAAAGGATTGATTTCTAGAGTTAAGATGTCTATTGTGGTACCCCAAGCCATAGGAATTTCTCTCTGTAACAAAATTGGTGACTCCGCTGGGGAGTTCCTAGTAGTTGTCCTTTGGGGGTTTTTATCGGCATTCAATGTTCTTGAATTGCTCTTGTTTCTCAGTTTCTGTGTCGAGTATGGGGGCATGTTTTCCTGGTAGTATCTCAATTGGTGTGAATTTTGTCTCGGTTCATCTATTTTCCTTTATTTTTATACATTTCTCTTCTTGTACGCGATTTTTTCACTAACAATCACGTATACACGAGACTTTGACTGCTATATCCATGTACATACATGGGTTTACTGCAAACAGTCACGTATTCCCTTAGTTTTTCCTTCTAGAGGAAGATTGTGTTACCACCTAAGTTGTACTTACTGGTTTCTGATCAAGTGAGCCTAGTGAACCAGACAACGATAACTTGTTCAGACTTCAGAAGACCTTCAGTCTTGCTTCTGGGAAGCCTTGTTGTACTATATCACATGTTCATACCCCATGGGGGAATTGTAATAATGTTCTAGCATGATAGTGTCTGTAAAAGACTCGGTCTCTTAGACTTTATTTTTCAATCCGATCAGTCCAGGGTGTTTTTTCCCTTGGTTATTATTGGTTGTTGAATAAACGACTGATAATTTCTGAGCTTTTCACTCCATACCTCCAAAGTTGGGGTGGTCGGCTTGGAATTTAGGCATATTGAGGTTATTAGAGTCTATGTGTCAATGTATAAACATTCTAGGCATCATGGTTGAGTCATATGAACATGTCTAAGTCCCCCTAGGTTTTTTCAACTTTTTTATTTTTTTTATTTTTTAGTGCTTTTTATTAAAATTTAAATTTTCCAAAACTTAGCCTATTTCTTAATAGTTTAATTGGAAAAAATGATTTTGTAATAAAAGTGGGCCAAATAATCAGTTTCAGTCATGTAGGTTCTCATTTTCAAGCTAAGAGCACCATGTAAACCCATGGACCCACTATTTCCTATTTTTGAGTGATTTTCTATCACTCGGGTCAGAAAGCCCCAAAAAATCAATTATTGATTATTTTAATTAATAAATTGATGAATAATGGAGCAAATCCAAAATCCTAGATCAGTGGATTCTCAACCGATTTGATTGAAATCAGTTAGATCTGAACCAGATTGACTGGATCTGACAAATCCTTGACTGAAGGAGGTGATTTGGACAGATCTAGAGTTGAACTTCAACATCCTTTATGGGTAATTTCACCCTCCCTCTCTCCTCCACATGTTTGGGCTCATCTGGATGATTTTTGGTGGATGCTTCAGTCAACAGGTTGAGGTGTCAATCAAATAAGCTCTCTGATTGACAGTTACACCCAGTGAGACTCAGATCTGGCTCAGTCAAACATATATCAGGCGTTGATGGACTCTTCTTCAGCTACAATAGTCTATCTACTTGGGATTTGTGCCCCCTGGGCTGGATCTCCTTTTTTTTGTATAAATAAATCTCAGACTGCCTCTTCCAAGCCAGTTAGAGTTGGATTGAAGGGCTTGCTATTTTAATATTGTTGTAATTTTTTTATTGTTGGAATAAAGAATCTTTGGAGGCCAAATGGTGTAATTCTCTCATGTGTGTGGATTAAGCATTGTCTTACGGCTATTGATGTTGTCGGCTTTTCTCTCAATTTCTGCATCTGAACCCTGTCTGGCTTGAACGATTCAACTAAATCAATAGGAGTATAGTTGGGAAAGTAAGGTTACTTGTTTTTTCTATATCTCATATCATATATGTTTGAAGATCTAGATTATACATGTTTAATAAGTTTATTTGCATGTAATTCTTGTCTCTTTTTCATATATATATCCAGATCTCATGAGGTTTCGTGTAGGATTGTTTGTTTAGCTTTCAGGTAGCAAGGATTGGACAAGTTGTGGATCTAGTTTGAATCCACTGTAAATCCAAAAAATTTGTGAAGGCATTGCCCCTCTGTATTCCACTAACAAGTTTCCATTGCAGATCCATCCAACAACAGGCCTTTCGCCTTCTCTTCCTCCTTTCTATTAAAATAAATCTTCTAGTTACCTATCTCTTCCTCTTATGATCATATATAGTTCTAAGAATTGAATATATATTTTTAGATCTATTTTATAAGAGTCTTTCTGCTTAGATCTATAATTTCATAAAGAATATCATTTCATAAAGATAGATCTAGGTGTAGGAATTTCCTTTTTTGCAAGTAGCTAAAGCATAGATCTAAAGCTTGCTCATAAGGTAGTTTCTTTTTTCGTTCTTAAAAGATTTAAATTCTGAAAGAAAATTGCATATCTCATTGGCTTCCCAAACAGCAAGCCAAGATCCCAAGGAAAGCTTGCTTTCCTTGGTTCCTTTTTGCAAAACTAGATTAGCCCCTTTTAACAATGTTTTACTTAGTTATTTTTCGGTAACTAGTGTGGTGACCCAAAACACTTTTAAAGTGTGGTTGGGTACATTTGATTTTAATTGCTCACTATTTTTTAGCAGGTCTAACAAAAAATATAAGGATACTTTGCCCAATTTCTCACTCTTTGACGAACCAGAGCTTCCTGGAAGCTTCCCCCACCGCCGTGTTTTGATTTTAGCTTGTTACAAGCTTGTTGTAAGCCTTTGGATCCCAGATAACAAGGACCAAAGTGCATCAATTTCAATTTCCTGATATTTTAAATCGCTTCTAATAAAAACAAAATATCTTTTCGAATAGGCTCTTTCGAGCCTATTCACCATCCCCCCTGTGGGGATTTGCGTCCGTGTCATATTTTTGCTTTTCATTCATCTTTTTTCAGTCTAGCGTAGTACTAATCTGCAGGGTAGTATACTTTGATTTAAAATCATTTCCATATTCCATTTCTATTGGTTTCAAATTAACTTTAATACTTACCCCAAGAGCCTCCTTTTGAGCCGAAAGGTGAAGAAAGGTTCGTGGTAGTCTAATTAGAAAATTATGGTTTGCTTTTTTTTTTCCTATCATCATTTGTTTCAGTAACCATAATAAAATCAACCCCTCCTTGATTCCCCAATTGAGGTCCACTTGGACCAAAAGAGGTTCCTGGGGGTTTTCTTTTTAATAAGAACACCTTGTCTAAAATTTACTAAAATTGACAAGACTCCGGTGTGTATGCTCTACACTTGGCTGCAGATCATCCAATCATTCAAGCTGCATCAAAAGCACTTGAGTCACTAGAATAATTAGGATTCACTCTCCCAAATTGACAAACCATCAGGTGAAAATCCAACACTTAGATCAAACCATTACAGTGGCAAAATACCCAAAGGAAGCGGGAAGTCCTGAAAAGTGACCTCGCGGCGCCGATCTCTTTTACACCTGCGAGTGCATTATGAACAATAGCCTCAAAGACTCCATTCATCCCACATATTCCTTGCGGGTAATCGTAACGATTTAGTTTTGGACATACTCCAAGTACTCTCGGGTATATCTGGAGTCCCCCCCCCCTTTACCTAATTTTAATCAACTCATATTTCACATTAACTTAAAATGTACCAAGAGGCAATCACAAAACATTCAATCCAAGCACATGCAAGTACATTGATTATATTTTGACTCCATTTTAAGGCACTGGTTATTTTCTTGCTATATATATATATTGTGTCTCAGCATTGTGCTTTCGTGCACTATTTTTGTATCTTGTCATCTATGGTTGTTTATGGTTAAATCTCAAACTCCTAAGTAACTCATTCAGTTTAACATCACCATTCTAAATAATTTTTCCTTAGTAACTTAATAGGGTCTACCCCCCTTGGCTTCGTTAGGAGTTGAGCCTAAACGGAGGAGTCAAGAACAAGGTGACAGCCTTGACTCGAGACTTTCCCCCAAGGACACACCGAGTGGCTTGAATATTTCTGCCACGTGACCTAGGTGTGTGAAAGGTGACAACACTTTTTGGCGCCGTTGTCGGCGATAAATCTTTTTATTCCCGAGTACGAATTAGCTTAACTTTTTTTATGAACAACTAAAAAGATAAAATCTTTTGATTGATCTAGTCTTTAAAAAGCATAAAAATTAAAACTCAATCCATCTGGCGACTCCACTGTCTAAAATCCCTTCAAGAATTTCTACCCGAAGAAACCGTCGATAATTTTTCAATCCTCTCCCTAATCCCGAAAGGTTTATTAGGGAAATATTTAATAGGCAGACTTCTCATAGAAACCTTGAAGATTTAGGAGACCAATCCCTCTCAGATATCCATCACATATTTGTAGAGAGTCATGTTCACCAATCTCAAGAAATGACGGAATTATTCAAACCCCTTGACTTTTCTCAGATAGCAGGTGCTCCCCATGCCATTCCAAAATATGCTATCAAGAAGCTCCCCATATTTCAGGGCAATAATTCCATCACTACCAAGTCTCACCTTCGAAAGTTTGAAAAGCAGTTGCTCATTTATTGCAATGATGCTGCCCATGACCATGACCATGTCAAAATGAAGCTCTTTGCTTTATCCTTAGAAGATGATGCTGAAGAATGGTACTTCGACCTAGATTGTGATTCATATAAAACTCTTAGTGAATTCCTAGAGGGTTTTAAGAAGAAATGGGGAGAAAAGAAAGAACCAAGACATTTGCTTGCGACCCTTCATAACATTAAGAAGATGGAGAATGAAACCATGGATGAATTTAACACTAAGTTCAGGCGTGTGGTTGTGGACCTCCCTAACGAAATCAAGCCAAAGGATGCCTCCATCCTCATATCTTACATCGAATATTTCACTGGTGATTTGAGGTACCATTTAAGAGATAAAGAGCCGGCCAATCTAAAAACTGCTTAAGAATTGGCTGAGAAAAAAGAAAAGAATATGTAGTCTTCAGGAAAGTCCAACATTCCAAGTCACACTAGGGGAAACAATTCCTGCAACAAAGAGACCAAGGGTAAAGCCATTGAATTAGAAGAAAAGGGAGCCTCTAAATATCCCATGGAAAATGTAATAAACATGATAAAAGACTTGGTTACTAGTCAAAACCAACTTATGGCAAATCAGTCTGCACAACTGAATCATATGCACAATAGAATAATCACAATGGAAAGAAATAATGCACCTAGTAACTTTCAGCCTATTAAGAACCAGATGTATCAAAAGAAGTTTCCTCAGCAAGAACCTAGGATTCCAAACCAGTTAGACTCAACTAACATGGTAGAAGAATTAATTCCTTGGTGTAGACCCTGTGAACAATTCCACCAAGAAATCACTTGTTATGTTGCAAATCAAGTCGTGGAACATGGACTTCCTGAGTTCAGTAGTCAAGAAACAACTTCAATAAATCCTGATCATGTATACATGGTATGCCAGGCCTACCCTTTGTCACCAGCTAAATAGTACAAGCCTAAGGATGAAACCATTGCAAAATCTTATAGTGAAACTTATGATGAAAACTGTAATGTACATGATGGGATTCCTACGTGTTCTCCATATAATGATGGCAGTCTGGAAGGTTTACTGCCTTGTGACCTTTTCTTTGAAGAAGATGAGTATGAAAATGAGGACAAGTATAACTTGGAGCATGATACAAGTGATGAAGACTCCCTTATCTCCGACAAAGATGTTGATGAGGAGTCCTGGACATTCATGGAAAATCCAGTCTGTGACATGAATAAAGAGGAAAATAATGAACCAGAAACTTTTGATGGTTTTGTTGATTTTTCTATCTATGGCATATCTAAAGGATGGAGCATGGATCTGGAGACCTGGGAAAATCCTAGAATGGAAGAGAAGCATTCAAAACTCTTATATAATCATTCAGAGTCATATCATGCAAAGTCGCACAAAGGTATCAATAATGAAGACATGGAGAAGCAGTGTTGTGAAAAGATAGATATGATGCATTTAGTAGAATATCAGTCTCAACTATCATCTTCACATATAGAGTCTCCTCATGATTTGGGGCCACTTGGGGCTTATACATGGAATTATTATCTGGTAAGCCTCGATGATCAGTATGATGGTGTAGTTAATCTGCCTCATCACTCTGATTTGTATATCAACCTTGTCCAATCATGGATAGAAGTAGCCTGCGCAAGCAATTACCAGTTTGGGAGGAAGTTTGATGATATTATGCATGCCTATGATCTCCCATCCATCCCACCCATTCTGAATCATCACGCAGGTTTACATTTTCTGAATAAGGTATCCTTACTTTGGCTGGTAACCAAAGACAAGGAGAAAAAAATTATGTTAATAAAATTCTTAGGTGGTTACATTGGATTTTTTATTACACCTAACCTTTTATATCATGCTTAGAGTAGGAAAATAAGCTCCTAAAAGAGAAAATTGACTTTCTGGATTTACGTTTTGTACTTAGCTATAATAAAACTTTTTTTTCATTAGTTAATTACATTTCTTTTGTTTAAATAAATCAGCTTAATGGTTCATTTGGTTTTTATATAAAGCTTGTGCTACTGAGGTTTTCTTGTCAAGTTGAGATGTTTTTACAGGGTATATAAACCAAAGATTATGGTGTTCTCGTATCCTCTCCTTGCCTTAAAGACCAGATCGAGCACACATCCTGCAGTTGGAGCCAGAATGTTACCACCTAAGTTGTACTTAGTGGTTTTTTATCAAGTGAGCCTGGTGAACTGGACAAGTATAATTTGTTCGGACTTCAGAATACCTTCAGTCTCGCTTCTGGGAAGCCTTGTTGTACTATATCACATGTTCATACCCCATGGGGGAATTGTAATAAATGTTCTAGCATGATAGTGTCTATAAAATACTTGGTCTCTTAGACTTTATTTGTCAATCTAATTAGCCCAGGGTGTTTTTTCCCTTGGTTATTATTGGTTGTTGAATAAACGACTGATAATTTCTGAGTTTTTCACTCCATACCTCCAAAGTTGGGGTGGTCGACTTGGAATTTAGGCTTATTGATGTTATTAGAGTCTATGTGTCAATGTATAAACATGCTAGGCATCATGGTCAAGTCATATGAACATGTCTAAGTCCCCCTAGGTTTTTTCAACTTTTTTATTTTTTAATTTTTTTAGTGTTTTTTATTAAAATTTAATTTTTTCAAAACTTAGGCTATTTCTTAATAGTTTAATTGGAAATTTTGATTTTGTAATAAAAGTGGGCCAAATAATCAGTTTTAGTCATGTAGGTGCTCATTTTCAAGCTAAGAGCACCATGTAAACCCATGGACCCACTATTTCCTATTTTTGAGTGATTTTCCATCACTCAGGTCAGAAAGCCCCAAAAAATCAATTATTGATTATTTTAATTAATCAATTGGTGAATAACGGAGCAAATCCAAAATCCTAGATCAGTGGATTCTCAACCAATTTGATTGAAATCAGTCAGATCTGAACCAGATTGACTGGATCTGACAAATCCTTGACTGAAGGAGGTGATCTGGACAGATCTAGAGTTGAACTTCAACATCCTTTATGGGGGGATTTTTCCCTCCCTCTCTCCTCCACACGTTGGGCTCATTTGGATGAGTTTTGGTGGATGCTTCAGTCAACATGTTGAGGTGTCAGTCAGATCAGATCTCTGATTGACAGTTACACCCAGTGAGACTCAGATCTGGCTCAGTCAGACATATATCAAGCATTGATGGACTTTCCTTCAGCTACAGTAGTCTATCTCCTTGGGATTTTTGCCCCCCTAGGCTGGATCTCCTTTTTTTTGTATAAATAAAGCTCAAACTGCCTCTTCCAAGCTAGTTAGAGTTGGATTGAAGGGATTGCTATTGTAATACTGTTGTAATATTTTTATTGTTGAAATAAAGAAGCTTTGGAGGCCAAATGGTGTAATGCTCTCATGTGTGTGGATTAAGCATTGTCTTATGGCTATAGATGTTGCCGGCTTTTCTCTCAATTTCTGCATCTGAACCCTGTCTGGCTTGAACGATTCAACTAAATCAATAGGAGTATAGTTGGGAAAGTAAGGTTACTTGTTTTTTCTATATCTCATAGCATATATGTTTGAAGATCTAGATTATACATGTTTAATAAGTTTATTTGCATGTAATTCTTGTCTCTTTTTCATATATATATATCCAGTTCTCATGAGGTTTCGTGCAGGATTGTTTGTTTAGCTTTCAGGTAGCAAGGATTGGATGAGCTATGGATCTAGTTTGAATCCACTGTACATCCAACAAAATTGTGAAGGCATTGCCCCTCTATATTCCACTAACAAGTTTCCATTGCAGATCCATCCAACAACGGGCCTTTCCCCTTCTCTTCCTCATTTCTATTAAAATCAATCTTCCGGTTACCTGTCTCTTCCTCTTATGATCAAATATAGTTATAAGAATTGAATATATATTGTTATATATAGTTTTTAAGAGTCTTGCTACTTAGATCTATAATTTCATAAAGAATATCATTTCATAAAGATAGATCTAGGTGTAGGAATTTCCTTTTTTGCAAGTAGCTAAAGCATAGATCTAAAGCTTGCTCATAAGGTAGTTTCTTTTATCATTCTTCAAAAATTTAAATTCTGCAAAAAAATTGCATATCTCATTGGCTGCCCAAACAACAAGCCAAGATCCCACGGAAAGCTTGCTTTCCTTGGTTCCTTTTTGCAAAACTAGATTAGCCCCTTTTAACAATTTTTTACTTAGTTATTTTTGGGTAACTAGTGTGGTGACCCAAAACACTTTTAAAGTGTGGTTGGGAACATTTGATTTTAATTGCTCGCTATTTTTTAGCAGATATAACCAAAAAGAGAAGGACACTCTGCCCAATTTCTGACTCTTGGGCGAACCAAAGCTTCCCGGAAGCTTCCCCCACCGCCGTGTTTTGATTTTAGCTTGTTACAAGCTTGTTGTAAGCCTTTGGATCCTATATAACAAGGACCAAAGTGCATCAATTTAAATTTTCTGATATTTTAAATCGCTGCTAATAAAAACAAAAGATCTTTTCAAATAGGCTCTTTTGAGCCTATTCACCATCCCCCCTTGGGGGGATTTGCGTCCGTGTCATTTTTTTGCTTTTCATTTATCTTTTTTCAATCTAGTGTAGTACTAATATGCAGGGTAGTATAATTTGATTTAAAATCATTTCCATATTCCATTTCTATTGGTTTCAAAGTAACTTTAATACTTACCCCAAGAGCCTCCTTTTGAGCCGAAAGGTGAAGAAAGGTTTGTGGTAGTCTAATTAGAAAATTGTGGTTTGCTTATTTTATTTTATTTTCTATCATAATTTTTTTCAGTCACCATAATAAAATCAACCCCTCCTTGATTCCCTGATTGAGGTCCACTTGGACCGAAAGAGGTTCCTGGGGGTTTTCTTTTTAATAAGAACACCTTATCTAAAATTTACTAAAATTGACAAGACTCCGGTGTGTATGCTCTGCACTTGGCTGCAGTTCATCCGATCAGTCAAGATGCATCAAAATCACTTGAGTCACTAGAATAATTAGGATTCACTCTCCCAAATTGACAAACCATCAGGTGAAAATCCAACACCTAGATCAAATCATTACTGTGGCCAAATACCCAAAGGAAGCATGAACTCCTGAAAAGTGACCTTGGGGTGCGGATCTCTATTACACCTGTGGGTGCATTATGAACAATAATCTTAGAGACTCCATTCAACCCACATATTCCTTGCGGGTAGTCGTGACAGTTTAGTTTTGGACATACTCCAAGTACTCTCGGGTATATCTGGAGTCCCCCCCCCCTTCGCCTAATTTTAATCAACTCATATTTCACATTAAATTAAAATGTACCAAGAGGCAATCGCAAAACATTCACTCCAAGCACATGCAAGTACATTGATTATCTTTTGACTCCTTTTTAAGGCACTGGTTATTTTCTTGCTATATATATATTGTGTCTCGGCATTGTGCTTTCATGCGCTCTTTTTGTATCTTGCCATCTATGGTTGTTTATGGTTAAATTTCAAACTCCTACGTAACTCATTCAGTTTAACATCACCATACTAAATAATTTTTCCTTAGTAACTTAATAGGGTCTACCCCGCTTGGCTTCGTTAGGAGTTGAGCCTAAACGGAGGAGTCAACAACAAGGTGACAGCCTTGACTCAAGACTTGCCCCAAAGGACACACTGAGTAGCTTGAAGATTTCTGCCACGTGACCCAAGTGTGTGAAAGGCGGCAATAGATTGATTGTTTCTAGGTGAATTTTGATGATTGTTTAGTCTCCTTTGATACTGCTAGAGTCTGTATACACCTCTGTTTCGGACCAGAGACATTTTTTTTTAGGGTAAATTTTTTTTTAAGAAGGTTCTTGTCATTGCATTTTCGATTTTTTGTTTTGGGATTAGTGCATTAGATTTCTTTTACCTTAGTACTTTGTGTGAGTGTTGTTTGCTTGCCGAGTATGGGGGTAGTAGAATCATGCTTTTGCTTTAGTATCTCATTTTTATTCAAAAAATCCAAAATATTTGCTTTTTTTGCATCACTATGCATTACACTTTGCATTTTGCATGGTACTTGCACTAGATTTCCGAGTATTAGTCAGGACTTCATATAGGAATGATTGCATTTGTCATTTGAAGAAAAATTTTGCATTTCACATAGTAGCATGCCCTGTTTTTCATTCGACACAATGCATTTGCATTGATTGTTAGGTGTGCATTTTACTTCATGTTGCGTCATAACACCATTGGTTGCATGGCCATCTACCTATTTTGAGTAATAAAGCCAAATAAAATCAACGCTTAATTAAAATGGATTACACTATTTTCTTTGATAGGGTACACCAACAAGATTACGTTTTAGGGTCTTGGAATAGTTCATTGTGAGTAAATTCTCCAAGACCACTAAACAACAACATGGATGTGTCTGTCCAGGTGAGAGTGTGAAATTCCTTGGTATAATTAGTGTTTCTCAAGATCCTCCTCTCAAAAGGGAGTTAAGCACGAGGCAGTGTGAGCTTTTATTGATTGGGATGACCCCTAGTCATAACTGAGTAGCACCAGAGATATTTCCAAGATTGTATTCATATCTAGGGGCTCTTTCGATAGTTTCGGGCCTTGCTACCCTGCCCATATGGTCAACCCCGCCTGTGAATGTCTGCATGAGCATTGATTATATTGAGGTGACCTTATTTGCCTTACCTAGGTTATCGAGGGGGTACTTTGTAGGGGTTATTATATGGGCATACCGGCCAGGTTGGGGTCAGATAGCACAGTCACTTTACGCGTTGAAGCTGAGGGCCACAATAATTGGTTACGAACCTCCACTTGTTGTGTATGGGAGTCTCAAGCCTCTTCTAGGTGAGACATACCTGCTTCATTCGGGAGCTCACATAGCCTGCCCTTGTTTGCTTGTGGTTGGCTTTAGATTTTATTGGTGTATGTTCTGTGCATGTTAGCTTTCCTAGGGTTTGCGTAATTTAGAGAGTCTTTTTAATTTTTTGAGTCGTTGTGGATACGGGTGCAGCTCCTCGCCATTCTCGTCATTTAGTAGGACTTCTGCCTTCTACATCTCCTCCTCCTTTGGGAGAGAGAAGCAAACTATCTAGGTGGACTCATACCCACATTGATTCACACACGATGGGAGATCATGAAGATGGTATTCCTGAGCTGTCTTCTCCAATTCGCGTGGACGACGGAGAGTTTGCTCCTACATTTTATCCTTCACCTGATGCGCCTGTAAATTCTGAGTTTTATCCTTCACATGAAAGAAATACTCACTCTAGATATGATCCCTCATTCACAGGTCACTGGTATGGGATGCCCAGCGACAAGACTCACCATGAACCTGCAAGCACTATTTATGTTAGTTATGGCATGTTTGGTAACCCTATACACGATACGGCATTTTTTGTTGAAACGGAATTTGATCCTAACACTATGCCTGGGGGCATTCCAATTTATTTCCATGCAAATAGATTTGGGAGCATGAATCATATTACACCCTCCATCCCGACGGTAGAGGCCACATCTCACGTTCGTCCTAGACCTGGTGTTAGTAATCCTATTCGGGTACCAGAACCAACATGAGTGACTGTTGGGAATACCACGTACATAATTTCACATGTACCTTTGTCCTCTATTCCTTGTTCTTTGAATGCTTTTCCTCCCCCTCATTCACATGGTCCTTTGGGCCGGAACATTACTATGATTCATGTCCGTACTGCTGCTACTCACCCAATTGTGTCTCACACTCAAGTACCTCCTGTTGTGTCGGGAGGTCGTATCCCTACTTCTAGAGGTCATGTTATTACTTCCGGAGCGTATATTCCTACTTACGGAGTGTCTCATGGGACATCTCATGGGATGTATTATGGACCTTATTATAGACCACAGTATGCACAGACTTATTCACCTTATGGGTACAAGTATCAACAACCCGCTTACTCTCCAAATTATGGCTTTGTAGCTCCACATAGTCAAGGTACACCACATTATGGTGCTTCCATGCCACCCTATATGGGTCAAATGGGAGGAGGCTACAATGGCCATGTCCATGGTGGTTATGGTCATCAGTCCTATGTGAATCAAAATTATTAGGGAGCGCCTCTTAGACCTGCTCAACCTAGGCTCCCTTTCCTCGCAACGTTAAATTTGCCTGACTTTTCGAGACTAAAGAACAATCTGGTATCTTATGACTCGGCTTGGCTGGCTGTCCCTAATAATATTCCCTCGGACATTCCCAAGTTCAAGGGAAAACTAGGAGAATATCTGAGTGAACATATTACTACATTTCACCTATGGTGCTCTTCTAATTCCTTACACGAATATTCAATCCGTTTAAGGCTATTTCAATGCACCCTCACCGGGCCTACCGCAAAATGGTACATAGAGCTACCTAGGGGGGGCATTCGCTTTGTTCGATGACCTAGCTATGAATTTTCTCAACCACTTCCAGCTACCAGTGCGTTACGACGTTGGTACTGAACTCTTGTCGGCATTCCGGCAAGATAAAGCCATGCATATCTCGGACCATATCCAAGAGTGGCGTAGACGAAAGAGATTGATTAAAGCCTTCATACCGCCGGAGTTTCTCCTTGAGTGGTTCCTTAAATCGTTACTACCTTATATAGCGAAGGATGTTTCTACATCCGTAGTTCAAAATGAGGAACAAGCCATTTTTAGGGCACAAGAATTGGACTTGATTTATGCTCAATCCGGTTTGTTATATGAGATCATTCCTAATGCTCCACATTCTAGTTTCGACCCTAAGGTCAAACCTGGACCACATGCCGATGGCATTGTTGGTTGTATGAGTACCAAACCTACAGATTCGGTTGTGAAAAAGGTCATTCAATTATCTATCAACCAATCTACCTCAATACAAGCCTTGGCTTCGTCTCAACCCACCCAAACAGAGAGTGTGCTTGCGGTACAATCGTCGAACCAGAAGGGTAACCAACAACCCGGAAGAAATAAAAAGAAGGGTAAAAATAATCGTAAGGGTGGGAATAGGAATGAAAATGCCAACTCTAATGACAAGAATGCCCGAAATGCAGGATAGTAAGTAATCCTTACTATTTCATCATAATTCATGAAACAGTAGATATAATTGCAGAGATGAAATAGTAAGGATTACTTACTATCCTGCATTCATAACATCCTTTGAAACGGTTCCTGAACTATCATCAATTCATCATTTCAGCCATCACTTATTCATAATATCACATGCACTCATCTCAATGCATTCATGCAATTCATCACAACATTTGCACCTATACTTATGCAATCAGTCACTCACTCCCTTCATATTCATCCATTCAATGCATGACTACAAGATTCATAAAATCTTTTTAATGCGTATCCATTCCAGGCTACCTTGCATTGATTCAGGAATATTATGCGTTCAACACACCATGCATGGCCTAACCATGGCTACTTCATATGGGATGCATTACTATAATCAAGGTCATCAGTACTTACTTTCCTTGGGCTACTAAGCTCAATCAATATATACAGGCATGACACCTTTCTATATGAACGTAGTATAACATTCAAATATCCACATGGTATGAGGTCTCTTACCTTTACCACTCCTTGGAATTTGTCATAATTAAACCATTACCTGCATGGATCCTACTTACACCTGCAACACTACCATTTTAGTCGGCATCTTGCAGAGGATTGCAGAATTTGCTCACCAACTTTTGATTATGGACTGGTTTCCTTATCCCTTCCTCCAGAGGGTTGCTAGTCACATTTGTCAGCATCAGCAACATATTCATCCAGGCCCATGTTGTCGTTGGTTTTTCCACTAATGCCAACACCAATGCAATAACTATCATTAGTGGTTCATTATAGATGTATAATCCTCAATATCCTATGTATGCAAAGCATATCCTCATGCATTTCATGCATAAAACTTAGGAAATGTAATTATAATCAGCAAGATAGGGTTTAGGCAAACTTCCTTTTTCAAGTCCCACATCCTCGCATGGAACTCCTCTTCCATACAACAGCTAGTTTGACTTCATAGTCTTGCTACCTCTAGGCATGCAATTTCCCAGATTTTTTCATTTGACAGCAGTGGCCGTCATTAGCACTTTGTCACTCCATACACGGATTCTGGTGACTTTCCCCTGTTCCCTACTGGATAAGCTTTACAATGCCTATCCACATGCTTCCTTCTGAGCTTGGGTTTGAAAACCACACCATTTCAAAATTATGGTGAAACACACCACTAAATTTTGGTCTGGAATGCGAACTTCAGCCACCTGGAATTCTCTTCCTTTTAGCCTTGAAGCTGCTGAAAACCCCAATGAGAAATTCACTGCAAAACCCGCTGGAACACTAGCTGGAATTTGCTGAAAATTCCACTGCAAATAGTTGAAAGTTGCTTGAAAAATCCACTTGAAACCCCAAAATTTCCTTTGGCCCAATCGGACCCTTTTCCAACAATTTTTTCGACACCTAACATTCAAAATGCCTAACATTCCGCTGTATCAGACCTTCAGTGCTCTAGACTTCTGGACTGTTATCGGTGGCCATACAGCTAACCCTTTCCGCATCAAAAATAGGAACCACAATTCTTCGGGTGAACAGTTCTTTAGGTAGCTGCAACTATGGGCAACAAACCGACTGTGGGTTTTGCAGACCATACAACCCGTCGGCGGTCTCACCAACTGATTTTCGGTGATCTGACCCACTAGTCTCCCCCATCACATCGGTGATTCAAACAGTAGATCCTTTCCGCTGTGTCAGTGACCCAAACCACTATCCATCGGGTGGATAGTTCCTTAGGCATCCGCAACAGCGGACTCACAATTGACTAAAATTTTTTTACTTCTATCGGCGCTCAAGACCACTAGTATCCTGACGTATCGGTGGTCTGTTTATCTACGCTTCTGGACTTTATCGGCAATTCCAAAGGCTATCCCTCGGTGGTCAAACAGCTAACGTTTTCCGTAGTTTTGGATCCCCGTCCGTCTAAGCTTCCGAGCCCTTTATCAGCACTGCAAAAGCCATCCTCCGTGATCGAATCCTCTACCTGTCGGACGGCTAGTTCTCTAAGCTTCCGACACTTCGGCGGTCTAATCTTCATCTTTCATCCGATGTGTTGACGGTCCAATCCTCTAAAGTTTTCCGATGTTTTCTGTACTTAGAAAAATTTCAGAAATTTTTCTTCTTCCTTCCATCGCCGCATCGGCTTCTCGATCATCTAACCTTCACCGATGTTTCAGCGATCTTCGGGAGATCCCCGCCGAAACTGCGGCTCTGCCGTCAACTAATTTCTTCCAAAACCTTCTCTTCTCTTCCGTCACTGCATCGGCAACCTCATCCTCTAATTATTGGCGATGCAATCTTCTTCTTTTCTCCAACGCTTGTCGCCGCATCAGCTGCTCAAACAGCTAAATTTCACCGACGGTTTCCATACTTAAAGGAATTTTCAAATTTTCAAAATTTTTCCCTTTCTACTTTCTTCCGCCGATGTATCGGCACCCTCAACATCTATTTTCTGCTGACGTTTGCCGCCGCATCAGCGATCTAAATGACAAAGTTTCACCGATCAAATCGCCTAACTCCTCCGTTGCTTATCGACGCCTCAAACAACTAAGTTTTGCTGACATATCGGCGGCCTCTGGCTAATTCCCTCCGCAACTGCTGCTCCGGCTTCCACTATTTTCCGCCGACAGCATCGAAATTCCTTCCATATAAATGTGCCGACATTTCGGTAGCCTTCAGTTGAATCCTTCCGATGATCTCAACACTTAGAAAATTTTTGAATTTTCACCCACTTCAGCTCAATCATGTACTGTCTACTGCCGCTGTTGTGGCTCAAACCTGTCGACCCAGCCGACGTATCGGTGCCTTCATCATTTTTCTTCCGTCGGCGTTGCGAAACCTTCATGCTTTTCCATCTACTTCATCGGCTCAGACTTCCTCTATCTCTCGCCGCCGCCGGGGTCTGTATCGGGGGGGCTTCCAACTAAGTTCTCCAACGATCCGACAGTCTCAACACTTAGAAAAATTTTCATAGGATTTCCTCTTTGTCGGCTTATTTCACCCGTTGGCATTGGCTCTCAACACCTCTTCTTTTCCATCATTGTTGCTCTCTTCCAGTGAGCCTCCCCTTTCTTCTATCGCCGCCACTGCATCGAAATACTTCTCGTGAAGATTCCCGTTGTTGCGGCTCCGTCTCAAGGTTATGTCCATTGTGCATCGGGCGAACTTCCGCCTAGCTCATCTGATGATTTTCAGACTTAGAAAATTTTTGGAATTTTCTCCTGTTTCTTCTGGGTAGAAGGCAACATGCCTCTACTAACTAGTCTTTCATGGCCCATAGAGGCCCATGCTGCAACCTGCAAGCTCTGTCACTGCATCTTCATGGCCCATTCAGGCCCATGCTACAACCTTTGCTCTAATACCACTCTGTAACATCCCCGACCCTCCGACTGGCGAAGAGGACGCTACTAACACCAATCAAACGGGAAAAAAGCCCCATGAACATGAATAGGGATAAATGTTGATATTAAAAACTTAAATATCATACTAAGATTCATAGAACATGCAAGGGTACATTGTTACTCAACATTCAGCGGAAGCAAACATATACATAAATCAGCATTCAACATGTTCATCATAATTCATGAAACAGTAGATATAATTGCAAAGATGAAACAGTAAGGAGTACTTATCTTTTGATGAAGAACTCGCCCCACAACCAGCTACGTTGCTGTAACGTTCCACCCAACCATAGGCCAGCGTGCTCATCAATCTCTCAGCAACTGCCACCCTCGAGCTGGGCATGATTCCTCAAGGAATAAGGGTCAATGCAGGCTTACACATAGCCAAGGTTTGCCAATCAGCCAAACCCACATAGTAGGGTTTTACCAGGTCGTCAAGGAGCTAGGAAAGGCTAAATGCTAAGCTGGTGGCCTCAACACCAGTCTTCTCAAGCATACCCAGCCTCTAATCCCACTCTCAACAGTCCGAAGACCAACCACTGCCTACCGCAGAAAAACAACCCATTCACAGCTCTGTGAAGAAGGCAAAGACAACCGGGTAACAATCCCAAACAAAAGGTGAACACGGCTCAAGTCCACAAGACAACTCAGAGTTGTTCTTGGCCCTAGCATGGCCAAAACAACTCAGCAGCAACCCAAAACCAGGGTACATCAACAACCCAAACTCATAATGAAAACTATGGAAACCTTACACAGTCTGAAATAGGGGTAGAAGCAGAAATCCCAGTATAGACATGGAAAAACTCAGCCAACGGATGTGGCAATCAACAGCCAACCAACATCCACGAGCCCATAGCACACACACAACTCCCCAATGTAATGGCTGGAGAACTTACACAAGCAGAAAAGGGGAAAGAACAAACTCTCAACTAGTGCGCAAGGGGAAAAGACACAGTCCAAAAATGGAAGAAGGAAGCACACACACAGAGTCCAAAATGGAAGAAGAAATCGGACTCTCAACAGCATCCGAAAATCATGGGAAGAACGACAGCAACCCAAATCGCAGGTTAAACCAACAGCAAGCTAGAATCGTGGATGGAAACCATGGCTATTTCACATACACAGTAGAAATCGTGCCCTTGAGGCTGCTCTTCCAGCTCGCTGCATGCACAAAACCAAAGGAGAACCCCCGACTGGTGCGTGAGGAAAATGATGGGAAAACTGTGTGTGAGGAAAACAGAACGTCTCTCTGTGTGAGGATGGAATTCCCCAGACCACAATCATGAAGGTGAAGACCAATCCAACATCCTGCGTGAGGGAAATGATGGCTTCTGCTGCTGGGTATGCGTACCGTCAAAGCTGACAGTAGCCTACCATACTGACGCCCCCCCATGCCCACATTTCCTCAAGCAGTAACTGCCCCCAACTAATGCCTGCCCCAAATGACTCGATGGCTGAAAGAGACAAGAAGGTGGTTGACACATGAATTTCCCCCCCATGACTCAAGGTTCATCATCCCCCCCCCCCTTATCCTTTGGAATCATGCCCTTTTCATTTTAACGTTGCAACGTCGTAGCTGGCTATAGGTTTAGTTTAATTGATGTGCGTATTTACATGATGTCAAACTATAATGTGCCGGATAGCACGATATACCCTCGGCAACTATCCCTATTGCCAAAACATACACAACCAAATCGATGGTGGGGATTTTTCCTTTAGCTCCTCACCACGATTAATTACATTATACACATCATGCAAACGGCGTCAAAACCGGGGTGTTACATATTTTTCTATCGAGGATTTGGGCCACACTCCTTGTGCGATGTCTACACTCGAAGTACTTCAGAGTTGTCCTTCGCAAGGAAAGCTTTGTTTTCTGCTCTTGGTGTTCACGATGATAATTCTTCCTCTGTCATCAAATTTGAAACTTCGGGACTTCAGCCTCGCTTGCCTTACTATGTGTCTCTCTTGATTCATGTAGAATTTCTTAACATGACCATCAAATGCACTGTGATTGACGAAGGCGCTGCTACTTTCGTAATGTCTTTGGCATGTTGGAAGGGTTTGGGTTCCCTGAGTTGTCTAAGTCTGCTACCATGTTGACTGCTTTTTATTGTAGGTCATTTCGACCGCATGGCATTCTTCCTTCTCTTAAAGTCCATTTGGGAGGGAAGACCGTTGTGATAGAGGTCGAGGTGGTTGATGCGCCCCTTGACTACAATTTGTTGCTGGGAAGGAATTGGATGTATAGTATGCAAGCCGTAGCTTCTTCTCTATTTCGAGTGGTATTCTTTAGGTTTAATGGGAAGAGAGTTATGATTGATCAAATGTCATTCAAGAATCTAGCTGTTACCGCATCTTCGGGAGCTTCTATCCCGATTGTCCAGCACTCTCAGCCAGCAACTGGGAGTGTGGGTGTTGGCATGTATCCATCCCTCATGGGAAGCTTTAGTTGTTCTGCACCCGTCCTTATGATAGGATCTAGTTCCAGTGAGGCTTCATCGTCTGTAATATCGGTGTATTTTCACACAAACCATATGGAGGATCCTGGGATTCTTCCTACATCGAATCCTTCATGTGAACTCATCGAAACGAACATGTCGTTACCTGCAACTATGATAGCATATCAAGCTAATCTTGGATCTGTTGCAGAGCCTAGTTCTTCCTCATCACAGGCAGAGGAGGAGGACCCTTATGTACTACCTGCATGGGCAGTGCAGTCTTCTCACACACATGACTGCCTTGATAGTGTTTTTCCTTCAGATGAGGCTATTATTGAGGCTATGTCTAGAGTTGAGCTACCTTGGGAAGAGTTGCATCATAAATCTTATTTTCTTCCCAAGCTTGACCATTTGGAGTGTGAACACTATAGGGATATTCTTAGTGAGAGAATTGGTAGTTCCATGGTTCCGTTAAGCTCTCCTGGTCCGATGGCTGATGGAAATATGGCAAATATATCTCCTACCATTCCTATCAATATCTCTCGTGATCCTGGAAAGGTTGAGAATGTCTATAATGGGGCATAATGTTCCCATGCTGAGATTCAGGAGTATACCGAGCTGTTCAAAGAATTTCATGATGTATTTTCTTGGTCATACAAGGAAATGTCAGGTATCAACCCTCGCATTGTTGAGCATGAGATTAAAACTTATCCTAATGCTAATCTTGTTCGACAACACTTGCGTGTGGTGAATCCTAGGAAAGCACCCACGATTAAGGCTGAGATAGAAAAACTGTTGAATGTCGATTTTATCTATCCCGTTCCCTTGACAGAGTGGGTTTCAAACCCCGTTCCGATTGATAAGAAGCAAGGAACGATCCACATATGCACTGATTTCCATGACTTGAATCGTGCCTGTCCTAAAGATAATTTTTCCACACCATTTATCGATCAGATTTTGGATGAGTGTGTGAGAAGCGAGGTATTTTCTTTTATGGATGGATTTTCTGGATACAATCAGATACATATTAAACCCGAGGACCAACATAATATTGCTTTCCTTTGACCTTGGGATACCTTTGCATATCGGAAGATGCCCTTCGGCCTTAAAAACACTGAAGCCACTTTTCAGCGGGATATGACCTTGATCTTCCAAGATCTCAAATTGATTATTGAAGTCTTTTTGGATGACCTTGCTGCTCATTCTCGCATGAGAATGCGTCATTCTTACTATTTGAGATTAGTGTTCAAAAGGTGCCGCCATTATTTGGTAAGGTTAAATCCTCACAAGTGCATCTTTTCTGTGAAGTCTGGTCGCTTATTAGGGTTCATTGTCTCCAAGGAGGGTATAAGAGTCGACCCTTTAAAGGTTGAGGCAATACTTCAATTGCCTCCCCCGAAAAACATTAGACATCTTCAATGTTTGCAAGGCATGGAAAACTTCTTACGGAGATTCGTCGTGAATTTTTCCAATTTGACTAGAGGCTTTATGCGTCTTTTGAAGAAGGACACTACCTTTTGCTGGGATGAGCGAGCCTAGGAGTCCTTTGATGCACTTAAGAAATCCATAGCATCGGCCCCGGTGATTAGTCCACTCGACTATAGCCGTGACTTTCTAATTTATGTGGTCGCGTCTATGGAGACGATTGGTATGGTTTTGGTTCAAGAGTATGAGGAGCTCCAAGAGCATGTCATATATTATCTGAGCCGAAACCATATAGATGCGGAGATCCGTTTTCCCCATGTGGAGAAGCTTTCCCTAGCTACTGTTCATGCGGTTCAAAGATTGAAACACTATATTCTCCTTCGCCAGACCTTGGTGGTTTCCCATGTCAATCCATTTCAGTTCATCCTCACTAGAAGGATGATAAGGGTAAAGTATAATAAGTGGATTGTCATCCTACAAGAATTTGATCTCGAGTTTGTCTCGACAAAATTGAAAAAATCATTGACTTTTGCAGAGCTTATATCTGATTTCTTGAGCGAGGAGGAGGAGGAAACTTGTGAAGATACGTTTGTCGATGAGCACATCTTCTTGATCTCAACTTTGGATCCATGGTATGGGGACATTATCATATATTTACAAATGTTGAAGGTACCTACTCACCTTTCACGGGATGAACGAAGACAATTACGTCACATTTCTAAGAATTACCTCATAGTGGATAACACATTGTACCGCCGTGGGATAGATTCCATTTTACATCGTTGTTTAAATCATGAGGAAGCTGAGCTTGTGCTGAATGATTTCCATGGAGGTGCATGTGGTGGTAATTTATTTGGGCTTTCTATAGCCCAAAAAATCTTGAGAGTGGTTTATTTTTGGCCATCGATCTTTAAAGATTGTGTTAATGCGGTCAAGAAGTGCCACCCTTGCTAGGTGTTCACACGTAATATGTGCTCGCGTCCTGCCCTGTTACATCCCATTATCACCACCGGTCCCTTCACTAAGTGGGGGCTTGACTTCATGGATTGCAACCCAGCTTCAACTAGGGGCATCATCATATCATCGTGGTTGTTGACTACTTCACGAAATGGGCTGAGGCTATGCCTACAGTTAAATCCGACAGTGAGACAGCTGCACACTTCATATTCAACCAGATTATTACTTGGTTTGGTATTCCGAAAGAGCTTATCACTGACCATGGTAGGAAGTTTCATAATCGTATGATGGAAGAGTTGGCCTTGAAGTTAGGGTATAAGAAGGAGCAATCTTCTTCTTATTACCCTCAATCGAATGGACAAGTTGAAGCAGTGAACAAATCACTCAAGTCTATTCTCCAACGAACCGTCGCACAAAGCAATACCAATTGGCATATTATGTTATATCCTACTTTGTGGGCTTATAGGACCGCGATTAAGACTACCATCAGTTTTTCTCCAAATCAACTTGTACATGGAGTGGAGTCTGTATTGCCGGTTGAGTGCAAGATCCCTTCTTTGAAGCTAGCCATAGAGCTCTTACCGGACACTTCTCCATTGGAGGAACGTTTGGTCCATTTAGAGCAGCGTCGAGATGCTTTAGTGGCTTTAGAAGTGAATAAGCGTCGCGTTAAGGTCCAGTACAATAAATCTACCCGTCCAAGGAGGTTTAGTGAAGGATATTTGGTCCTTTTGTGGGATCAAGCTAAATAACCCCTGGGGGCAAGCAACTTCAACCCCTTGTGGCATGGTCCTTACGTGGTTAAACGTGTGTTAGAGAAGGGCACTTATGAGCTAGTATATTATGAGGGGACGGCCTTGGCGGAGCCTAGAAATGGGCTCTATCTTAAAAAGTACTATGCATGATTTTCAGCCAGGGCTGGCTATTGTATATTATTGTACAACATTTTGCATAGTTAGTTCTTTCTTATGGTGACTGGGTTTGTTGATTAGCTTTTGTTTTTTATGGCAGATGTCAAGGGATTCTTCCATCTATATAGGATTCACGGATGGTGCGAGCCGTCACACTCAACACTCAGCCTCTGCTGCTTGGGTATGATTTATACTCCTACGGGTCAGGTATTGTCTTCAGGAGGCATATGTTTACGGCCCTCTTCAAAAAATGTTGCTGAATATAGTGTCACTATCGAGCTTCTACGAGATGCCATTTCACATGGTGTTCTCTCTCTTGAGGTATGTCTTGATTCGTAGTTAGTAGTGTCATGGCTTAATGGCTTGTATCATGTTAGAGATTCAACATTATTACGGAGATTCTTACGTGTGAGATTATTAGAACGACAATTTGAAAACATAACATACATGCATGTTCTAAGAATTGATAATCAAGTTGCTGACTCATATGATAACTATGTGTTAGATTGGAATTTGTTTCATAAATAGTAAGCTCATCACAAACATAAATTTTTACACATGTAAATAAATAAACCGATCATCATAAAGGTTTTTCATTAAAACATCCAAACTGTGATAATACATAGTGTCATAATACAAAAATGGGGCTCTCGAGCCACCAAAATATAAATACATGGTAGTAAAAAATGTATCACTCCTAGGTATCTAAGCCTGGGGAGGAGGAGGGGGGTTCTAATCATGAAATGTCACCACGGTTCTAGCTAGCCGTCTGAATAACCGCACCCATGCTTGTGGCACACCCACCACTTGACGTTGCATGGCCTCAGCCAGGTCCTCGACCTGTGCCATGGGTACCCTATGTGTCAGCCTCACGAAGTTTGTATGAATGCTTTGGAGCGTCCACTCCGCATCCACACCTGTAATGTCATCTCCTCTTCCCCTCCGTCTATGATGAGGGAAGCCTTCAGGTAGCCATGGTCCTACATCTGCATACACATGATAGGAGGTCACTATGTGTTGTCACACAAAAACATGTCTTTTTTATTCCATATATCAAAAAACACAAAAAATTAAATAACTCAAAAAATATTAAAAAGAGGGTTGGGATTCATTACCAATGTCACCGTATGCCAATCCTGGTGGTAATGGCATGTCGGGGTCTCCCCGGAAATCTATCCCCGCATAGGGGTAATCATCGATGGCAACTATCTGTCATCACCACCATCGAAAGAAATCAGTTAGATAGGGTTTGGACACCCTACCTCCACCCAGTCTGCGCATCACATCTGCCCAACGTCGTTGGTCCGGATCTCGAACCCCGTGAAGAGGAACTTCAACTCTAGGGCTCAATCTCAGAACACACTCAAAGAAAAACATGCTCAGTATGCTACTGAAACCGAAGTTTCATACTCTGCCTATCTTGCACTCACTGAGCTAGTTTTTCATGTTGCCCAGTAGTCCAGTGCTCCAATCGTACACAGTGGGTCTCATGCACTCCACTGCATAGAACATTAGAGGCCGCGAGGCCTGGTGGAGTGAAGCTAGCCCTGCTATCCTGCCCAGTGTCAGTAGTATGGCCTTTAGGCCTAGCACTTGTATGGAGTTAGTTGGGATCTGACTCCTGACCTTCTCCATGTCCGGGTAACAATACACGGCTATGTACTCATCGATGGTGAGGCCACCTTTGGGCCCGCGAGACCATAAGTTCATCACTTCCCCCCGTCGGGAAAGTCCAGTAATAAATTATATGTCCTCCACTTCTATGGTGAGGGACATCCCATCAATATGGAAAGACTCTGAGTCTGGATTCCAATAGTTTACTAGCATCTGCAGCAATCTTGGTTTGGCCCTTAAGCCACCAAGACACCAAAACTTGTAGAGCCCGCATGCACGAAGATCATGATGTGCCATTAGATCACCACAAGCTGCTTCTTCTACATCCCCGTGCTCACAATCTCTCCATTCTAGAACCATCCTGCACAATAAATTCAAGTTTGAGTCATTAGAACACTTAAAAATCCTTGAACGAGGCCTCATACATGACTGTTTGCTAAACAACAGCGTATGTACGCGACTTTGAGGGCATTTTCTACGTATATCCATCCCTATATGCGAAAAAACCCTCAATTTATGCGTGGGCTGTAGCACGCACTTTAGAATGTCCTAGAATCCTGATTTGACCATGGAAAATTACAAAATTTGCATGAAAATGAAAGAGCAGGGCATGGGTAATTACCTGGAAAAAACGATAGTGGATTCTTCTGGCTGGATCTCCCAGAATTTGCTGTTGAAGTTCTGAGCTCAATTGGGTAAAAATTTCAAATGTTATATAACGTTTTGAATTTTTTACTATTTATAGAAATTTTTCAATTTTTTGAAAAAATTTACCCCCTTTTCTATAGTTTGGACCATTTCTAATCCTTTTGGACCGTTTTTTGACTAATATATGATGTAGGAGACCGTTTTGAGCATCGTTTCGACCGTTGGGTTGACCCGTTCGTGTCGATTTCAGGTATCATGTCTAAACTGGCATATAGGTTAGGTTTCACCACCATTTTCATTTTGCATGACCTTATGACCGTTTCATCATAACCATAGGTACGAACCCATTCTATCTTATCACGGAACCTTCTTGTTATTTTAGAAGTGGCATGATTTGAATGGTAGAGATTTACCTTACATGGGTACCCTAGTTAGTGCCTTATTTGGATTTGGTGCCCATGCTGATAGTTTTGTCCTTTAGGGTGTGGGAGTCTGTTGTATAGTATTGCCATGACATTTCGCAAGAGCCTCATACTCCTCTTGATATTTTGCTGGACTATTTCCCCTGGACTCCCTTATGTCAAGTTGTAATTGCATTATCATGAGCTTTGTTTGTCTCATTGATCCTTATGCCGGCTTCCCTGACTTTAAGTATCAGCCATGTAGCCCAAGCTTGTATCATGTCTAGCCATGCGGAGACATTTTATAGATATCATTTGCAGCTTGATTCCCTATTTTTACCGAGAGGGGACTTTCCCCCGAGTGTCACTATCCTACACATGTGTCCTTGCATTGAGCATAGGTATGTTCCACTGCTTGGAACTAGTTTGTTTGCCCATTTGACACTCGTCTCCTCCTAGTATGTAACTTTAAAGCAATTTTATTCTTTTTCAAGCTTTTCAAATATTTGAAAAAGTCCAAAAAAATTAAAAAACCAAAAAAGCCGGACAAGGAAAGATGTTATCTTTGGCAGCAATCGAGTCATGTATCCTTTGAGCAGAGCACTATATATCATATCCATTGTTTGGATTAATAGTTTGAATTTAGGAGCTGTACTTGTTTATCTGAGTTTATCTCCACCGATTGGTTAAGCTTCCAGTCCCTACGGAGCCTCTGTCGATGCCTCCTGTGTCGCAGAGATGACCCATTTTTGCATATCGAGTCTATGCTGCCTACATTCAGTCACCATTTGCTGTTATGCTCTTGTTCGAAGGAAGTTGAAACCTGAGTCAGCCATTCCTTAGTTATCTTAACTTTGCATGTCAGCCATTCCCAGTACAGTTACTGGTTCATGCACTTTATGATCGAGTCCTTCCACATTATACAACTTTGTTGAGTACCTCGTGTTGGATGATGGGAGATGCCTTAATGCCCTCCTTCCAGTGGATTTCATCCCATCAAATTTAGATCATTTATTCTGGGATAGGAATCTAGAGTCATCTTTGAGTGCCTTGAGACTTGCAGTCATCAGTGGCAGGTTCTCTCACCATCGACAGTTCTTTGGGAATACATCAATGTCCCCTGATCGATGGATTCTCTCAAGTGTTTGACCTCAACACATTTATTCACACTTATTAGTTTGCACTCTAGTACCTTGATTCCCATTTTCATTATTGGTGGGTGATCTCGCGTCTGTTAACAATATACATCAATGACCGGTAATCAGACGATGGACTTCTATGTTCGACCTCGACACCTCTATTCACATAGTAGGACATGTACTCATAGAGATTTGTGTAGAATACCTTCCAGAGTGGTGGCATCTCATATATTCTACCTCCTTGATCATGCCAATGGTCATGATATTTCATCTCTCGTGACTTGATTCTAGTAGATGTCAGATATTTCCAGCCATTATGGAGATCTTGATCCATTGTATATCTTCAGTCTTCATGTAGATCATGATCCTTTGTATATCTTCATCATGGAGATTCTGATATATGTATATTGTATGTGGCAATGACTACATATGTCATATTGTATCATGCCTATTCATGGACATTTTTACTCTTATGTATCCGGGACTGCTATATGTATTCACAGTTATATGCAGAGTCGTATCATTGTATAGCGCTGATTGGGTGGCTGGTTCTTCCACGGGGTTCTTCGTCACTTCATTTCTGGGATGGACTTATAATGTATTTCGGCCATCGTATGACCCCTCTGACCTCACACATTAGGGAGAATCTGTTATAGATAATTTTACCACACATGGTGAAGCACACTTTTATGGCCTTCCATGTCCCTATGCAAACTCCTTAGACCCCATGGACCATTTTTGTTCCTTTGATGTTTCCCAGACCATCCCTAAAAACATGCTTAAATTGCCATACGAGACTTTTAAACCCTTTATCGTGTATATATGCGGGTTTGACCTCTAAAACCGCGTACATCGGGATGTGTGCAAAAATCCAAATTCTTTTGGAGTTTTCCTTGATGTGGATCCGACTCACTTGTCTCCTGGCCTTCCATATGCCTTGATATCACTCGGATTCAACCTTTCATTACCCCATTGATGAGCTATATAAGGAACCTTTTGGATACATTGAAGGCATATGAGAAATTAAGAGCAAGAGAACTATAGTCCATTGTTGCCGGAACTTGTGCTTGAGTCTGCATCCCCTTTGTCCCTTGGAGCACTTTTGTGTTCTTCCCAAGCTTATCTTTTGCTTGTGAGCTTGCTATCTAGAGATGGAGGATTGAAGTGGTGGAGGACCAAGTGGGAGACTCGATTTCTCCAATTCGCAGATGTGCCGACAGAGGTTGTATTCATTGTAATCTCTGATTTTATATCAATAGAAATATCTTTTCCTATCCAATAATGTGTGTTTGAATGAATATTTTATCCATGGATGATTTCAAATGCTTATATGTTATTGATTATATATGATAGAGTAGAGCTAACACAATTATATATAGTATGCTTGTCTTGTTTATTGAATGTTGAGGAAGCAATTCATCAATTCAAGATGAAGTTGGAAAGCTCAACGGGGATCTACACCAACCGTCCAGAATAAGGTACGAATCGAGATTCTTTATTGTTAGTTGTTTGGTTTCTCTTGCATATAGGAAAGGATTGATTTCTGGAGTTAAGTTTTCTGTTGTGGTACCCCAAGCCATAGGAATTTCTCTCTGTAACAACCTCAAAGATGAATGTTGCTGCAGTGTCAAAGGTTCCAATGACTAATCTTCTCGGCATCGGCAATCGAAATCTCTTTTCTCTATCCCATGAACGCTCCAAGCCTGAATGTATCAGTGCTTTAGTTCTCTATGTCGCCACTATTTCGATGCTTTAAACCACTAGCTTCACCATCGAAAATTGGAAGCTTTAGCCACTATACCATTGGCGCCTTAGACCTGAATGTTGCCACAGTGTCGGCACCTCAAATGACTAATGTCGCGACGATTTCTTCATCGGTAATCGGAAGCTCTATCTTCTAGCCCGTCGGTTCCTTAGACCAGAACGTTGCCGCTGTTTCGGAGGTGAAACGAACTAATTTTATCGATGTCGAAGGTCAGTAGAAGTCTAAATCGGAGCTTTAGTTCTCTATGCTACCGCAATGTCGGCATCTCAAACCAATAATCTCACGATCAGAACCTCAGACCACTAGACTCTTCATCGGTGATCGGAACCTCAGACCACTAATGATCGACGATTGGAACATCAATCCACTAGCGCGTCGGAACTTTAAATCTAAGCGTTGTCGTTGTTTCGGAGGTCAAATGAACTAATCTTCTCAGCATTGGTGATCGGAAGCTCTTTCCTCTAGCCCATTGGAACTTTAAACCACTAGATTCTCCGCAGTGGTGGTGCCGCAGTGAACTAAAACTCCGAAACGTCGGCGATTGGAACTCCAAAATACTAACCATCAGAACTTTCAATCACTAGATTCTCTGCAGTGGCGATGCCGCAGTGAACTAACACTCTGAAACATGGGCGATCGAAACTCCAAACTACTAACCATCGAAACTTTCAATCACTAGATTCTTCGTAGTGGTGGCGTCGTAGTGGACTAAAACTTTGAAACGTCGGCGTAATAGAGGACTACACCTTCGATCATTGTTTAAAAATGTTCCGATGGCAGTAAAAAAAATTAGCGATACGCCTAACTGTCGAAGGAGTTTTCCACCTGTTATTTATCTTCCATCTTTTGGTGGCTAATGAGATGTTCTGATCCTCGCCCAAGCCACCAAAAGCTACAACTTGTGAAATTTTTACCCAAATCAAAAAACAGAGGCTTTCAAACTAACAATGATATTCATATCCTTCATCGCATGAGTTAAATTCTTCATACTATCAAAATAAATTTATTTTGGGAGATAACAACATGTATGATAATTATTGCTTTATCTTATTAATGCATGTGATTGTTATGTTTAGAACTTTGTCTCTTGAATTATGTTAATACATCATGATTTCATAAAGATAGTTCAAGCTTTAAGAAGTCTAGTTGTAGCATCTTGGGTGGTTTGAAGAAAAGATGAGCTTTCAATTCGAGTTGTTACTTGCCAGTCGCAACTCCACATGTTGGACACAAGCAGAGGTCGTCATTCCATGCATAGGTGCAACACACTCAGCTGCGACATCGCACCGCTACTTAAGGCTTAGCTGCAACAGACAGGGTATCTCTTAAATTGGTTATGTTTATTCACTAATGGCTCAAGCAATAGGATTTCCTATATTCTCTACTTTCATTCAATTCCACTCACAGCTGTAACAGCTTGTTGTAACAAGGCAGCCTCAAGATCGTAGATATTCATGGCTGCCTGATATCAGTGGGTGAAGGTTATGATTGTTCATGTATAAATATTAGGAAAAATTCTAATCCAAGGGTTGGTTGATATTGGATTATACTGTGTAAGCTATGATAGAGAGTTGTACATTGTAATTTTTCATTTTAATATAAGGAGCAGGATTCTTTTGTTCTCTGCATCTTAACCTGTGTTAATTCCAGCATCTCTGTTCGAAGGCTAGGTCCGCCTTCCACAAATATTGTCAAGTTAATTAGATGTTTTGATTTTTTTGTTGTGTGGTGTGGAAATTTCAGTAATTTCATTCTTTGCAGTTAGTTGCAACAGTAATGATTTATCATTGTAGTTCCTTTGATAGTAGTGTTTGCATTTCCCTTAAGTTGTAACCGCATGGTGTGACAGTCAACTGTGTAGGTTATTTTCCATTATGCATGTGTGCCAATAACTGTTATGGTCAAGATCATCTCCAATTCCTTTCAATTACTTGTCTTTCTCAGGTTTGTTAATTCAGATAGATTATGGTTTAGAGTTTGCTTAGTTCAATTGTTGTTGTTTCCAATTCTTAGATTAGTTGAATTAAACTGGTCATGATGGATTTACATATAGTCTGACAATGTTAGGATTTAACTTTCTACAAAATTAAATCTACTTTTCTATTTCTAGATTAGTTGATTGGTGGACTGATGTTGTAGGAAGTAATTGTATTTCTGAATTTCTAGGTGGGTAATTTAGATTAGTTTATCTATGAGAGGAGTTTGAATGAGCAGATAAGTAGGATAGTTAATATTTTATTCATTTGATCAGCTACTGAGTGTTTATGCATAGACAGTGTGAATTATCTTTGAAATAAAAAAACTTCCCTGGGTTGACAATTTATATTGAGCATTATGTATGTTAGTTGTAATTAACTTGCATGTAGAGTGACCAAAAACAATGGTGGAACACATGAAGTGATTTGTCCCATTTTTTATTCTATTGGTGACAAATGCAAAGAGAATGAACTAAGAAGTAAGTTAAGTGTCTCAGTTTAATCCTTAGCTTGAGCATGAAATGTAGGGAATGTTAATTGAAATCCTAAAAGCTCCCACAAAAAATTTTGCAAAAGTGACTCAGAAATATGGAGTCACGACTAGAAATAATCACCAATGGTAATCCAAATTGACACCACACATGTTAAAAGAACAAGTTGTTGAATGGAGTTGAGAATTGGCCCAAAATGTGGGTTTGAACATAAAGCATCTACATAAAAAAATTACCCTTCAGCAATCCTCAATAAAACTTGACAAAAAGATCATTTCCCGTCATTAATTTCATGAATGAAACTTCCATCAAGACAAATAAATGGACACTACAAGAAACACATGTCGTATACTTTCAAAAAACACACTTCCCTAAGGTGAGAGGCTTGAATAAAACAAGCATTGATTTTTCAACATACCAAAAAATTATGGATGCGATGAGTTCCAAGGAAAAAATCCTAAAGGCTAAATAAAGATAAGGAAAAGAAAAGTCAAAATGAAAGTAGATTCCCAAATGACCTACTATGACAATATCAAGTGAAATGGGAATGGGAATTCCAAGTCAATCAACAAGGAAGGTGGCAATGAGAATACAATGGAAATAATTTTAAGGTGAAAAAAAAATGTTAAACAAGTAGAGGTATTGGTCACCTGTTACACTGTATTTGTACCCAGTGCACCTTTAGAAGTGCCCCAGGGAGAGAGAGGCATTTTTCCAACCAAGAGGGGTGTTATCGAGAAATGGTGGTCATGGTTGGGCCCTTTGGTCCTTCCTTTAGGATTGCTATGGATTAATGGCACTGTTGATTGCCCTTTGCTGGGCCTTTTAACCATGGGGCTGGTGTTCAAGGCTCCTAGGGGTTGATCACTGGGTCACATTCCCCCATATCTTATTTGCTTGATCTAGTGGACTTTTCTTCAACTATGAGACATTTGTTTCTCTTCAAAGCCACTTAGGACACCCTCCTAACCCTTCTGCACACTGGCCCCTCCTCTCCCTGGTCTTATTTCCTCATAGGAAGCTATCCTCCACACCAGGCCTTCTTGTTACTTTGAGGAGGGTGTTGAGGGATTTTACAGCATTCTTGGCATTAAATGGGGTATAAATCCCTCCCTCCAACTCACTCTGGCCTTTCGTTCATAGTGATTCACTAATTTTAGCAGTTTTTGGAATCTAGGGGAAAAATACCCCAGGTAGCCTACATTATGGTTATTGTTTATGTATTTTGTTTTAATTTTAAGTTAAAATTTTAAAGGCATGTCGGCTTGGATATTTTGTTAAAAATGATTGTGAAATCATATAAATAGATCTCCTCGCTTCATTTTAACATAATACTCATCGGATAAAACATTATGCATTTATTCTACCATTCTTAGGGCCCTTTGGAGAGATGTGCCCCTCTTGAGGAAGGTTGTTTTTTGGGTTTGTGACAAGTTATTGAAGTATCTTGGGTTTTTCACTCTTTCTCAAAGGTGAAGCTATTATTTTTTGGTGAAATACATTCATATGGAGGTATCTATACCTTGTCTTGATGTCTCTTTATTAAAAGTTGATGAATGATTTTTGCTTGTAGATGGAATGGTATCCATTAGGTTGCATCTTGTATTAGGTAGATCTTCATCCACCTTTATCACCTTAGAGTAAAATCATGTCATGTTTACGAGCCTTCTAGGGTCAAAATCCTAGGTCTTTAGGTTGGTCATCTAACCTAGGATATCTTTCTCACTAGGAAATCCATCCTCCCTAGTTTCCCTATGTTAGTTAGGGTTTTTCTAGGGTTGGTTTCCTCTTGTCTTAACTTCTCTCCTCAACCTAGTTTTAAGGTTAGTTAGGGTTGCATTTTGCATCTAAAAAAACCCTTAAAATTTATAAATTTTATAAAAAACAAATTTTTGGCCAATTTAGGGCCTCCCGAAATTTCAACTCCTAAAATTTTGGGACCTAACATTTTGGGCCCTAAAATTACACGCCCTAAAATTTCGAGCCCTAAAATTTTGGGCCCCAAAATTTTGGTCCCTCCCTAAAAACTTAGCCCTAAAATTTCAAGATCTGATATTTTTGAGCCCTAAAATCTCAGGCGTGAAATTTTAGTTTCCCCTATCCTCTCCTTCCTAGCTAGCCCTTTCACTACCCACCTCTACAGATGCCATTGCAGTGGAAGCCCTCCCTATTTCTCTCCTTCAACCCCTGTACACAAGAAAACAACAATAGTTAATGGGTTATTATATGTTGATTACAACTGAAAGGAGACTATTTCATGAATTTTACCTTCACACATACAGTAGTGCTACTAAATGTTGTTTTTGGTCCCTTTTATAGCTACGTGTATTGTTTGTTGCTTTCATATACATTGTGTAATTAATGCATACAGTTTGGGAATGATACATGTTAGCTACTGTTGCATTTGTGACTACTATATTCGCTCATATTGCTTATACATTAACATTGTTGTACATTTCTGTGAATTAATATTGCTACTCATAAACATTTGCATTAATGACTAATACATGTTATTTGTTCTGTTGCACTTGTGTGCTTTATATTATTTGGTAGCAACAAATTACACTTAATTTTGCTAATACCTACATATTACTTTTGCACATTGGAATTATTGTTGGCTCATCCTTGGATGAATGCACTCACAATATTCATATCATATTCTTGACTCCATTCAGCACTAGTGACTAACTTCACACCTTGCAAGATATATTTGTGTCTAAGTGTCTTTTGCAGAGTTACATAGGGATCTCCCCTAGGAGGTTCCAACTTATGAAGAAGTTTGGAGAAGTGGCTAAGGTGAGAGTGGTCACTTTCTCCACATATGCTTGCTGGTGGCTTGAACCACTATTTCAACTGGTAACAGTCACCACTTAAATTTCTTGAGACATTTAGAGTGGCAAATTTTCCACAATTCTAATGTTTGCTTCAAACACACATTTTGGGACAATTTTCAACTCCATTCAACAACTTGTTCTTTCAACATGTGTGGTGTCATTTTGGATTACTATTTGCTAATATTTCTAATAGGGACTCTATATTTCTTAGTCCCTTTTGCAAAATTTTGTGTGGGATCTTCCAGGATTTCAATTAACATTCCCTACATTTAATCCCCAAACTAAGGCTCAAATTGAGACACTTAAATTTCTTCTTAGTTCATTCTCTTTCCATTTGACACTAATATAATAAACAATGATACAAATACCTTCATGTGTTCCACCATTGTTACAATATATATATCTGTGTTTCTACATGTCATTCTCCATTTTAGGTTTTTAAGACTACCAATCCCCTTCTCCTTGTGAAATTCCACTGTATATCTACCCACCCCTTCTCCAAAACAACAAAAGGAGCAAGCCAAGGTTGTTTCTTTTGTACAAAATTTGCCCAAGGTCCATGCATAGGGTTGTGATACATTACTACAAATAAAATCCAAATAAAAATAACTTCATGATCGACATCATGTAACTCCACATTTTTATGTTGGTGATAATTTTGGTGTCACTTGGATAAGAAAATATTTAAATCTCATCCATGTCATTGTTGGGCTATAGGGCAAACCCGGGGTTTATACTTTAGCTTCGCACCAACAAAAAGACCCACAGTGTTGGCCCTTTCGGCAACAACCTGGGAACAGGTTGCAGTCTCACCCGAAACAGCTATGGGGTGCCGCAGAATCAGGTTTCTGCAAGCAAAAGAGGGATATTACTGTACCTTTAGCCTTAACAACAATTACTTATACAAAATAGAGCTTCGACATTCAATAAAATAGCTTTGCAGTTTAGATAAATAATTTTACTTGCTTAACCCTTAACTGGGAATTCACAGTGAAGTTACTATTTAATCGTTATCTTACTTTAGCATTCACCTACTTATCAAAAGCATAAAAACATCACAGCACAAAATAACACAACACAAGATTTAACGTGGTTCACCCCCAGGGTAGGGGCTACGTCCACAGAACTGCTTTTATTCAACTCTTTACAAAACAACAATTCTGATCTGCGCACTCAGCTGCAGATCCTTCCTTCAAGTCTAACTACGCACTTAGGTTCAGTTCCTTTCTTACAAACTCTAAGCTGTGCACTTAGCTGCAGTTCCTTTCCTTACAAAACCCTCTGCGCACACAGCTGCAGAGGTCATCCATGCACACAGCTGGGACTTGGCCTTAAAACCCGAAAATAGATCTAACTTCTTCGCATCATGTGATCCTCGTGTCATTAGATACATTTGACATCTTTACATGAGTGCCTATTTATACAAGTGCACTATTACAAAATCATGGGCTTATACCCAAAATTTATGGACAATTACAAAAAAGAGGGCTTTGACTCAACCCCGAAACCCCTAAGACTATTTTGAGTCACAACTTCGCTTCCAAGCTTCCACAAAAACCACGAAGTTATGTTGGGGCGCATACCCCATAGGGGGTAACTCCGCGGTTAATTTGTAAATGGAGCGTTGGGTCAAAATAGTCTTAGGGGTGTCAGGGTAAGTCAAAACCC
>LPNX010136960.1:0-118507 GCA_001517045.1 Pseudotsuga menziesii
TCTTTGATAATTTAGTGCTTCCTTGACTAAATACAATTCAGTTATGTAATGATCATGTTCATTTAGAAAATGGGTCCGCCGCTTCTATTTATAGTTTTTTTTGACAGAGACACCTCGGTCGAGGTATTTACCTCGACTGAGGTTTATACCTCGACCGAGTTAATACCTCGGTTGAGGGTTTAATACCACGACCGAGGGTTAATAAATACCTCGACCGAGGGCTGGAAAAAACCTCGGTCGAGGGCTGGAAAAAACCTCGGTCGAGGGCTTGTTAAACCCTTGACCAAGGTACGTTTTTTGGTTTTTGTCGAAATGCGCTTGCCAAAAAGTGTTACCCAGGTCCGTGGATTCACCCAGACATTTATAGGCTAGATTTATTATTCAATCATTAATCTTGGTTAATCATTCATCAACTTGTCCTAATAAACAAATCTGATGGTTATAAATAGTCCTGACTTTTAAATTCCACAATCCCGACTCTTCCAATCCTTCCTGATTGTTTTGACATCCAGAGATGGAAATCAAAATGCAAAATTGGTTTTTAACAAACCCTCCCCAACTTCCTGACTCTGACTACTATACTTCGTAAATCAAGAGTCAAAATTCAAAACCTCAACATGGATTTCCAAAAAACAACATCATATTACCGACTACAATTTTTCTAACATTGGGAGTCAGAAATTGGAATTACAAAATCGATCCTTGGAGAAACACCTTTTCCAGGATCGCTCCAATGTCTGTACATCAAACTTCAGAATTCAACACCTCCAAACCAAAACATTCCATGAATCCTCAAATGATGATGTCGACATTGCACTCTAGCAATTCGATACCCATATTACTACTTCCCACTGAATCAGAGGTCACGAGTTAGAACACCACCACTGTGCTACTGTGTGGATCCAATCCTTGACTTCCACCATTAGCACTCTAGTGTCAGCACTTTGACATCAACATTGGCTCAATGACCCTCCCATAACTTCTTACACTGATTCCAACATCCCCACTTTAGCATTGGCTCATTGGCATACAACAATCTGGTTAACACATATTCAAAATTCCCTTTTCTACTTATACTTTGGCCTTGTAATTTCAGCCATGGAAATTTTGCATAATTCTTTCGATTTGGAAGTTAAACACTTGGCTGATTTGAACACACGACTAAGGTACAAATACCATCTTCCTGATGCAAGACTGGTGCATATGAAAATTAAAAATTCACAATGAAAAAATGCAATTGAATTACAAGTGCAATGCATGCATAAACTAGCCTACTCATCACAAGCATAATAACAATCAAACCAAGCACAAAAATAAATCGTTTGGAGACTATGAACAAGCATTCCATTTCATTCAATTAAATCATGAATAAACATTCTTCCATCACAAAGAATGTCTGAGCATTCATAAACAATAGAACACTTATCTTTTCAACCGGATTCGCCCAAGCAATTGGCTATGTGAGGTAAATGTTCCACTCAACTGTAGGTTTATTCCCAACTTATATTATTTCAGCTAAGATACCACCCTCAATTTGGACTATGTCATCCCCTAAGGAGAGCTACAATCGAGCTCACTCACAATAATGGATTACCATTCTTAGGATAAGCCAACACACAACTGGGTTTATTAATCCAATGGGAATATAAAGACAATGAATTATAGACTAATGATATCAAACACAGAGCTGCAGGATTCTCTATTGGCTTCAACCATCTTTTGCACCCACATCCCTACAACACCCAATTCAAGGAAGGTTCCCTTCTCTTCTACACAGTTCCTCATGTTCCCCCTCCCTCTAGAGATCTTTCTGGGTTGGTATATAAGGTCCAATATGCTAAAACAACAAAGATTTCATTCTTTCATTGGTTTTCACAATCCGCATAGCATTCTCAACATTCTCATACTCGGTTTCCCCTCAGCATGCCAATTTCACCATGACCGATACTAGCAATGCAACATGCATGGCCAATTCAACGACAGTTCTTCCACACATGTTCAGGGATGACTAGGAGATGTGTGGGTGATTCCATGAAGGTGGGAAACACCTTTTGGCCAAATTTGGCGATGAAAACCTGATTTTTTTAGTCATGTGCTACATAGAAGCCCTCGAAACCCATATATGCCATGTGAATTTTGATTTGCAGTTAAAAAAAAATTGTAGAATATTATGTTGGCTTCCCAATGATATTTTTTTAAAAATATTTTGATGTCATTTAATGTGTGATATTTTTCTTTTAATGAATTATGTGACCTTAAAATTTTGAAGAAGTTAATAAGTGGCTCATGTCCAACCTTAATAATTCAATCTTATATATATATATATATATATGAGCATGATCTACACATAATGCACTATGGTCTGCATATTTTTTTGTTAATTTATTTCGCAATATACAATTATTTATTATTTTTCGAAAGGGACCACATCTGATTTCAACATCATTTTATACACATGTGTCCATCCAAGCTTTTTTTTCACTATTTTCAAAAATTTAAAAACCAAAGGCACGCTTTTGAAGAGGACACGTCAATGTGTGGGATATGCATTTTTACGAAATTTTTGGATGTGTATATTTTACCCTGCGTATTTTTCTTTGAGTTGCTTCAAAGTTGTTGTCTAGTTTTCTAAGTGTAAGTTTTAGAACTAATTAAAAAAAACCCATATGAATGCCAAAAAGCATGCATGATATCTCAATGGATAGAGGATTCGGTGATGAATCTATCGATATGAACTCCGCTCAGTTGTGTGCCATGAATGACAGGGTTTACACCCCTAGAAGACACAGAAAAACATTGATTTTCTTGAAAGAGGGATAAATCTCTGTTTTTCAAGCCCTCAATTGAGGTTTTGTCAGAACCTCGATCAAGGTTTTACTAAACCCTCGATCGAGCTACTCTTAAACACTTGAAAAAAAACTTTGTACATGACTACCAATATACTAGCATATTTTTTCAAGATATATATATTATATATAGGTATTATATATAATAGTATGTTTATGTAGGACATTTTAGAAATGGGTTTCAAGGACCCATCTAAGAGAATTTAAAAGGAAAATTACAAAAGAATAAAGGGGAAAGGGGAAATTATAATTTTTTAAAGATGGTAAATGTAAAAATAAAATAAAAACATAAGTGAAAAAATAAAAATAATGAAATAAAAAATAAAAAAGAATAAGAAGAAGGATACTTATTCTCAACATTGTAATAAATATAAAGAATTTAAATTTTTTTATTTTTCATATCCCAATAAATGATAAGAATATAAATGCATAAGAAGAAGAATTGAAGGAGCAATTATATAATGCTTATAACCATAGTGAAATATACTAGTAACAAGGGAAGTTGTCCTTTGTTTTTTAGATTTAGTTTTTTGAAACTATTAAAGAGACATCAAAGTTTAGGGAACAAGAAAACTCTTTTCATAGTTCACCTAGAACATATAATTAGAATTCTCTCATTGAATAGATAAATGTGTACATAAACATAATTGACAATTATAACCTATTACCAATATGTTTCATCTAGACACAGGTACATTAAGAAAATAGAAAATGGATAAGACTCATGAAATAAACATGACATGCCAACTCACTCAACTCATAAAAAAGGTTTTTTCATAGTGATAATAATATGTTGCGCCCCATCTATGCGACCTTGTGGCCCTCCTTATAACTAATTTTAATGAAGTTTAAATTTTTTCTGGACCAAAGATATTAACAAAAACATTGAACTCTATGTTGAAAAGAGACATGGATTTAAACAACACTATAGATAACATTGATTATGAATATTGTGTGCAGTGACCAAGTGGACAAACTATTGTTTGTAGCAAAATGACCATGACGTAGATACAATAAACCCTTCAATGCATCCTAGCATGTTAACTCAAAACTTTAACCAATACTTGTGAAACCTTGATGGTGATGCCAAGGATTCATTTTGGGGCTTTAACAATAATTTTAGATTCTGTGAACTACATGCATTTAATTTTTTTTAATGCTTATATTCAAGTAGTATCATGGTTTGTTTTCAATAGAATTCAACATCTAGCTTGTTTATGTCATCAGTGGTTGGTAAGGAATTTCAACATCATTTGATTCCTATCAGCAATATATCCAATGTGTATACAATGTAGTACATAAATGTAGTGAAATCTTTTAAATACTAAAAATACTTTGCTCCTTCGTATATAATTTTTAATTTAAAAAAATACAATTATGTGATATGACTTTGAACTTACACTAATTATTATCTTAATCGTCATGTTCTATTCCACCCTGGGCTCTGAGATTTAAATATCTAACCCGAGGATCTATACCATAGGTAGACCGTAGTCATGAGAATCCAGGTCGAGTGGACACAACTCGTCTAAGTTCAACTCATCAACTGAATTGCATGCATCATTGTCATAGTATTGTTTTTACATTGAACCAATGAGAGCAATGATGCATGCAATTAAGTTGATGAGCTAAACTTAGGTGAGTTGTGTCCACTTGACTTGGATTCTCAGGACTACAATCTACCTATGGTATAGATCTCCGGGACAGATATTTAAAGCCTAGAGCATAGGGCAGAATCACGGGGGCTTCACTTGTTGACCAATATCCTATCACGTTAGTTCATATTGTGGGTTTTAAAATTATCAAAAATTGAACCAATATATTGCAGGTATTGGGGGGGTGGGGGTGAGTAGGGTGGTTTATAAGGATTGAGGTATAAAAAGGGGTGGGGAGGAGGTTTTAAGTATTGGGAGGGGGTTTCAACAAAAAGAGTTTGGGTCAATATCTTTGGAAATTAAGGGTATTTTTTAATATCCCATGATCGCATGTGCTATGTGAGAGTTTCACTAAGTGAAGTCCCCATGGGCAGAATAGAACAGAACGATTAAGATAAAAATTCGTGTTACATTTAGAGACATATCACATAATTGTAGTTTTTTAAAATTAAAAATTATATACGAAGGAGAAAAGTATTTTTAGTACCTTCAGAGAATTGAAAATGTGAGCATGAAAAAAAAATGACCTCATTTCCTTGGGTTATATCAATGTCCATTGTTTACTCTTCAAAATTGTTATTGTGCCACACATTTGTAGTTAATTTTGCTAGTAAATTATTGAATGACATTAGAATTTACATCAATAACATGTGACTAATTGTTTTGGTATTTCATAATGCTAAGAGTGGAAAAAAATAAATAAAAGAAAAGGTGTTATGACGACTGTGAGATCCGAAAAACAAAAAGTATGGAAACTAAACATGATATTAATTCTCATTTCGACAAGAATTGAAAATGTTCAATGACATGAATTCAAATGGGGATTCAAAATACAAGATGTCCAAGCATGTCAAACCCCAAAATTTTCGAATTTTTTATTTTTATTTTTAAATAGCATATATTCTCATTAAATGCAGTCATTATCTGTTTGATTAATTCAATGTTATTAGATTCATGACTGAAAGATCTTTTGACTATGCTTAGATTCCTAGAAAAGTTTCTTTGCAAAAATACTGATTTGTTTTTCTGTTGCGACCACAAGGTGGGATTGCCATGAAAGACTGGGCTTACTTAGCTTCCGAGCTGATGCAGAAGTTTTTCCTTCTCTTACAGCTATACAGGTAAGATGTTCGGGTCACTGCTAACAAAATTTATTCAATAAAGTACATACATGCTAGTCAGATTTATCAGGCTTGAACAAGTATAGCTTCAACTATGATTCCTTTTAAGATCCTACTGATAGTAAAATGAATTCTATGAATAAATGCGGTAGTTCAATTTTTGTTAAGAAAGCAGGATTTAACATTCCTACAGAGTATGAAACCAATAGATGTTCATACTGAATGCAAGTGTAAGAATGCAATAATTATTTCTTTACCAGCAGCTAGCATGATAGAAATTACAACATCAAGGATCCACTTCTACTTATCCATAGTTACTGCAACATGTCATGTTTAGATTTGCAACTGCAATTGTAAAGGATAAGGTAGTTTAAGTATCAACCTATACTTTTCTTTACTTCAAGAATTCACCAAGTTTATTACATGATACAAGTTTCCCTTTAATACTTTAAGGATTTGCATTGTTTTGGAATACTACTTATATTTCCAAAGTCAAAGATTTGTTGGTAAACTTACAGGTCATTCGCATAGTTATTACTCTCAAAATCATTTATGACACTCATAACTATACTATCAACCAAGAATGCTAAATTTACCCAAGCTGCCTATCAAACATTGTCTTATAAAACCTTTTATAATCCTTGAGCTTAGAAATGATAAAAGACTAATTGTCACAACAATGATTCTAAGACTACTAAGAGATTGTTATTCCACTAGCAAGTACTAAGGATAAGGTCTAGGGTAAACCATAAACAAAATTAATGGATCACATAAATTGATTGCTACATGCTATAGAATTTTAATATGTTATGCCTTATACCTTCATTTGTAAACTAGGGCAATTGGTAATTATAGTTGTAGATTTATAAACAACTACGCCATTAACATTACTCCAATACTCTTATAATTCATTACAACCAAAACAGATCTCCAAACATAAGTGCACGAGATTAGCGATGGACAAAATCTATAATGCAATGTTTTATATTAAGCATTATTCTAATGTTTACATTGTTGGAATTACATTGCAGGTGAATGACTAGGGTATATCGAACCCTATGGATACCCCACGATATGATTTCAGTTATGAAAAGAAATCGTATCGTAATCTTCATCGTGGAACTATAGAGTTCCTACCCACTGCATGTAAAATATTAAAAGTGTTACGTGGTCTCTTCTCAGCCATGCATTGGCGTTTAAAACGGTTTGACCCAACCCTAGTCGTCATTTCTCCCTTGCCTTCGGGCCTCCGGCCGCTCTGCAAAACCTCCTGGCCCTTCTTGCTGCTTGCACTGTCTGTTTGTTAATCTCTGTGCTGGTTCAACTCCTCGTGGTTCCTCTACTGCATTGAGAGGAAGACATTGTGTTTTAAAAGCTTGTTGTCAATTGTTGTTCAGAGTTGACTTCTTTAGGGTTTCTCCAATGGCATCCATTGCCCGAACTCCTTGCTGTGTAGGTCATTGTAGTAATTCGTTGCTGTAAGTTGACTTCCATCATGACAGTTACCTTTTAGCTCCAGCGAGCCCATTCGTCTCTGCAACAAATGAAGGGTTTACCCTTCCTCCTGCTCGTGGTTGTCTTGCTGTTCTTTAATGGCCATTTTTTCATCAGTCGTTAAGGTAAGTTACAAGGCTTCTTTCAAATTCTTTTGCAAAATAAAAACTTAAGCAACAACAGCTTGGCAAGCTTTTAATACTTGGTTTATCTTTTGTTGCAGGAAAATGGTCTTCTCCTCTCGGCGTGGACGGTGCGAGCTTCCAAAGCTAGTACTCCCGGTAAGCCTAGTTTAACCCATGGCGTCCCCTCCTTGCTGGTCCTTTAGGACAGTTAAGGGTTTGGCTTCGTGATGCGTAAGTCTTGTTGTTACTTTGGTTCGGTTGGTCAACCTAAACGCTGTTAAAAGAGTTTGACTCTTCATTTAAAAATGGAGTCTTGGCTGAAGCCGAGACTGTGGGTTTTGGGTCTTGTCTGAAAACTGTGTAAAGCATGCATAAGGACGTTTTACGGTTTGTATAATCTGCAAGTTTTACTTTGTTGTAAAAGATGCTGGTAGTCATGAGGTGCCAAGGAGATAAAACTCCATCCTCCGTACATATTATTAATTTTTGTCAGGGTTTACCCTGAACTTGGAGCTAAATGCTGTCCCTGCTACTTTTCTTGAATTAATATATTATGTTACTGTACAATTTTGAATCCATTACTATTTAAACTTGGCTTAATAAGCTTATCTGTCTTCGATATCTTCGATACCTGTGGAATTAATAAAATACTTGATTTATTTTTAGTTATTTATTCAAGTAAATGCTGGTAGGGTTTTCACTGCAGTTTATGATATACTTGTTGATCATTTTATAAATTGTTATAAGAGTTATACTTGATAAACTATAATCTTCAGGTTTTAAATGAAATTCAAAAGTCATTGACTGTGCAACCGTGGTTACAGGTTTTTTTTATACTGAAATTTCTACTAATGAGAAAAGATAAGACATTATTGTGATTTTCAAGTAATATAAATTTATATACAGTAATTAATAGGATATTAATATTACTGATTATAATAACTGTGTTATTCTTCCTGTAATACTTATTACTTTTGTTATTAGTTCTGCTCAGGTTCCTTTATAATTATATAAAGTAATAGTAGCTTATTCTCAGTTTATAAATAATCTATGGTTAAGGTATTCTTCAAACTTATTGTTAATTAATTTACTGTCAAGTGTTCTATATTAGCTTTATACCCTTATTTACTAATTATTAGGAAATTGTAATCTAACACATAATTTATACCTTTTTAAATTATGTAGAGTCTTTATATTCTCATCATATTTTAATAATGTTCTCAAGTATTGTTTATTTACTTCGTAGTACATAAGCGTAAATAGTTTAAGTTAGAATTACTGTAATAAGAATATTACCTTATGTGTAACATTAGTAATACTCCTATACTGTATGTAATATAAGTTTATTGATGTTGTTACCATAAAGATATTATCTCTTTTGTGAGTACCAATGTTTTCATGGTTAATATTTAGTTTATTCTACAACATTCTGTTATTATTTAGTTCATCTGTTTAGTTGAGATGCTTGTATATATATAACTCCTGTAATACTTCTTAAGTTTTATCTTATATACTTATATATAAATAGATATGTATATAATAAATTTATTCACCATCTGAGAAAATAGGTTAACAGCTCTGTAATCTATTTGAGCTCAGTCGAAATAAAAGAAGATTTAGTAAATAAATAACTACATCCTTAACCATACATACAGACTAACACAACCAGCTTTTTAACTGTAGAATATAAACAATATTTAATTACTCCTACTATCAGTGTTGTATTTTTAGTAGATAGAAGTTAAGTTCTTTTCAAACTGAAAGAAAAACAATTATAAGGTTTAAAACAGCAGGTATACTTAGTCTAACTTTTTCTTTATTATAACTAGCATGATCTTCTATCTGTTCTTTGCAATAAATAGATTTACGAAGAGTGAAATACAGTACGAGGGAAAAGTTTATCTAAGAACATAAACAACTATCAGTCAATACTTTCTTCTGATAATAAGTAAAGGAACAATCCACTATTCTACAATCCCATCATGCTATCTTTTATAATTTTTACCCCTGTGCTAGAGTACGGTCTGGTAAACCCAGATGTGGAAAAACACAGTGGGTCATTATTTTTTTTCATCAACAAATTATATTACTGATAAACTAAAAACATCTACTACATTTAACCAGTAGAACTTTCAAATCATAAAATTCTACCATTCACAGTTTATTAAAACATAGACAGTCAAGTGACAGAACCTGCTTCAGCTTTGGACAACAACAGCAATGGGAGGCCGTTCCTCCCTACCAAATCCTGGAGAGCGCTCAAACAACGACTCCTCAGGACCCCCAAGGTTGCTCTGGTCTCCCTGGCTGGAACTAGGTGCAGCAATCGTCAGATACCAGTCCTCAAACTCAGTATTAATCCAGAACTTATCAATAAGTTCTCCCAGCTAACAAGCTGTAATAAACCAAGTTACTGCAGCAATCCTCTCATAACAACTTTCTTACTGTTTTTCCTTTTTCCCTCAATGAATTTCCTGAATAACATTCACCTGAATGAATTCTATCTGGAAAATATCTGAGCAGCATCAGCTCTCTTCATTGGGTACTTTTAAAAGATTGCCTAGGTCTTTTTGGGTTAGTTGTTATTTAATGAGCCACCTGCTCTGATCCCACTTTCTTGGGGGATCATGACCCCAAATATAGGGAAGTTGCCACCTGCAACCTAGGAAGTTCTTGAGGATGCTGCCACTTGTCTTTTGCCTTCCACCTAGTTCCATCCACCAGTTTGACCAGTAACCTATTTTTAACAGCTCTCCCATGTTGTTGTCTCCACAATTTATTTATTAGTAATAAAATATTCTGAATTACATTCCACTTCTGTTGACTCTGCTGAGTCATCAGTTCCTACTTAGCATTACATTTAACATAATGTCTCAGGAATATAATTAAAACAATTTACATTATTTCACAAAATCATTAAAGAGAATTTGAGGTAAAAAATGGGCCTCCTAAGAGATGTACTACAAAAATATAAGATATATTAAAATATTACAAGTTAGGGGTTTTATGGGGTAGGTATATATGACAACTCACCTCCTAAACTACTTTTTATGCACAATATAAATAACCATAGTTGAGTTACTTTTCTAAGTTGACTATAAATAAAATTAATAAAATAACTCTACAATGATGTGACTAAAATTCATTGTAAATTTCCAAAAATTTATTGTCCTTTAGAATTTATTTGTCTTGAACTTGTAAATAAAATTAAACAAAAATGAATTTAATTTATATGCATAACTAACATATTTTTTTCATATAAATATCATTCATGAATTTAATTTATATGCATAACTAACATATTTTTTTCATATAAATATCATTCATGAATTTAATTTATTTTAAAAGTACATGATATATATATATATATATTTGTTTGGCATTATGATATTAAATACACTTGAGTGAATATATAATTTAAAATTAAAAAACATGAAAATGACAATATATTATTTTATAAAAAAATGTGAAAAGACAATTTTATGAATTATGAGTACTTTACTTGAAAATGACAATAATATTATTTTATGAAAAAGTGAATTGTGAGTACTTTACTTGAAAAAAACAATAATATTATTTTATGAGAAAGTGTGAAATGACTTTTATTATGAGTACTTCACTTTATGACTTAAAAGTACTTGTACCACTACCTTGGTTAACTATGGGTTTTCATCCACCATAGAAAATGTGACAAATAAGCATTCTTAACTCATGCAATGCCACCTCAACCATGGGGGATGATGTCATCTACTAGAATGTAATTGGTTGATTTTTATAGTACATTTTGGTCCTTTTGAGGCCCATTTTTTACCTCAAATTCTCTCTAATGTGGGGTATGTGACATACACACCCCCTTAAAATGTAACATCGTCCTCGATGTTACTTATTTTTCATCCTCTGCAACCTCCTGGAACAGATTTAGGTATGCTTCCCGCATCTTACTTTCCAGTTCCCAGGTGGCTTCTTCAGGACTAAGGTGCTTCCATTGCACCTTCAACTGTCCAATTGTGCGGTTCTGCAGAGTAATTTCCCTCCTCCTGAGGATACAATCCGGCTCCACCAGAACTTCTCCTTCTGGTTCCACCTATACAAAATTCCAATAAATCACATGAGTAGCATCATGAACATACTTTTTCAGAAAAAAAATATGAAAAACATTATGCACCTTCAAATTAGGTGGTAATGCTAGCTGATATGCAACTTGACCAATTCTGGATAAAATTTCTAACGGACCACAGTAACGTGGCACTAGTTTTGCACAACTCCCCAGTCTTAGGGAGCTTTTCTTTACTCTTACCTTTATAAACACGTGCTCACCCACCTGGAACTCTTTGGGAGTTCTTTTCAAATCTGCTTGGCTTTTTTGTCGATCCTGTGCCACCTTCAAATTTTCCTGCACTTGTTTTACAATCTGTTCCATTTCCTTCAATAATTCTGGTCCTAACACCAATCTATCTACTGGATTATTCCAGGAGATAGGAGTGTTGCATTTACACCCACACAGAATTTTAAATGGACTGAACTTAGCTGATGACTGATAGTTTTTGTTGTATGCAAACTCTGCTAAATGCAAGTAGTCCTCCCACTTACCTGGTTGATCCTTAACATACATTCTTAACAGATCTTCCAATACTTGATTCACTCTTTCTGTCTGTCCATCTATTTGAGGATGGAAAGAGGTGCTGAAATTCAGGGTTGTATTCAATCCCTTAAACAAGGATTTCCAGAAATTCCCTATGAATTTAGGATCCCTGTCCTGAATGATAACCTTCGGTACACCATGTAGCCGAAAAATCTTCTTTAAAAATATGTCAGCTATGTTTGCAGCTTTGTAAGTAGTTTTAACATGAATGAAATGTGCTACTTTACTTAATTTATCTACCACCACCATAATTGAATCATTCTGATTCTGATTTCTGGGTAATCCAGTAATAAAATCTAAGCTGATTATTTCCCATTTCCAACTAGGAATAGGCAAAGGTTGCAGTAAACCAGCTGGATGTTGGTGTTCTGTTTTCACTTGTTGATAGTCCAAACATCTAGCTATATACTTCGCTACTTCGGATTTCATATTAGGCCAGAAATATTCTTTTCTTAACATGGTGACAGTCTTTTGGTAGCCTGGATGTCCTGACTAAGGTGTTTTATGAACTTCATCCAAAATCAGCAATTTAACCTTAGGCACATTAGGCACATACAGTTTGTCCTTAAACAATAAAAATCCATCTTTATTTAGACTATAATCTTTTATTAAACTTTCTGTAGGTTCTTCTTTAGCTGTAGCTTGTAATTTTTTATAAATTTCATCATGTTTTATCCCTTCTATCAGCTGTTTGTTTAAATCAAAAGCATAAGTGTTGATCGCTGCTGTAAAGTTTAGCTTTGCATTTCTGCTTAAAGCATCAGCCACCTTATTTTATTTTCCTTTTATGTGTTGAATTTCGAAATCATGTTCACTCAAGAAGGCCAACCACCTTACTTATCTTGCATTTAAGTTGGGCTGATCTAAAAGGTATTTCAGACCTTTATTATCAGCCATTAAAATAAACTTTCTGCCTATTAAGTGGTGTCGCCACATTTTTAAAGCATGTATAACAGCTGCAAGTTCTAAATCATAAGTTGCATAATTCTTTTTTGTGGATTTTTAATTTCGTAGACTCATAGGCAATGATATGCCCGTCTTGAGTCAGCACACCACCTAAACCATCATTACAAGCATCGGTGCAAACCACGAAATCCTTATTAGGATCTGCTATTCTTAGAATAGGCGCAGTTGTTAACAAGGTTTTTAATTTCTTAAAACTTTCTTCACACTTTAAGTTCCAATCGAATTTCTTACCTTTATTTTGAAAAGAAGTGATTGGATTAGCTATTTTTGAGAAGCCTTCAATGAATCTCTGGTAATAACCGGTAATTCCCATGAATGACCTAACATCTGTTACGTCTTTTGGAACCGGCCAATCTTCGATTGCCCGAATCTTTTTTGGATCCACTGAAATCCCTTCCTTAGTCACTATGTGACCTAAGTACTCGATTTCATCCTTAAAGAAATCACATTTGCTGAACTTTACAAAAAGCTATTGCTCTCGCAGTTCTTGTAAAACTATCCGTAAGTGTTCCTTATGGTCCGCTTCATTTTTTAGAATAGATTAAGATGTCATCGATAAATATGACAACAAATTTATCTACATATTTATGCATTATATTATTCATTAGACACATAAAGACAACTGGGGCGTTAGTAAGCCCAAATGACATTACGAGAAATTCGTAATGTCCATACCTTGTTCTGAAGGCTGTCTTGAAAATGTCCTCATCTTTAATTCTTACCTGATGATATCCTGATCTCAGGTCTATTTTTGAGAACACCGTAGCTCCACGTAGCTGATCAAACAGATCATCTATGCAGGGCAACGGATATCTGTTTTTAATTGTCATCTTATTTAGTTGACGGTAATCTATGCATAGTCGCATAGTTCCGTCTTTCTTTTTGACAAAGATGACCGGTGCTCCCCAAGGGGACACACTAGGTTGAATGTACTTCTTATCTATTAATTCTTTTAACTGTGATTTTAATTCGTTAAGTTCCAAAAAATTCATACGATACGGAGATCTCGAGCCAGGTACAGCACCTGGTACTAGCTCAATAGTGAAATCCAGTTCCCTCTTGGGAGGTAATCCTGGAATTTCCTCCCGAAAAAAATCAGTAAATTCATTTAAAACAAGAATGTCTTCTATTTTAAAATTATCTTTTTTAGACTTACTTGCCTCATCTATAATGGTTACAGCATAGGCTTTACACCCTTTAACTGCTCTTTTAGGTTGTAAGGCAGAAATATGCCTGATTACAGTTTCCCTAGGAAGTTCTTACCATTAGAATGATTTCTGTTCTTATTATTCCTGAAATTCTTCTGGGGTACAAATTCCTTTTTCTTGAACTCAGGCTGATTACTGTTCTTTTTAGCCTTCCAGTTGGCTATACCTTCTTTCTTTTTGTTCTGTTCAAAATAGAAATTTGCCTTCCTCATGGCTTCTTCCAGAGTCTTCGGGTTATCATACTCGATTCTGTCCTTGATATGATATGACAAACAACTGAGAAACCGTTGAACTTTAGGTTTCTCATCCACTAAATAAGGTACATACCTCAACAAACTTAAGAATTTATTGTTTAAGTCCTTCATAGTCATGGATCCTAACTTTAACTCGTAAAATTCTTTAGCTCTTTCTTCATAGTATTGTTCGGACAGAAATTTCTTCTTGAAGTACCTTTTAAAGGTACTCCAATTGACTTGTTTTTCTTTGATCCCCTTGACTCTTTTCAGATCTTGCCACCATATATCTGTCTTTCCAGAGAGATTATAGATGGCCATTCTTGCCTTCAGCTAATTTGAATAATTGTATATCTGGAAATACTTCCTCATCCTAGATAACCAGGACTCTGCTTCCTCCCCTTTTTCGGTCTCTCCATTAAAAGTTGGGGGCTTTATTTTTTTGAACTCCCTGGAAATCTCTTCATATGGCCTGTACTTTTTCTTTCTATTATACAACCCAGCCTCACTACTGTCACTAGTAGTGTAATAGCTTTGTTGTTCCCTGAATCCTTCAGATAATGAACTGCTTTCAGCTTTAGCCAGTTTCATCTTTTTAGATCCTTTCTGATGGCTAGCTTCCTCAGATTCGGATCTTTTGCTCCTCCCTTCTGTTTGGAATTTTTCCATCAAAATTTGGTTTAACGCCTCCTGAGTCTTTAATATCCTCTCGTTATCCTTCTTGACTGATTCCATTTCAGTCTTCAAATCCTTTATAGTCTGCATCAGCTCTGAAGAGTGAGCAATTACCTCTTCTAACACAGGTTCTCTGGACATTTGTCTTGTCTCGATGTTTGGAGACTCCTCCTGAGCATATTCTCCTAGGTTCTCCATACCTGTCTGTTAGATTCAGAAAAAGAAATTTTCTGCTTTTCACATAAAACAAAATACAGATTAGTATATTATTTTTACTATTCTACGGAAACTAGTTGGGCTGCATTGAGGCCTAGTATTTGAACCATGCTCTAATACCACATGTCAAACCCCAAAATTTCTAAAAATTTAATTTTTTTAAAAATAGCATATATTCTCATTAAATGCAGTCATTATCTGTTTGATTAGTTCAATGTTATTAGATTCATGATTGAAAGATCTTTTGACTATGCTCAGCTTTCTAGAAAAGTTTCTTTGCAAAAATACTGATTTGTTTTTCTGTTGCGACCACAAGGTGGGATTGCCATGAAAGACTGGGCTTAGCTTCTGAGCTAACACAGAAGTATTTCCTTCTCTTACAGCTATACAGGTAAGATGTTCAGGTCGCTGCTAACAAAATTTATTCAGTAAAGTACATACATGCTAGTCAGATTTATCAGGCTTGAACAGGTATAGCTTCAACTATGATTCCTTTTAAGATCCTACTGATAGTAAAATGAATTCTATGAATAAAGGCGGTAGTTAAATTTCTGTTAAGAAAGCAGGATTTAACATTCCTACAGAGTATGAAACCAATAGATGTTCATATTGAATGCAAGTGTAATAATGCAATAATTATTTCTTTACCAGCAGCTAGAATGATAGAAATTACAACATCAAGGATCCACTTCTACTTATCCATAGTTACTGCAACATGTCATGTTTAGATTTGCAACTGCAATTGTAAAGGATAAGGTAGTTTAAGTATCAACCTATACTTTTCTTTACTTCAAGCATTCACCAAGTTTATTACATGATACAAGTTTCCCTTTAATACTTTAAGGATTTGCATTGTTTTGGAATACTACTTATATTTCCAAAGTCAAAGATTTGTTAGTAAACTTACAGGTCATTCGCATAGTTATTACTCTCAAAATCATTTATGACACTCATAACTATACTATCAACCAAGAATGCTAAATTTACCCAAGCTGCCTATCAAACATTGTCTTATAAAACCTTTTATAATCCTTGAGCTTAGAAATGACAAAAGACTAATTGTCACAACAATGATTATAAGACTACTAAGAGATTGTTATTCCACTAGCAAGTACTAAGGATAAGGTCTAGGGTAAACCATAAACAAAATTAATGGATCACATAAATTGATTGCTACATGCTATATACTTTTAATATGTTATGCCTTATACCTTCATTTGTAAACTAGGGCAATTGGTAATTATAGTTGTAGATTTATAAACAACTACGCCATTAACATTACTCCAATACTCTTATAATTCATTACAACCAAAACAGATCTCCAAACCTAAGTGCATGAGATTAACGATGGACAAAATCTATGAATGCAATGTTTTATAAGCATTATTCTAATGTTTACATTGTTGGAATTACATTGCAGGTGAATGAATAGGGTATATCGAACCCTATGGATACCCCACGATATGATTTCAGTTATGAAAAGAAATCGTATCGTAATCTTCGTCGTGGAACTATAGAGTTCCTACCCATTGCATGTAAAATATTAAAAGTGTTACGTGGTCTCTTCTCAGCCATGCATTGGCGTTTAAAATGGTTTGACCCAACCCTAGTCATCATTTCTCCCTTGCCTTCGAGCCTCCGGCCGCTCTGTAAAACCTCCTGGTCCTTCTCGCTGCTTGCACTGTCTGTTTGTTAATCTCTGTGCTGGTTCAACTCCTTGTGGGTCCTCTACTGCATTGAGAGGAAGACATTGTGTTTTAAAAGCTTGCTGTCGATTATTGTTCAGAGTTGACTTCTTTAGGGTTTCTCCAATGGAATCCATTTCCCGAACTCCTTGCTGTGTAGGTCATTGTTGTAATTCGTTGCTGTAAGTTGACTTCCATCGTGATAGTTACCCTTTAGCTCCAGCAATCCCATTCGTCTCTGCGGCAAATGAAGGGTTTACCCTTCCTCCTGCTCGTGTTTATCTTGCTGTTCTTTAATGGCCATTTTTCTATTAGTCGTTAAGGTAAGTTACAGGGATTCTTTCAAATTCTTTTGCAAAATAAAAACTTAAGCAACAATAGCTTGGAAAGCTTTTAATACTTGGTTTATCTTTTGTTGTAGGAAAATGGTCTTCTCCTCTCGGTGTGGACGGTGCGAGCTTCCAAAGCTACTACTCCCGGTAATCCTGGTTTAACCCATGGCGTCCCCTCCTTGCTGGTCCTTTAGGACAGTTAAGGGTTTGGCTTCGTGATACGTAACTCTTGTTGTTACTTTGGTTTGGTTGGTGAACCTAAACACTGTTAAAAGAGTTTGACTCTTCATTTAAAATTGGAGTCTTGGATAAAGCCGAGACTGTGGGTTTTGGGTCTTTTCTGAAAACTGTGTAAAGCATGCATAAGGACGTTTTACTATTTGTATAATCTGCAAGTTTTACTTTGTTGTAAAAGATGCTGGTAGCCGTGAGGTGCCAAGGAGATAAAACTCCATCCTCCGTACATATTATTAATTTTTGTCAGGGTTTACCCTGAACTTGGAGCTAAATGCTGTCCTTGCTACTTTTCTTGAATTAATATATTATGTTACTATACAGTTTTGAATCCATTACTGTTTAAACTTGTCTTAATAAGCTTATATGTCTTCAATATCTTCGATACCTGTGGAATTAATAAAATACTTGATTTATTTTCAGTTATTTATTCAAGTAAATGCTGGTAGGGTTTTTACTGCAGTTTATGATATACTGGTTGATTATTTTATAAATTGTTATAAGAGTTATACTTGATAAACTATAATCTTCAGGTTTTAAATGACATTCAAAAGTCATTGACTGTGCATCCATGGTTACAGGTTTTTTTTATACTGAAATATCTACTATTGAGAAAAGATAAGATATTACTGTGATTTTCAAGTAATATAAATTTATATATAGTAATTAATAGGATATTAATATTACTGATTATAATAACCGTGTTATTCTTCATGTAATACTTATTACTTTTGTTATTAGTTCTTCTTAGGTTCCTTTATAATTATATAAATTAATAGTAGTTTATTCTCAGTTTATAAATAATCTATGGTTAAGGTATTCTTCAAACTTATTGTTAATTAATTTACTGTCAAGGATTCTGTATTAGCTTTATACCCTGATTTACTAATTATTAGGAAATTGTAATCTAACACATAATTTATACCCTTTTAAATTATGTAGAGTCTTTATATTCTCATCATATTTTAATAATGTTCTCAAGTATTGTTTATTTACTTCGTAGTACATAAGCGTAAATAGTTTAAGTTACAATTACTATAATAAGAATATTACCTTATGTGTAACATTAGTAATACTCCTATACTGTATGTAATATAAGTTTATTGATGTTGTTACCATAAAGATATTATCTCTTTTGTGAGTANATTTAGTAAATGAATAACTACATCCTTAACCATACATACAGACTAACACAATCAGATTTTTAATTGTAGAATATAAACAATATTTAATTACTCCTACTATCAGTGTTGTCTTTTTAGTAGATAGAAGTTAAGTTCTTTTCAAACTGAAAGAAAAACAATTATAAGGTTTAAAACAGCAGGTATACTTAGTCTAACTTTTTCTTTATTACGACTAGCATGATCTTCTATCTGTTCTTTGCAATAAACAGATTTACTGAGAGTGAAATACAGTACGAGGGAAAAGTTTATCTAAGAACATAAATAGGTATAAGTCAATACTTTCTTCTGATAATAAGTAAAGGAACAATCCACTATTCTACAATCTCATCATGCTATCTTTTATAATTTTTACCCCTGTGCTAGAGTACGGTCTGGTAAACCCAGATGTGGAAAAACACAGTGGGTCATTATTTTTTTTCATCAGCAAATTCTATTATTGATAAACTAAAAACATCTACTACATTTAACCAGTAGAACTTTCAAATCATAACATTCTACCATTCACATTTTATTAAAACATAGACAGTCAAGTGACAGAACCTGCTTCAGCTTTGGACGACAACAGCAATGGGAGGTTGTTCCTCCCTACCAACTCCTGGAGAGGGCTCAAACAACGACTCCTCAGGACCCCTGAGCTTGCTCTGGTATCCCTGGGTGGAACTAGGTGCAGCAATCATCAGATACCAGTCCTCAAGCTCAGTATTAATCCAGAACTTATCAATAAGTTCTTCCAATTAACAAGCTGTAATAAACCAAGTTACTGCAGCAATCCTCTCAGAACAACTTCCTTACTGTTTTTCCCTTTTCCCTCAATGAATTTCCTGAATAACATTCACCTGAATGAATTCTATCTGGAAAATATCTGAGCAGCCTCAGCTCTCTTCATTAGGTACTTTTAAAAGATTTCCTAGGTATTTTTGGGTTAGTTGTCATTTAATGAGCCACCTGCTCTGATCCCACTTTCTTGGGGGATCATGACCCCAAATATAGGGAAGTTGCCACCTACAACTTAGGAAGTGCTTGAGGATGCTACCACTTGTCTTTTGCCTTCCACCTAGTTCCGTCCACCAGTTTGACCAGTAACCTCTTTTTAACAGCTCTCCCATGCTGTTGTCTCCACAATTTATTTATTAATAATAAAATATTCTAAATTACATTCCACTTCTGTTGACTCTGCTGATTCATTAGTTCCTACTTAGCATTACATTTAACATAATGTCTCAGGAATATAATTAAAACAATTTACATTATTTCACAAAATTGGGGTATGTGACAAAGCATCTTTTGGAAGACTTCATTAAATGCAACTTTACATTCAATGCATATGGAAATACAATGTCAAGATCAAGGTATCAGTTCGATCAAGGTCTCTAAAACATAGAATTATATAATAATAAAATTTAATAAAACATGTTTTCAACTAGAAGAATGATATACTTGTGGGTAATAATACATACCTTGAAGAAAAAAAGAGTAACCGCATTACTACTGCCACTTCTTCTAAATTTTATGAATAGATATTAGTTGTAAAGTAATTGGTGTTATAGATGTGATTGATTAGATTCATACATGTGATCAATCACATCTATAACCCAATTACTCTACAACCCATATCGACAAATGAATATATATGACCATTTTCTATCCAACAAACAAAGTGAATTAAATGATGGGTTTGTTGCTTATTTATAGAAGATTAAAAATGCTCGATCGAGGTCTGTTTTAACCCTTGATCGATCAATTGTTTAACCCTCAATCGAGGTTCTGACAAACCCTCGATCGAGGTGTTAATTAGACCTCAATCGAGGGTTTAACAAAATCTCGTTCGAGATATGATTTTTCTTTTTTTCCGAAATCACCTTGCCAAAATTTTAAACCCACCTTTGTGGATGCTCCCGTGTTAGTCTACTCACTTGCACAATTCATACCTCCGCATTCACCACTAGTCTGCGACTCTTTTTCCACTGTGAACTACTCATTACGGATTACACTATGAATTAGATTACAACTACTCTAAGTTGGTATTAAGATGAATAGAAACACATTTCCATGAGGTCATCTTACTTCTTCCTCGAGCAACTCATCCCATAACCTACCATACTAACCTCTACACTCAACCCATACTCCATTAATCCCATGAAATTATGTCCCAACTACTTCCTCACAATAGAATTAAAGAGTGGTAAGGAAGTCTACTTAGGCTCTCAAAATGACACTTGGAAATAGAGGGTTGAATCTCCCACACCCTCTCACCTCTCCCTATTGGAGAACACACAACCCCATTGTTTTGTTGTTGCCTCCATAGCCAACCTTAGAACTTTTATTTGCATTATGAATATTTACATGCTTTTAAATTTCCATGGCTTACTAGCACATGGCCTACAACATACATAACACTTTACAGTATAGGTCAATAACTCACTAGTAGTTCCTTGGCCTTGAGTGCCACACTGAGAATCATACATCACATATATAGAATATTTACACATCAAGCCAATATATACACTAGGGGTCAAAATGGGGGTATTACAGTCTCTGAAGACAATTACTTTGGATTCTCTCCTAACCATGGCATGAGGTTTTATGGTGCATTCAATCCTTGTGGTGAATTATACAAGGTATTTAGTGCCCATGATAAATTGTATTTGGTCTTGACTAAACGTGCAAACCCCATTACTTCAATGTAATGGTTATTCTCAGCTCATCGAGCTCCGAGCTCATTGTCTTCATTTATGTATTTACTCAAAAAATTGGTACTGCTACCAAGAGACCTCATCTATGCTCACCATTTTATACTTGAATAAGATTTAGAGTTTTGGATACCCATCATATTATTTTTGTCATGGTGTTCTTTTATTGTATGCTCATTGTCTATGAGGTTTTTGCTTCAAGGATTCATGTTTTTAAGACTAGGGAAACTATGCCATGACTTCTTGATATGATGGTTCTAAGTTTTTCCTATGTACAAACGTTGGTAATATCACATTATGATTATAATACATTTACATTTCTGTTAACAATATTTTTATTTGGATATTACACTCGGGGGGTTTCGACCCGTCAACTAGTGGAAGCTTTTATAATGAAAAATATCCTTTACACAAACATTTTGTAAGTTGTTTTACTATTGGTTGAGGTATTTATTTCTAACTAAAAAAAAAATGGTTGTATACACCTCTTAAGTTTTGATTTTTAATCATCATTCAAGGTCATTCCATTTATTTAACAGTTCACATTATTTTTATAAATCTTAGATACACGTAGAGTTTGTTTGCAAGAGGGTAAGTTCATTCCTTGGTTTGCATGTCTTAGTGAGGCACTTCATCTCCCTAGTATACCATAGATACATTTACTTTGGTGTGTATGTTTATGTTCTTGAATTCTCCATGATCTTGTATGATTTGATACATGTTCAATTTCTAGGATATACTTAGCTACTTGGATTTTCCTTTATATAATGAAGATTTTCAGCTCTAGGGTTTTATTATGGTTAGGGTGATAAGGGTGATAATAAAATAATTTTAAATATGATATCGATGCACAAATCATATAGGTCGAGATCCCTGTTAAAATTTTTGCTTCTTCTATTTGCATTTCAAATTTGGGTTGTGTGTGTGTGTGTTCTATACATTTGTGTATGGCTATTATTGTACTAAAACGAAATAGATTAGAAAACATACGAAATAATAAAGAATATAGGAAATTGTTAATGTGAAATCTTTAAATATCTTAGCAAGTATAAACAATACAAAATGAATAGCCTCTTGTGGCTGCATTTAAGATAATAGCTTGCTAATTGATACAAATTGAAAAACGTAAATAGAATAGTATAAGTAGTTCCTCCTTATTTTATGTACACTAACTAACTTCCAATGTTTAAAAAATTTAATAGATAAGAAATGAATAGTTTGTCATTAACATAGCAAATTTATAGGCTATGGCTAACTAATGCAAATGGCCATATAATAGAGAGAAGCTATAAATATGCGAATACAATAGTTGTCTTTCAATTTAAGCTTAACATAAAAATAATAACAAGATAGAACTAAACATATTTCTAATACATATATGAACTACAACCGTTGAAGAGAAAATACAGTTGGAAAAACCACATTCCACCCAACTATAGATCATTGAACAACCAATCCTCGTTCTAAACAATCACCCCCTAGCATAAACCACGACGCTATAGGGGCTAACACCCCGCTCTCAACTACAACAACTCTCTTTCAAACAAAATCTATTACTCCCTCAAGCTAGAACCAACTCTTGCTTATGTCAACAAAGCTCTTCAACTCATAAAAATGCCTAACACATCAAGTGTGCTCCCACAACAAGTTTCCCATGCATACTAGGCAACATCCTTCCCTCACACATATGCATATAAATAATTGTTTCCCAAGGTACAATACTCGAGGCTCAACTTTCCCTCCTTGGAATTGGTTGGCCTTGGATCTCCTCCTAAATTCTAGGGGGTTGGTTCCAACAAAATTGTCTCTTGACATTTGTCATTCTCCTCTTTTGAGCAACAGATTTGTGTTCCCCACCTATGGGATCATGGTTCATCAAGTTCTAACATGACAATTCCAATTATTTAACATCTTATTAATAGGGTTCAATATTGTCTTTTCATCTTCCTTCTCGTGAAGCCAAGTGACAAGTTATTATCTTGCACAATTTCAAATAAATAATAAAATATTTCCTACTTAATCTTCAAACTTGAATTAGAAATTTAATCAAATTAAAATAAAACATAAGAGATATTACATTTATATCTTAAATTTTCAAATAATCAAAACTACAAAAATGATGAATAGATGAATATATCAAAGATAAGAAATTCATGGGGTTACCAATAATCTATCTTAAATAACATTAATTAAAGACAATTTGAAAAATAAATAAATAATGAGTAGAACTTCCAAACAAGTAACAATGTATCATTGCACAATCACAATCAAATAGATAAGCAAGTATTAATAGATTAAATATGTGACCGAAGATCAAGTAGTTCCATAGATTTTTAAAAAGAAAATGCCATATAAGCTCGGCTCTAATTAGAAACGCCAAGCGATCTATGTGATTGGCATAATGTTAGCGAGAGGTATCGTCTGGATAATAAAGAAATTAGAATGGACACTAATCATGGTTTTCCAAAATAAGAAGAAAGATCTAAAGAGGTTGAGGGCTTATATGAGGATTTACTGAAAAATAAATTTATTATTTTGTAAGAAAATTAAAAAAAATATTATAAATAAATAAATTTATTAATAATAATAATATAGGATAAGAAGTTTTTTTTTATATATATGTAATTAAGTATTAATTTTTTAAGAAAATTAAAAAAATATATATTATAAATCATGTAATATCTTTTGAATTTAAGAAATAAACTTTTTAGATTTATAATCAAATTATATATAACCAGAGATGTGAGTAGCCAAATTCATGCTTTTGAAAAATAATTGAAATGAATATTTTGCTCAAAATAAAAAAAAATTGTTGTAAAAACATAGGTTGTATTTTTTGAATAAAAAATTTAGAATTTAATATATGTACAGAGATTAGTAGTAATCTAAATGAGACAAGGTTTTGATTTTTTAATTTTTTTTAATATGTTTGTTCTTAATTTCATTTATGATTTAAAGAAATTGTTAAAATCATTAAGTTTATTATGCAATCAAAACCATGATTTTTAATTTAAAATTTGCAAATTAATAATAATTTTTTTTATTATATAATATGAACTTGACTATAATAATAAAAAATCAAATTATTTAATATTTAAGTTGTTTCATTAGATTAAAATTGATTATAAAAAATTCTATAATATGATATAGATGGTAACAAAAGAAATCCAAATAGGAATGTCAAGTGCGCGAGGGTTCGACGAGAGGAGCGAGCAAAGAGAGTGAGTCGTCGTTAGCCATGAGTGCACCTGGGGGCGGGGAGTCGACTCCCCCCCCACCCATATCTGCAGAGGAGGCCTTTCGGAAGTTGATCGCTCCACAAGGCAAGAAATCAACATCCCCTTCTGTACCAAAGTTCATAAAAAAGCTTGAGACCATCCCGAAAATCGTCCTGTCGGTTGAACAACCCATTAGGATTGGTTTGGATTTGGATGAGCGAGGATTGGTGGGGAAGTTTATGGGTCTTTGGCCCTCTACCAAAACCACTGACAATTGGATCCAACAAAATTGGAGGCCCTTGATTCAGAACAACATAACCTACTATGGAGTAGGTAGAGGGTTCTTCATCTTCAAGTTTATTTCAAAAGAAGAACGTGATCTCATCTTTAGGAGCGGACCTTATTTCATGGGAATGTAAGTGCTTTACCTCAATAGGTGGATGCCAAACTTTGATCCTTCAGTGGACATTTCCAAGGAGGTCCCAGTTTGGGTCTATCTATCTAATCTGTCAGTTCATTGCTAGAATCCCCAATCGCTGCAGAATATTGGCAATGGATTGGAACGCTTCATCGATAAAGTGGATACAAAAGCCCCATATTCATGCGCAAGGATCTGGGTGGAAGTAGATCTGGAATTCAGGATGCCATAATCTGTCAAACTTACCATAGGTGCATGGAATCATTGTCAAAAACTGGATTACGAATAGTTTCCTTTCAATTGTAGAAGTTTCCATGAATACGGTCACTTCCAAAGAAACTGTCCAAAGGCCCAAACGACATAAAAGGAAGCAGGAGAAGGATGGCAACAAGCTAAAAAGCCAAAACCACCCTGAAACCGAAAGAGAAGAAAAATGAAGCCCCTCCTACAAACCCTACAAATCCTCTAGATGCCCAAGACACCCAAAAAGAATCCTTGACAGTAAGGAAAATTTTTGAGGTTTTGGAAGTCCAAGATGAATATCCAAAGGAGAAAGAAAAAGGGAATACAGCCTCTGAGCCGCCAGTAGCTGAAGAGGCTCCCAAGGAGAAAGAACCATAGGAAGAACATGTCATCCTTGGATCTGAATCGGAAAAGGACTCAAAAAGTGAAGGAACAGAAACAAGCATCTCCCAAGTCACACCAAAAAAATCCACGAGGAGAAGAAAGTCCAAGAAAAAGAAGAGGGAAGAGAAAACATACCTAGACGTCCTACAAGGGTCACAAAAAACTATCAAGGGGATGAGAAACACTCGCACCAGAAAGCAAGGCCAGGCTCCAAAAGGAGCTACCTCCTCCAAAGTAGGTAAATAATGAAATTTATCTCTTGGAATTGTAGAGGGTTCGACAACAAATGAAAAGAAGAAGCCCTAAAAGACATCATACGCATGACGAATCCAGAGATTCTACTAATCCAGGAGACAAAATTGGAGGACTCTAACCTCCTCCAAGAAAGTAAGATATTTTGGAAAAAGGACAAGGAATCGTAGTGAGCACCAGAGGTGCATCTGGGGGACTTGGGACTTTTTGAGATGGCTCAAAGTTTGACCTACTAGAAGAAGAAATATGGACAGACTGGATCTTCACTAAGCTCCTTCACAAAGAATACGGTCATCAAATAAGTCTCTTCAATTTGTATGTTCCAGCTCTATTCTCGGAGAAAAGAAACTATTGAGATATCCTTAAATCGTTTCTGAGCTCACACAATATTGGGAATATAATCATAGCAGAGGATCTAAACTTCACCCTGTCTTTAGTAGAAAAAAAAAGGGGGCTCACTAATCAGAGATATAGCAAGAGAATGGGTCAAAGACCTCATGCTAGACTGGGACTTGGAAGACATCAAACTAGCCAAAGGGAAATTCACCTGGTAGAACAAAAGATTGGACGGGGGCACATAGCAGCGCGATTGGACAGGTTCCTAGTCCAAAATACCTTCCTGGACTATGGTCTCACTACCACTTCCAAACTTTTTCCTCATTATGTCTCAAATCAAAAGCCTATCCTCTTGGAGCTGTCTTTAGAAAGAAACCAGGGCCCCATTCCCTTTCTTTTCAGTTCGATCTGGATTTACCAAGAAGGGTTCCAGGAGATAGTCTCCCAAGCCTGGAGCAGGCATGTCCAAGGCTCCCCCTTCTACGTGTGGGAAGAGAAATTGAGAATCCTTAAAAGATCTCTGAAAAGGTGGGAAAGATTCATCAAATCCCCAAGATCCAAAAGGCTAGAGGCCGAGGAAGCGCTCGAGAATCACCATATGGCCTTGGAAGACGTTGTCGTGACTCTGAACCTTCTGAAACATGAAACCGAGCTCCAAAAAGCGTACCACCGAGCCTATGGGGAGGAGGAAGAATATTGGCACCAAAAGTCAAGAAGTCTTTGGCTCCAAGTAGGAGATAAGAATACAAGATACTTCCACAAGCAAGCGGAAGCTCGCAAGCAATTCAAGACTGTCAATGAAATCCTCCATCGGGGGCAAGAGATAAAGTAATTTGAAGGCATAAAACAAGCGGCTCATTCTTTCTTCAAAGATCTGTATTCCACATTATATGATGACCCGTTGATGCTAATGCCTACCCCTTTTCATTAATCTGTTAGCTAGTGCAAAATGATGCCAACTTGAGTCTCATGACCTTGGTCAAAATGTATGAAATCAAAAAAATCCTGGGAACACATGGAATTCGATAAGGCCCCGGGGCCTGATGGATTCATGGATCGATTATTCAAGGCATGCTGGCCAATCATCAAGAACAATTTGTTTAGACTGGTGAGAAAATCCCAAAACTGCAGCAAAATAGGAGGGAGAACAAATTCAGCCTTCCTGGCGCTTATTCCAAAGGAGAAAGGAGCAAGAAACTTTTGTAGATTTTTCCCAATTTCCCTATGCAACACAAGCTATAAGATAGTAACAAAAGTCATTGCAAACAGGCTCAAAAAAATTCTCCCCGACATCATCCCAGAAAATCAAGGCGGCTTCATCAAAGGGCGACAAATCCAAGACAACATTGTGCTAGTCGAGGAAGCAATCCACTCAAAATTTCAACGAAAAGAAAAAGGTATGGTCATCAAGTTAGACTTTAATGCCTTTGATAGATTAATACATGATTTCATTTTTAAAGTAATGGAGAATATGGGGTTTGCTCAAGGGTTCATAAGCTGGGTGAAGGCATGCATAGGCTCTCCATGGATTTCCCCGCTGGTCAATGGGAGTGCAGGAGGCTTCTTTCAAGACTCAAGGGGTCTGAGGTAGGGGTGTTCACTGTCGCCTCTGTTATATGCCATTCAAGCTTCAGTTCTAAGCTTTCCACTAGAACATTGTCAGTATCAGCTTGAAACCCTGTCTGGTTTAAGGATGGTGTCAAATGTCAAAGATATAAACCATGCATAGTTTGCAAATGACACTCTTCTTCTTGGAGGATTCAGTGTCATCATGACTCAGAACATCAAAATGGAGATGGATCGGTATAAAGAATTTTCAGGTAGCAAGATCAACTTCCTGAAAATAAAAGTCTATGGCTGGAACTACTCCCTTAGAGAAATTCTTGAAATCACCTGAGCTCTAGATATGGAAGGAATTAAGATCTAGGATTCTTTCAAGTAACTGGTAATTCCAATCTTCAAATCCATCCCCAAATCGTCTCATTGGCTTCCTCTCTTAGACAAGCTGAAGCTATGCATTCATGCCTAGGGAAAGTCTTGGTTAAATCTAGCAAGGAAAGTGGTACTGCTAAAATCTATTCTAACAAGCCTTCTCATTTATTAGAACTCAATTCTTCTGGTTCCAAAAACCATTACAAATAAAATTGACACTTTCCTAAGGAGTTTTTTGTGGGAAGGAGGAAACCAAAATAGACAAAAACTTCACTTGGTCAGCTGGGAAAAAATTAACAAGCCGCTTCTGGAAGGTGGCCTTCATATCTAAGACGTCACCTTTCAAAATCTCACCTTGGGTGCAAAATCATCTGGAAAATTATATCCAGAAAATTTTCTTGGAGCAAAGAATTTTTGTGGAAAAAATACTTTCAAGGTTCCCGTATAAAGTGCCTGGACCGACCACCGAAAGTGATCAAAGGTTCACCAATTTTCACCCTTTGTCTCAAGTCCCTAGATTTATTCAAATCCAACCTCACTTGGATTCCAGGAAATGGAAAACGCATCCGAATTTGGGAGGTCTCAATCTTGGGAGACCCTCCTCTTTGTCTTCAGGAAGGCTTGGATAACATGAAAAACCAGCTCCAATCTATCAATTTTTCTACTTTATGGGACATTTTCTTTTGGGAAGAGAATGAAGAAAGCACCTGCAAAGAGTGGGACCTTGGAAATTATCTTGAGATATTAGAAGTTGAATCCCAAAACCTACTTGAGTTACTATAAGGGAAAGTGCCCCTAAAAACATCTGCCAAAGACAAAAGGGGATGGGGCACAACCTCAGGGAATTATTCATCAGTTGCAGGATACAAGTATATTCTAGCGATACTGCATGTTCCACCCAATCCAGCTCCTTGGAAAACAATATGGTCCTACAAATCGCTACCCAAAATCAACATGTTTACATGGACGCTTGCTCACAAAATCATTTTAACGAGTGAGAATCTTAGAAGAAGGGGTTGGAAAGGGCCTTCTAGATGCCCATTCACTTGGTTGAGGAAGAAACCTTAGATCACTTTCTTCTTAGTTGTTCCTTTTCACAAGAGGTTTGGGAAAGTTCCTTGTAGCTAGTGTTAATCCAAAAAATTGCTCATGTAGCCTACACCATGCAAAGACATCCATGGGCCTAACCCATTTTATCCCCACACCCATGTTTAGCCTATGTTTTTCTTCCAAAGGCTCAAAAATAATTAAAAGGGGCTTGAAAAACCCCCAAAAGAGCCAAATCTCACCAAGGATCCAAAAATCTCACAAAGGGGCTAAAAAGTCCACAAAGGGGCTAAAAGGCCCAAAAACGGGCTAAAAGGCCCAAAAAGGGTCTAAAATCCCTAAAAGGGCTTAAATCCCCCAAAAGAAGCTACAAAATAAGGATAAAGGGCTTAAAACCCTAGGTAGGGACCAAAACCATGACCAAGGGCTAAAATCCCTAAGTGGAGAAAAAAACTATAAATAGAGGGGTGGGGGTCACCATCAAACATGATTCCTCCTTCTTGTCGTTATAATGCCTGCATAAGTACCTTGAGCGACCTTTCACTCTTAAGCTATTCATCCCCCCAACTCCATTTTCCTCCATTTTGCTCATTCCCTTGGTGTGTTGAGCCAAAGCTCCACCCATTCCTAGCCTATGGAGAGGAAGCTTTTGAGTTTGGGCATGGTGGCCCTCTTTCAAACCAGATAGGTAGGTATAATGATTCATCTTTGTTTATTTATTTATAGTCTATAGATGCTTCGGTGTTATTTTACTTGCTAACAGTTTGTTGCAGCTTGTCCTTTCTCCATTGTCTCTACCCTTTTGTCCTCTAGACGAAAGGGAGGTGCAACTGCATGTAGGTAGGGATTTAACCCTACTACAACTAGGATTAGACCCCTTCTCCCTACCTTTGAACATCACCGAGCTTCTAAGTAGCCAGATAACTTTCTACCCTTTCCCTTTGAAGAAAAAAGAACAAATCAAAGCATGCTGGATGTGGTTCCCCAAGTTCGTTCTATGGAAAATATGGCTAGAAAGAAATAATAGGTTGTTCCAAGGGAAAACTTGCATTCCATCCCAGGTAACAGTAAAAGAAAGCACACTTCTGGGTGAGACTCTTGTTTCCACGTTCGCGTTCTACTCCACAGTCCCTCTGGAACAGGACGAGGAACCATGGATTAAGGAACTCGTCCCAACCTATCAACAACATTTAGATACCATACCCATCTCAAGAGAAACATGGGTAATCCGATGTTGAAAGAAAAGGTTCATAAAGTGGAGGTCTACGCTTGAAAAGCATTGTTTATTCTTTGACAGTTCCTCGAAAGGAAACCCAGGGGCGGGAGGAGGGGGAGATTCTTCTGGATCCTGATGGAATGATGGATTTGTCCTACTCTTGGGGACTAGGTTTCGAAACAAAAAACAGAGCGGAGGCATTAGCCCTTTGGAAAGGGCTTAGGAAAATAATTTCCAGGAACATTGAGAACCTTGTGATCTTCGAAGACTCCAGACTCATTATCTAGGATTTAAACATACAAAATATTCCAAGCCAAGTGAGGCTAAATAACATTCTCAAGAAAATAGTCCTTCTCCTACACAAGTTCAAGACGGTTGGCTTCTATCACATTCTTCGGGGGCTAAACAGCTTGGAGGATTCTGAATCCAACAAGGGATCACTCAAGAGAAAGGGTGTGTTGAAAGTCAATGTGACCGAAACACAGGCTTATTTCCCATAAGGCGACATTTCTATGTGGGGCTTGTTTGATAACCGCTCGGGCTCAGTCAAACAAGTGTGCAAGTCAAGACTGAGCCACTAAATGCTCGTCTGCAGGAAGAGATTATCCCGTTTGACACGCTCAAGACTTCAGTACTACCTCTTGGATGAAACATCATTTCACCTTGCCAGAGATAGGATTACAGCATGTGAAGACCTTATCGAGGCTGATATTCAGGATCAGGGGAGATCCTCAAAACTCACAGGGAGAGCGTGCTTTTAGCTATTGTAACCTTGGCCACAGAAATATTGTTTGTAAGCTCCTTTAGTTCCTTGGAAAGAAAGGAAACAAGTTGGAAATTAAGAGTTTTCTATTAGACCCAATGGCTTCTATGGAATCTAGCTCTAATCCTAGCCCATCCTTGGAAGAGAAGATTGAGCATATCCAAGTGGATCTCAATTGAGTGTGGATGTCAGTGATCTCTATAATCTTGGTACTATGTTAGTGCACCAAGCTCCCATAGCCATTAGAATCAATTAGGATCCAAAAATGATACCACATGCATATTCATCGTTGACATCCACATCCACATTGCCATCATCATCATTGTCATCATCAATGTCATCATCAATATAATTGCGATAATAATGAGCAAGGAACCATACTACCTCAGAAGAATGGATGATATGGTCTTATACTTATCAAATAATATCCATACGCTCCATCATAATTATCGTAATGCATCATTATCATGTTGTTAGGGCCAATCATATGCCATTAGGGCCTATCAAATGTTGTTGGGGACACTCAAATGCCATTAGAGCAATTTAGGTGGCATTAAGCTAATTTACCCTCATTAGTATTAATCAAGATCCAAAAGTTACACGATTACAATCATTTAGGTGCCACTATGATAAATCAATATCCAAAAGTACTATCACATGAATCATGATCATTGACATTGACATTGATATATCTGACGTTATGTCCGACGTTTTTTTAACACAATTCCTAGCTCTAAACCTAGTGCATTACCTAGCGTGGTTCCTTTCGAAATTTATTGCATTATTCCAGGTGCTATACTTGGATCTATACTTGGCGCTATGTTGGATGTTTTCTATATTTAATTCCTATCTCTATACTTGACGCTATGTTGAATGTATTTCTTGCCAAAATTCATGGTGCAATTTATGTCGCTAACCCTAGATTAATATATGGTGCTATGTTATTCATTACATTTTTTGGAAGCTATTGTTGGCGTTATATGGGATGCTTTTGTGGATGCTAATTGGGGCATTAATTAGGATGCTAATTGCAATGATAATTGTGATGCTAATTGAGACGCTAATTGGGACGTTAATTGGGATGCTAATTATCGTCCAAAATAGCGTCAACTTTTAAAAAGGGATGCTAATTGGGATGCTAATTGGGACACTAATTGGGATTCTAATTGGGATGTTAATTGGGATGATAATCGAGACATTAATTGGGATACTAATTAGCATCCAAAATAGCATCAGCTTTTAAAAAGGGACACTAATTGGGATGCTAATGGGGATGTTGATTGGGACGCTAATTGGGACGCTATTTGTGACGCTAATAAGGATGCTAATTGGGACACTAATTGGGATGCTAATTAGCATCCAAAATAGCACCAACTTTTAAAAAGAGACACAAATATTTCCATTAAAAGCACCATCCCGTGGAAAAGCATCCACTTTGTCCAAAAAATGATGAAAAATACACTAAAAGTGATAGTGGACGCTAAAAAGGAAGCTAAAAGAGATGCTAATCACAGGGTTTTGTTGTAGTGCTAACTGCTTATTGGTTCAAGAAACTTGTTTTATTCTAGAATGACTACTCATTGAGGCTGCTGAGTTATTTTATTACTATAATGAGAAACATATCCATCTTTTTTTCCTTTCTCTTTGAATTCCTCTCTGATCATAGTCCTATGAACTTGAAGAAAAAGAGAGAGAGAGAGAGAGAGAAATCCCTCCATTTAAAATATTCTAAAAATATAAGAATTTATGGTAGATATAAGAGCTTTAAGAGGCAAGGCTACCTACTTTCCCAAAAAGGTTTGTCCTGTATTACCCATCTGAGCACTTAGAGTTAGTTTTGTTCCAGTGGTGTATCATGGAAAGAAATATCTTTGGAAAAGGATACGGATACAAACAAGGGAATCCATAATGCTGAGTAAAGGGAACCTAATTGTAGCATCTACTTTAATGCAAGAGATACACATCAAAGAACCTTAAGTCTAGTTTTCTAGTAAGCTTGGTCCAGCTTGGGGGTGATATCTATAAGGGTTGAAGGATGTTGAACCATTGAAGTTATCTATGGTAGGGTGGAACTTGGTTGTCCCTTATCAAGTTTCCTAAGTGGTTTCCAGATAGGTTATTTAAGCTACTACTGATACAATCTATTCCTAGGTAATTTCCTTCCTCAATATGTCTTAGTAATTTCTATATTATTAGTGTTTTTAGTTAACAGAAAGTATATGTCATATTCAACCTGGTTAATTGATCTGTTAATGTATAGTTTTCCTCAGATGCTAAGAAATACTTTCTTTTCCTCTAAATTAGGATGATATTAGTATTATATTATTTAGTTCTTGTCAAAGATTTTTATTATTACCATTCTCGATAGACTAATGTACAAGGGTATTCATGGATTTGCTAGATCTTCCTCATCTTGATGATATTGCTTTGACTATAATGATCATGTAATATCCTAGGCACATGCACGAAAAATAATTTTAGTTAGTGTACGATTTCCTTTCTACTCAAATTTGGCTTCAAGACTCTAGACATCATGACCTTATGATGTAGGGTAAATCATGTATTCCAAACTATAAAATCACTTGTGAATTAAATACATGATTACACCTCATTACAAATAGTTGCATGAAACATTCTACCAATTAAATATTCCAGATAAGAATGAACTGTATACGCCCAGGAAGCTGCATGAAGAGGCATCTCAGTGGAGAGTATGAGAAATCAAAACCAATCCCTTAACAGAGAAAAAAGGGACGTAGCAAGATAATAGAAAGAAAAAACCCTATTCATCCACATTCAACAAATAATAGTTGTAAATCCCTTAAACAATGCACGAATGATAAAATCATTATAATAGTAACAAGACATATTTTATTCATTTATTTTCATTCTTTAGAAAACACATGGGAATAATGGGATGCATTAGATATATCTAGAAAACCAGTCACTCCCATATGGATCTTCAAAAAGAAAAAAGAGAAGGAACACCACACCAGATTTAAACAAACATTATAATAAATAAAGAATTGGGTTGATCTAAACTATGTTAAGGATTCTCCCCAAAACCCTAGGCTTCATAACACCAAAGAAAAAACCAATAAACATTGTAACAGTCTTTACACATATACATTACCAATGCGCAAGATTCCAATAAAGGAAAAACACTTAATTTAGCCATCGAAGAGTCCCAAAAATATTGGTTACCCAACACCCGAAAGGGTGAGGATTAAACCCTCTGCCAAACATTATTACAAATAGTTTATATATTTTCACAAATCTTGTGAGGTCCGAAGCATGCAATAATTAATAATAAAAAAAACTGTGATCATATAAACCGTAACGGATCAAACTATTAATTTAATATTGTTAAAAATATTTGGCTACCAAGCAACACAATCAGGACGACGCCATCAAGAAGGAACATAACATTTAAAACCCACCGCCAAGACCCTCCTCAATACTAACCACACGCGACCATCACACTCTCTTCCCTTGGAATTTGAAATCCATGATTGGTGTCTTACCAGGGTTATGGTAGCCCATATCTGTCCCCAAGTCCCCCTCTTATCTTGCACGAGTTCCAAACCTGTCAAAGCCAAACCAGAACAAAAGTCACAATCATGATAAACAATATATGACACCACCAAAAACACTGAGAGTGGTCTAATTCTTGTGAGGACTGAAGGAGAAATTGTGAACACGTCTCGAACTTCAACCATTGTGTGCATGTAACCTTGCACAAGTAGGAATGCTCACAACCACTAAGAGACCAAACCGATAGGTGAAGGGAGAAGAGGAGATATTCTCATTGTAGTAGGTTGTATGCAAACAAAATATTCCCAAGAAGCACAAGTAAAATTCCTAAGAAGGTCAAGGGAAGAACCAGAATAATCCACACTTCACATAACAAACCCTAGAAAGAGTCGAGCTCTGTCAAAGAAGAGCCATGACTGGCTCAGCAATGAGAAAGTTAAACCAAACGAAGGACAAAAGGGAAAGCCTGACTGCTACAGTCCAGGAAAGTACTGGTTTTGATTGCACAACACATAACTGGAACCAATGCATGCTCTCTGCGCACTCCAACTATACGTTTCATTGATAATCTTGTTAATTCCACCCACATCAGTCGTATTGATGTGGAAAATCCATTAAATACACAGATAAACTGATATTTCGCAACCTTAAGCCAAGTATTGGGAAATATTTCCCATATCAACTTTAATAACCAATTTTCTTATTGTAGTTGCCTTACCATGGATTTTCCAAGGTGGGAAAACCTTGGGTAGCCCCTTAAATAAAGCCAACACATAGAATAGTCGAAGGCCATAGTAAAACTTCCACGATAGGTAGCATCTCAGGTATCCTTTTTGCGTTGATTCTATATAAGTAGAAATACGATGGAGTATTAGCAAAAATTCTAAGTAAGCCATAAAATCCCTAGGCCTAATGTCAAAATGGGGACATTGGTAAGTAAAAGAATAATACATTCAACATCCATAACATCAATGACAAACATCACGTCAAGTACACTACCAGAACTTAAAAGAAAATACGAATATCATTGTAAGCCACTTACCCAGAACAAGGACATACCATAAGGTGTTATAATACATCAAAAGGAGACCGAGGATTACACATAACTGATATGGCTATAATCTAGCAACATATCCATGGAAGAAACAAGTGAAGTAATGAAATTTCCAAACATATGTGTATATTAAAAAAATTATATATAAGAGCATAATTTTGAGTTGTTACAAGTGGTATTAGAGCAAGGTTACAACATTGTATGACCTATGGTCTCATTCACATTACTGCAAAGTTGAATTATGTGTTTTATAAATTAATCGCAAGCTCTCATTCTTTTTTTTTTACTACAAGGAAAATTCATGACACTGCCAGAATCAACAAAAAAAAATCAACCCATCCAGAAGAAGTAGAAAGCATTGGTGCAGCAGTAGCAAAGCATGAAGATTTGTCCAATCAATTATAAAATCAATGAAAGTGAAACCAGATAAATAAATATGAAACCAAGATAACCATGAGTACCGAAAATAATTGCAGCCCGCAAGGACAACAGGAACCACCCCAATAGGAAAGATAATTGTGGGTTGAGTTAGGAAAATATCAAAAGACCCTCACACCTTTAGAGTTGTTAAGAACCATGCAAAGTTTGAAATATGAATTACAAAGTATCAAGGTGGGTAACCTAAGAGAAAGGAAAACTCAACACGAACTCAACAAAGTACTATTGGAGAACTTAACAAAGATCAAACTGAATCCAGTACACACCTCGAGTATTATGATGAGTAAAAATTATAAAGATAAAATAGATAAGGAAGAGAAAGAGTCCAATTCATGGTCTCTCACGAAACTGGAAAAAGAGACAGTTACAGCACTAGCTCCACTGCATCCTCCTCCCCACCAAGATACCAGAAAAAATTTAAACACTCATACAACTCTGAACCGAAGGGGGAGTTCAAAAATATCAAAGCACCAATCTTTGAAGGGGAATTAGATTCAGGAGAAAAGGTTGAGGAATGGTTGCTTGGCATGTCTAAATATTTCCATGTTTATGCCTATCCCAACAAGTTGAAAGCCCGTTTAGCAATATACAACTTGAATGGGAAAGTTGCACGATGGTGGAGGGAGCTAAAATTAACCAAAGGAATAAAAGAAGGTAGGCTGGATTGGGAAGAATTTAAGAGGTTGTTGAAGGAAAAATACATATTTGAAATATTTTATGATAAAAAAATCAAAGAGTTTCAAGAGATAAAAATGGGGTCAATGACAATGGATGGGTTGATTACCAAATTTATGGAATTGTTGCATTATGTACCCTACATAAAGGAAGAAAAACTAAAAATCCAAAAATTCTTAATTTGCTTACCAACCTATTTTGCACACAAAATAGAATTTGATTCCCCAAAATCTTTGGATGAAGCCCTGTATAAGGCTAGATTGTGTTACGAGCATAGCCAAAGTAGATATGAAAACAAGGACATAAATCAAAACATAAAAAGATCATATTCAGAACAGAGAAAGAAGGGTTATAAACCATATGTTCACATGAATCAACAAAGAAAATTTTCAGAATAATAAACCTGCTGATAAAAGTGAGTTTCATTCAAACATTTCAGCACAAAGTGGTACCAAACCAGCTTCATTTGTAGGAAATAAACATTTCTTAGGACAGTACAATGTTTTGAATTCCAAGGACCTCATTACTTTAGGGACTACCCAAATTGGAAGAGCAAGGTGTTTAATAGCTTGCAAGAAGACCCTATGGTGAATGAAATGGACCAGGTGCCCCGAATTTATGCACCACTAGATCAACGCCAAGTTGAGTTCCAACCATCTATGATTGAAATAGAAGGTGAAACTTCCTTGCACCCTATCTCCATTTTAATTCATCTAGGATATTTTCTTAGTTACATCTCCCCCACAATAGTAGAAAAATGTAAACTACCAAAAGTTAGATCCCCGAATCCTTGGATAATACAGTTGGACACTTACACAAAAAGAAAATTTTTAGAATTAATCAAAGGTTTCCCATTAAAATTAAATGGGTTGGAAACTAGTACAGATTTAAATAGTCTGCCTCTGAGATCCTATGATGTTTTGATTGGGATGGACTGGCTGGAAAAACATCATGTTATCTTAAACTGCTTAGAAAAGAGCTTTACATGTGTCGATGAATCAGGGAATCCTTGTTTGGTGAAGGGATTACCTCGAAATAATTCTATACGAAAAATTTATGTATTACAACTTACAAGGAGTGTCAAAAGAGGTTGTAAAATTTATGCAATTAGCATTCAAGACTGTAATAAATAAACACACCATAAAATAGGTGATGTTCCCATCTTACCATACTTCAAAGATGTGTTCTTAGATGATACACCTAGCCTCCCTTCCAAAATAGATTTAGACTCCTCTATTAATTTGGTTCCTATAGAAGTACCAATATCCAAAGCACCCTATCAGATGAGTGCACTGGAATTGGTAGAATTAAGAATCCAACTGGAAAAATTGGTGGAGAAAGGATACATTAGGCCAAGTGTATCTCCTTGGGGAGATCCGATTCTCTTTGTGAAAAAGAAGGATGGAACTATCAGAATGTGCATTGATTACCGACAGCTCAACAAATTGACTATCAAGAATAGATATCCTTTTCCTCAAATTAATGATTTGTTCTATCGGGTCAGGAAGACAAAAAACTTTTCCAAACTATATTTAAGATTAGGGTATCACCAAGTAAGGATTTGAGAAGAGGATGTTGCAAAGACCCCTTTCTAAACTCAATTCGGACATTATGAGTTTGTGGTAATTCCTTTTCGATTAACCAATGCACCTGCCACCTTCATGTGTTAGATGAACAAATTGTTTATCCAGTAAGTAGATATGTTTGTCCTAGTATGCATAGATATCATTATGATCTATTCAAATGATGAACAAGAACATGACGAACATCTAAGGATAGTTCTACAAACCCTGTGAGAACATCAAGTTTATGCCAAGTTTGCTAAATGTGATTTATTCTAGAAAGAAATTCGATACCTTAAGCATATTATATCCGAAGAGGACATATAGGTATACCATGAGAAGTTCAAGGAAATAATGGAATGGCCTACTCCGAAAAATGTCTCAAATGTTAATTGCTCTATGGGACTAGCTGGCTACTATAGAAATTTCATAGAAAATTTATCTAAGATATCCTACCCTATTACCGCTCAACAAAAGAAAGAGACTAAGTTCCTATGGAATGAAAAGTGTGAAGTCAGTTTCAAGAAACTAAAGGAATCGCTAACAAACGTACCAATGTTAAAAGTAGTCGGCATGGATAAATAATTTGTAGTATGCACAAATACATGCAAGTATGGTTTGGGAGGTGTTATGTTACAAGACAACCATGTAATTGCATATGAATCTTGAAAATTAAAATATGGACAAAAATTACGCAACCCATGATTTAGAGCTGGCGTAAATCATACATGCCTTAAGGATGTGGAGACACTACCTCGCGGGGAAGAAATTTCTGCTAAAAATAGATAATGCAAGTCTGAAATACCTTTTTGAACAACTCAATTTAAATGCCAAGAAAGCATGATGGTTAGCTTTTATCAGTAAGTACCATTTTGAATTAAGGCATATAAATGGTAAGGAAAACAAGCTTGCAAACTCCTTGAGTAGGAAATTCCACCTTCTACATGAAATATCCTTGAGTAAAATAGAGCATATTTTAAATAAAAAATTAGATAAGTATTAGAAAATGACGTATTTTATATTGAAATCAGAAATAAGCTACAGAAAAATGGCAAGGAAACACAATAATAGATATACTCTATTGATGAAGAAGGGTATCTTTGGTCAAAACGTGGGTTGTACGTCCCTAAGGCTTCAAATATTAGATACTATATTTTCACTGAATTCTATTAGAAACATTATTCAAGGCATCTTGACTATCAAAAGATGGTTATAACAGCTAAGCAACATTATTTTTGGAAAAAAATGAGATTTGATATTGTTGATTTCATAGCTAAGTATATGGAATGTCAACAAATAAAAAATGAACATCAACGCCCTATTGGACTGTTGCAACCCTTGCCTATAATAGAATGGAAATGGGAAATAATCAGCATGGATTTTATAACTGGGTTACCAAAAATCAGAAGACAAAATTACTCAATCATGGTTGTGGTAGATAAGTTATCGAGATATGTGCATTTTATTCTAGTAAAATAAACTTTTAAATCCACTAAGATCAATGAAATTTTTATGTGAGAAATTTTCAGGTTACATGTATTCCGAAGGAAATCATATTTGACAGAGACTCTAAGTTTACAGGTAATTTCTGCAAGACTCTTTTTTCAGGCTTGGATACTCAACTAAGTTTTAGCAGTGCATATCATCCCCAAATTGATGGACGGACAGAACATGTTAACCAAATTCTAGAAGACATGTTAAGAATGTACATTATGCAGAATCCTTCAAAATGGGAGGATTACATGCATTTGGTAGAATATGCATATAACAACGATTACCAAGCCTCTACAAAACTTTCACCCTTTGAATTTTTATATGGAAGAAAATGCAGAACCCTAGTTATGTGGAATGATCTAGTGGATAGACTTATGTTGGGACCTAAAACGCTTACTAGATTTGGAAAATATGGTTAACTGGGTAAAGCAGAATTTAAAGGAATCCCAGGATCGAAAAAAAGCTATGCCAATAAGTTATGCGTAGATCAAGATTATCAGGTAGGCAATCACGTGTACCTAAAATTCAGGGAAAAGAGAAGCACGCTCAAAATGGGAAAATGCAGCAAGATGGCCCCAAAATATTGTGGACCCTTCGAAATTCTGGCTAGGATAGGCCCAGTATCATATCGATTGGCCTTACCTACTCACATTAAAGTCCATGATGTATTACATGTATCTCTCTTAAATAAATATCTATATTATCATAAACATGTTATTGATTGGAATCTATTGCATATGGAACCAGAAGGAGAGTTCCTTCCAGAACCATAATGGATAATGGACCGACAGGAAACATGACTCAGGAGCATAACTATCATCCAAGTGAAGGTGTAGTGGATGCACTTAGGACCCAAATAAACCACCTAGGAAAAGGAGGAGGCTATGAGGGAGTCCTATCCTTTCCATTTTAATAATTAGACACCACGATGATGTTACTTTGAAGAGGGGTGGGATGTGACATCATAAAATCCCCCCCTAGACATATTGCATGTTTTGTATAAGTTATAGGTTTGAACCCATGAATGATGTGAGACATCATAAACTATGATATTTTATAAAAATGAGATTTTAAATACTTATGGAAAACTGATATGGGACCACTATTGCAAAAGGGGACCAAACTTATTAGGGATCTAGGACTTATGAGATAAAAGTTTTAAAAAAAAGACAAAACCTAAACAAGATATTTAATAATTAAAAACCTAAATAAATTTGTGAGGAAATGAAAATACACATCCTAACTTCTTCTTGGTTCAAGAAAATTATTTTATTGTGGAATGACTACTCATTGAGGATGTTTATCTATTTTATTATTCTAATGAGAAACATATCCATCTTTTTTTACTTTCTCTTCGAATTTACTCTCTCATCATAGCCCTATGAATTTGAAGAGAGAGAGAGAGAGAATCCTCCATTTAAAATATTCTAAGAAGATAAGAATGTACGATAGATAGAGGAGCTTGCAAGGCAAGGCTATTTTCTTTCCAAAAAAGGTCTGGCCTGGATTACCCATCTGAGTACTCGAAGCTATTTTTGTTCCAGTGGTGTGGCCTAGAAATAAATATTTCCAAAAAAAGGAAGCTGATGCAAACAAGGGAATCCAAAATGCTAAGTAAAGGGGACCTGATGGAAGCATCTACTTTAATACAAGAGCTACACAACAAAGAACCCCAAGTCTATTTTTCCAGTAAGCTTGGTCCAGCTTGGGGGTGATATCCATAAGGGTTGAATAATGTTGAACTATTGTAGTTATCTATGGTAGGGTGGAACTGGGTGGTCCCTTATTAAGTTGCCTAATTGGTTTCTAGATAAGTTATTTAAGCTTCTACTGATACAATTTGTTCCTATTTAATTTCCTTTCCTCAATATGTCTCTGTAATTTCTAGATTATTAATATTTTTGTTAATAGAAATTATACGTCATATTCAATCTGGTTAATTGATATGTTAATGTATAGCTTTCCTGAGATGCTAAGAAATACTTTATTTTACTCTAGATTAGGATGATATTAGTATTAGATTACTTATTTCTTGTCAAATAATTTTATCATTACCACTATGGATAGACTAATGTACAGGGGTAATCAAGAATTTGTCAGATATTCTTGGTCTTGATGATATTGGTTTGACTATAATTATCATGTAATATCCTAGGTGCATGCTAGAAAAATAATTTTACTTAGGGTAAGATTTCCTTTCTACTCAAATTTGGCTTCAGGACTCTAGACATCATGACCTTAGAATGTAGGGTAAAACATGCATTCCAAACTATAACCTCACTTGCAAATTAAATCTATGATTACACCTCATTACAAATAGTTGCATGTAATAGTCTACTCATAAAATCTGCCAAATAAGAATGAAATGTATATGTGTGGGAAGTTGCATGTAGAAGCATCTCGGTGGAGAGTAGTAGAAACGAAGGCCAATCCCATAATAGATAAAACAAGTACGTGGAAAGATAATATAAATATAAAACCCTATTCATCCACATTCAACAAACGATAGTTGTAAAACTCTTAAACAATTCCCTAATGATAAAATCATTATAATAGTAACAACACCTATTTTCTTTCTTTATTTTCATTCTTTAAAAAACACATCGGATTAATGGGATGCATTAGATATATCTAGAAAACTAGTCACTCCCATACGGATCTTTGAAAAGAAAAAGAAAAGAAACACCACACCAAATTTAAACAAACATAATAATAAATAAAGAATTGGTTCGATCTAAACTATCATAGGGATTCTCCCCAAAACCATGGGCTTCATAACACTAAACAATAAACCAATAAACATCATAACAATATTTACATTTATCCATTACCAATGCACAAGATTCCAATAAAGGAACAACGCAGGACTTTTCCATCGAAGAGTCCCAAAAATATTGCTTACCCAGCACCCGAAAGGGTGAGGCTTAAACCCTCTGCCAAACATTATTACGAACAATTTATCCATTTTCATGAATCCCACAAGGGATGAAGCATGCAACAGTTAATTAAAAAAAATTGAGCATATAAACTTTAACAGACTGAACTATTAATTTAAAGTTGTTTAAAATATTTGGCTACCAAGAAACTATGACAGGCCAACACCATCAAGAAGGAACACAAAATTTAAACACCCAACACAAAGACCCTCCTCAATACTAAACCCATGCAGCCATCGCACTCTCTCCCCTTGGAAGTTGAAAGCCGATATTGGTGGCTTACCAGGGTGATGGTATATCATATCCATCCCCAAGTCCCCCTCTTATCTTGCACGAGTTCCAAATTTGTCAAAACCAAACCAAAGTGAAAGTCACATTCAAGATCAATAATATACGACACCACCAAAAACACTGAGATCATTCTAATACCTGTGAGGACTGAAGGGGAAATCGTGAACTAGTCTCGAAATCCGACCACCATGTGCATGTAACCCTGCACAAGTAGGAAGGTGCACAACCACTGACAGACCAAACCTCTAGGTGAAGGGTATTCAAATTTAAATTCCATTGAGATCTTCAAGTAGAGAGTTCTGATAATGTTTTAGCAATTGAATGGAGAATGAACATACAAACTAAGCAAAACAAACCACATAGGAAACAGAAAAGTATTGCTCAGGAATTTACAGTATATTCATCATAATAATATCTGGTGTACAATGTAGTTTTACATAGTTAGAATTTGAATGCATGAGTAATGAATTCGAATACACCAAGTTGATAAGATTGTATCTAACTGAATATCTAACTCAAGGTCTCCCAATCAATATCGGAGTCCAAATAGATAACTCTCTGATAACCAATAACTCCAACAAGCAGTAACAACTAGTTAAATCAATGCAACTGAGTGTGATAGGTAGGAAAAGCGCTCCTCCTCATGCAACCATGCATTATCCATGACATAGTAGCGCTAGCCTAACTGACTATGAAGTAACTGATTGTAACTGAGGGATAACTAATACTAACTAGTCCTAACTCCAACTGACTGAAGTAGGTTGGTGCCGAGACTCCCAGTGGCTCCTAAAATGTAAAGATTGGTCTAGGAGGCACCCTAACTGATGCATGCACATGTAGTAAGTGGCAGTTAACCTCTAGTAGTGTTCCCCACACTTCAATGACTTGTACATTTGGCCCCATTAGGCCATGTGGACCCAATTGCACTAGTGGACTCATTTAATTAATTTAAGGTTTGTAAGTTAGGAAATAATTAATCTAATAGACATTTGACCAAGGGAGGATTAATAATCCTAACACCCCCCCTGAATCCTAACTTGGACAACTGTGGGACATGGTTACAAAACCATAGGTCACCCAAATACAATCTAATAGATAATAAAAAATGTTGCTTAGTACAACTGAGAAAATAGGGAAAAACCTCATGGAACCCCCCCCCCCCCCCCCTAAAAAAATAAGCAGGGAAATAGCAATTTGCAAGCTATCTTTAGAAGAAAGAAGCTTCCTTAGAAAAATAACTTGAGCAAAAAACATTGTTGCAAATTTTTTTAGCTCTATGCAGCAGCATGGTCCTTCAGTGGACCTCTCAATGTACTTCTAAACCGATGACTCTATTTGGTTATGCTGGATGGTGAAGGTAGGGAATGATCAAATATCTACTTCTGTGGGCCATGTAGCTGATCATTCACCATCATCAAGTAGCACCAACCTGGAACTTTGTTGCACCATTCTATGAGAGATAGTGCAACATGCTCATTCTGATACTGGGACCTAGTTCTTCTTTTGTCTTATAGAATTCCAGCACCACTGCTAGCTATATCAAGAAGCTCCTGAGCCCATCTAGGTTTAGGCTTTTGATTTGGAATGGGTACTGGATCTGAATCTAGAATCTCTTGAGATTCAGTCTCAATAACATGATCATGATGTATGTGATCTTCTTCATGTTGATGTATTTGTAACTTCGGAATGTATTCACTTGTATATCTTATATTGTAACCCGATGTTCCTATTGGGAGAATCATTTGTATTTCATTGTACCTTGATGTTCCTATTGGGAGAATCATTTGTATTTCATTGTACCTTGATGTTCCTATCGGGAGAGTCATTAATATAATAAAGTCATGTAAATTCATTGAGGTTAATCCTCCGTTGTAAGTCGGGCCAATAGTCCCCACAATTGAGCTGAGGTTAACCCTCCTTGTTGATTAGGGGGGAAATGTACCCACAGTTGAAGGGAATTAGGGTTATTAGACTCTCCTAGAGATGCTAGCCCTGGTAAGTAATTGTCAAGTCAAAAACTAGTATAAATAGAGAGCGAGACTCTCCATTTGTCATATACACTCACTCAACTGGGGCACATGAGTGAGAGAGGAAGTGCTAGCACAAGTGAGAGAGATTAGATGTTGGATGTCATCTTTATGTTTTCTAGTTTTACTTTTGCTACCGGTGCTCATTCTATCTTTGACAAAGTTGCAGGTTTTTCTCCTTTATGGTTTCCCCGAGGAAATTCTTTGTGTCTCTTGTCTCTTGTAATTATTGCAGTGCATGTTATTCTCTCAGATAAGATCCTAAGATCATATTTCTTAAATGATAAAAACCTAACATGGTATCAGAGCTAACCTAAGAAAAAGATAGAGTGCATCTGCAGAATCTAGGGCTTCTTACTTTTTGGGTCTTTCTCCACAATCCATAAATAAAAATATGCTAGGCTAACTTTCCATTGAAGGGTGCATCTTTCTGTCAAAGCAGAATTTGATTTCGGGCATTTTCAGTTTTTGTTGCAAGAAATTAGGGGTTTTTACAGAAGAGGAATTTTTGAGTGAGCCCAACATAGGATTTATGTCCTCATCAAAATCAAAGTTTAGAGACGAAGGTCGAATTTTTTGGTTGAGTAAAACTCCAGGAAATTCAAACCCTAGTTTGACCCTGGGCCTGAAAACCCTGAAATACTAAAATGGGTAGTTTTTCTACATTCACTATATCTCAGGATTGAAGAAGTCTCAAGGGCCAAAATTTTCACAAGAAGAAGATAAAATACTGATGTACCCTTTGTAAAAATTTAATCCTCATATTCTCTATATTTTGGGAGATATGATTCCTCCAAATCAGGGTTCCATCCCCTTCCAAGATTCATCCCTAAATAGGACACCTAGGGAGAATTGCTATATATCGGGATACAAAGGTCCAAATGGAATTTCTCAAGATGTTCTAGATAGGGAACGAACTGTAATGTCTATGGTAAGACGTTCATACCCATATGATGAAACAATGACACGTGGAAGTCTGTACAACTTTGATATGTTGAACAGTCCTGAAACAAGTCACCTTGGGAAAACTCTCATAAATCCCAGTTGGAGAAACCAATACTGCTAAAACCTATGGTTTTGGAAAGAGGACAGGTGAGGCTACCTTAATGAGAAGTTTCAGATGTAGAAGAATAGTAATTTCAAAGATACTGTAGAAATAACATCTGACATTTCTGCAGAAGAATTTGGAAAACTAGGGCTTCCTGTTCCGATAGCTTCCCTCCACTATTTTAAGAAAAGGAGTACATTGGAAAAATAACCTTGAGAAATAGCATCTGTCTATCCAATAATATCTAAAAGATTCCAAGTTTTGAAAATTAGGGTTTCTCTAACAAACCCTAAATCAGCCAGCCGCGGAATCAAGACGGACACCTCAAATCGGTAAGATCTAATCTTTTTCTATTTACAGTTGAGGTTCTCATTTCAAGATGACTAATCACACCACCTTGATGACAAGCTTGGTGAAGCTGGCAACTTCCAAGCATGGAAGTATAGGATCTCGCTAGTTCTTGAAGAAAATGAATTGGACACCTACATAAGTGGAGAGGTTCCAGTTCTAGGGGGAGATAAGGCTAAGGCCTTACACAAGAAGAACTTTTTCAAGGCCAAGAGGATCACCTTATACCAAAAGTGTCTTCCTTAAAGAAACCTAAGGAGATTATTGTTCCCTTGACCAAGCTATTTTGAAGGGAAGAATATAAATTAGAAGAAGTATAAGACCTCTATGATTCTTGAAGAAATTGACTTGGATCAGTATTTCAGTAAGAAAGGTTTAGGAGCCAGAGGGAGATGAGGCCAAGGCTAGATCCAAGAGAACCATTGCAGATTCTATTAAAGATCATCTCATCCCTCATATGTCATCCTTGAAGACACCAAAAGGAATTGCTTGATGCTATGACAAATCAGTTGAAGAAGAATAAGATACTATTATAACCACCTTGATTGGCCTCTCGGGATCATCGGATTCATTCATTCAAGGAGTGTGTGCCAGAAGGAAGTGATTAATTTTAGTAGACTCTGGGAAGAGTGCACACAAGAAGAATCTTGACTCATAATAAGAGAATAGAAGATGGGAGCAACTGAAGATGAAGAGATCACTATTCAAAGAAGATCCCTTAAGTGATTAGGAATATGAAGAACTCAATTCTTGAAGAACCTCTTATCCATCTTAAGAATTTGGATAAGAAATGATGTTGTTATGAATGAAGAAGATGATGAAGCTTAAAGGAGTCTACCCATGAAAAAAATAAAGATAAGTATTCAATTGTCATTTCATGATATTGTTTTGTTATGCATTTGTTTATATTCAGTTGATGTATTATGCATGANTATATGCATGTGATGGGTAAGTAGCTTATTGTGTCATACAAATCTCCATTGCTACTTATCTAGAATGAAACCTATTTGTTGACATATTGTTAGTGCACAATCTCAATGATGTCATGGTGGAGATGGAAGGAATCTAGAAATTTTTCATGAGATATGGATGAATGTTGTATTGGCTAAAATAGTTGCATGATTATATCTTTATGCATAAAAAATTTCATTATATGCCTTATGAAATGTTTCTAACCATACAACTAATGCATTTGACTTATAGGAAATATCGCGTACAATCTCCTATGAGAAAATAAGGATGAGACTTGTTCTGAAGAACAATGACGACAGTTCAAGAAATTATCCAAAATGAAGAATAATATGATGGTACTTTCAAAGAAATAAAGAGATCTCACACACAGTGCAGTTATGTGACATTGTTGAGCAACATTATTGATGCAGAACCTTCCAACTATGAAGAAGTAGCCAAGAAGAAAGGGAAGGAGAGTACCAGTTCGAGAAGAATGATGTCTAGGATGCAGTACCGAGATCTGAATGGAAGTCCGTAGATCCAACATGCAGTAGATGGAAACATAGTGGGATACAAGGCAATATTTGTAGCACGAGGCTTCTCACAGAAAGAAGGCATAGACTACAAAGAGACATTTGCATCCACTGGAAGTTAAGACACATTACAGGCATAATCATGTGTGCAAATTAAAGAAGGACTTGTACGAGCTCAGAAGGCACCCATGGGAGAACACATACATGAGGAGCTTGAAGACCACATAGAGTGATGAAGATCTTAACCTTTGCTACAAGGTTGAATATGAAATCCTATAGAGGATGACAAGTTCACCGATGGGTGCAAGAAGAACGATTTCAAGATATAGGATCTTGGTATCCAGTGACCCTAGATAGATACATAGAATATTAGTAGCAAAAGAAGCTAGTTGTCACTCTAGTACATAATGTTTCAATGCATAGAGAACGAAAGATAGAGGGTGTATGATGCTCTGCTTCAGAGGGAGTGACTGCAGAATATATTGAGGTTCGACATGGTACGACAGGATGGATAGATTATTGATGGCTCTAGGATTTACTGAGAGTAAAGCATATTCCAACCTTTGCTTCAAGGTTGAAGGTGGAATACTAGTGATGCTCCTGTTATATGTCGATGACTTGTTCCTAACAGAAAACAGGAACTCATTAAAGTTGCAAGAAGGATACTTGCTTCCGAATTCAAGATGAAGGACTTGGATATGATGCACTACTTTCTAGGCATGGGGGTGTGGAAGAATACGAATGGAATCTCCTTGAGACAAGGGAAGTATGTAGGAAATATCCTTAACAGGTTTGGGATAATGGACTGCAAGGAAATGGCCACACCTATGGCATCAAACCTGAAGATATTGATTGATGGTTCATCAGAGTTGGTTGATGCTACGATGTATCGTCAGATGATTGGTTCCTTGATGTACTTGATGAACATGAGACCAGATATTTGCTTTGCTATGAACACATTGAGCCAATTCCTGACAAATCTGAGACATGTTCACCTGATTGCTGCAAATCGTATTCTAAGGTACCTGAAGGGTAGAGTAGATTATAGAATTAAGTATGATATGAATCAGAACAATAACCTACAATGGTTATGTTGATTCAGATTGGTAGCAGCACTAAGAGGAAGAGCACCTTGGGATGCTTCTTCAGTTTCAGATCCACTATGGGTTACTAGTTTGGCAGGATGGAGTCCTGCATGGTGTTGAGTATAGTTGAGGAAAAATATGTTGCCACTTGCTCGACTATTTGTGAGGTAGTATGTTTTGGAAGATACTATTTTATTTGATTGATCTGACTTGAATGTTTGATGTAGAGAGGAGCAGTGAAGCTCCAGTTTGTGATCCAAATCGATATCTCTCGAAAGAGGGAGTTCTAGCATAGCTGGTGAGACAGGTTTCTGAGCATAAAATCCTAGCAAAACTCGTAGGTTGTCCTCGGATGTAATCAGTCCTAGAAAAGCTCGTAGGTTATCCTTGGACATAATCAGCCCTGATGTGATTCTATGCTAGAAATGGCCAGAGTGAAGTTTGAGTACTTCAGGGAGAAGCTTGGTGTTCTCCAAATCGAGGTTCCTTCCAAGAGGAAGTGATGAGTCCATGAGACCTTCGGACATGGTGGTAGGATTGGCTCCTCCCATGGTCAAATGTAAGTGTTGTGCCCTTCTAACATTGTGGTAGGATTGGTTCCTCCCATGGTCAGATATAAGTACTATTCCCTTCTGACATGGTGGCAGGATTGGTTCCTCCCATGGTCAAATGTAAGTATTGTGCCTTTCAGAAATTGTGGCAAGATTAGTTCCTCCCATGGTCAGATGTAAGTGTTCAACCTTTCCTTGAATGGTAGTAGGTGTGTCCTATCATGTCAACGGATGTAAAAGCAAATCCTTTCCCTGGATGATAGTAGGTGTGTCCTATCATGCTAACATATGTAAGTGCAGATCCTTTCCCTGGATGATAGTAGGTGTGTCCTATCATGCCAGCGGATGTAAGTGCAGAGCCTTTCCACATATGGTAGTAGGTGTGTCCTACCATGCTGGTGGATGTAAGTGCATATCCTTTCTCTGAATGGTAGTAGGTGTGTCCTACCATGCTAGTAGATGTAAGTGTTGGGGCCTTTCCATGGATGGTAGTAGATGTGTCCTACCATGCCAGTGGATGTAAGTGCTGGATCCTTTTCACAGATGGTAGTAGGTGTGTCCTACCATGCTGGTGAATATAAGTGCTGAGCCTTTCCAACATGGTTCTTGGATGTGTTCCTCCCATGGTCGGATGTTAGTGTTGGGCCTTTCTGACATGGTGGTGGAAGTGTTCCTCCCATGGTCAAATGTGAGTGTTGCGCATGCCTTTCTGACATGGTGGTGGATGTGTTCCTCCCATGGTTAGATGTAAGTGTTGGGCGAGCCTTTCTACCTGGGTCATATATAAGTGTTTAAGAAGATGAAGACCTACGTGGAGGCTAGGTCTACAACCAACATGAAAAAGGGCTGGCTCTGTAGAACTTCCTATGATGAGAAGAATTGAGAGATAGCACCATTTGATCGAGATAGAAGAAGTAGTGATGTTGATGATGATCCAGTGATGCTCTAGCTTTGATTATGATCCAGTGATGATCCAGCTTTGATGATGATCCAGTGATGATTCAACTTTTATGATGGTCCAATGATGATATAGATTTGTTGATGATCTAGTGATGATTCAGTGATGATCCAACTTTGTTGATGATCCAATGATGAAGACTTGTGCTGATGAATTATGTCAACAGAATACCTTCCTAGTTACGAGGGAGTGTTGATGTATTTGTAACTTCGAAATGTATCCACTTGTATATCTTATATTGTACCCCCGATGTTCCTATCAAGAGAATCATTTGTATTTCATTGTACCCCGATGTTCATATCGGGAGAGTCATTGATATAATAAAGTCATGTAAATTCATTGAGGTTAATCCTCTATTGTAAGTCGGGGAAATAGTCCCCACAATTGAGTTGAGGTTAACCCTCCTTGTTGATCAGGGGGGGAAATTCCCCACAATTGAGGGGCACTAGGGTTATTAGACTCTCCTAGAGATGTTGGCCCTGGTAATTAATTTTCAACTTGGAAACTAGTATAAATACAGATTGAGACTCTCTATTTGTCATATACACTCATTCAACTGGGGTGCATGAGGGAAAGAGGAAGTGTTGGCACAAGTGAGAGAGATCAGCTGTTAGAGATCATATTTATGTTTTTGGGTTTTACTTTTGCTACCTGTGCTCATTCTATCTATGAGGAAGTTGCGGGGTTTTCTCCTTTATGGTTTCCACGGGGAAATTATTTGTATCTCTTATGTCTTGTGATTATCGTTGTGCATGTTATTATCTCAGATAAAATCCTAAGATCATATTGCTTAAATGATAAAAATATAACACTTCATCTGAATCTGAAACCTGTAGCACATCATCATCATCAAAAATAGGAGGAGAAATGGTTATACCTTCCTATGTTGCTGGAGGAGTATCATGCAACTGGTATTCTTAGAACTGGACACTTCTTTCAATGAAGCATCTTTTGGTAGCAACCTCCATCAGTTTGTAAGCTTTTGCATCATCTGCATATCCCAGCAGAATGCATTCGCTACTTTGGGATTGGAAGGCCTCTCTCTTGTCAAGTGGTATCTTAGCCCAAGCTTTGGAACCAAAAACTCTCATATGAGAGACATTGGACTTATACCCATGCAGTGCTTCGAATGGTGTGACCCCAACCACTGACTTGTGAGGCAATCTATTCTACAAATATGAAGCATAGTTTACTACTTTAGCCCAAAGAGAAGGAGGTAGATTCTTTCCATGGAGAAGGCATGTTTACATCTGTTTCAGTGATATGTTCTTCCTCTCAGCCACACCATTTTGCTGTGGTGTGTATGGAAATGAGTGTTCCATTTGAATCCCCTCCGATTCACAGAAATTCTGGAAATTTCTCTTTAACATATTCTCCTCCTCCATCGGATCTTATTGACTTGATATTCTTATTGAATTTGTTCTCAACCATAGCTTTAAAACTTTTAAAAGTCTCAAAAAATTCTGATTTTATCTTCATGAAGTAGATTCAGCAGTACCTAGAACAATCATCAATAAAGGTCAGAAAATACCTGCAACCATTAATGGAGTTTGTGGGCATAGGTCCAACTACATCACTGTGTATCAAATCAAGTGTAGAGATGGCTCTATGAGCCTTCCCAACATCATATTTCTTTTCTAGATGCTTACCTACCAAGCACTCAACACATACTCCATCGGAAGTTTGGATGGAGGGAAAACCTTCAACCATGTTATCATTGTGGAGCTGCTTCAGATATTTGAAATTGAGATGGCCAAGTCTCTCATGCCAAATCTTGCTGGTGTTGTTAGCATAGACAATAAAGTTGTAGGAGGAGAAACAAACAAAAAATGTGAAAACTCATAAGCTTTGGTAAAGTGATTTGAAATACCCTTCACTACAAGCTTTCCAATGGATTTTTTTATAATTTTAACTGAGTCTGAATCGAATGAGACCCTCTTGGGAGAGTCTGTATGAGTGGTAAACAGATAACATGTTAGCAACAAGGGAGGGAACATATAGGACATTCTTGAACTCACCATGCTTCGCTCTGACTGAGCCCCTTCAAGTTCTGCTGGAATATGGGAATCATCTCCCATATGAATATTAGGCCTCTTTGATAGTGAAAGAGTAGAGAAGGATTCTTTGGAGGAAACCATGTCGTTGGAGGCTCCAGAATCTATAATGATTGCTAAGGAAGGAGAGAGAGCTGCTTTCAAAGCATGACACCTTTCGACATCTTCTTTCGATGATTCTTCATCAGGCTTCTTTGCTCTTGGAGGAGCAATGTTGTGTTGCTTGAGAAGAGCGAACATCTCATCAAGTTGCTTCCTCATACAATGTTCTTCAAGATGGTATCCCTTTTCACAATACAGACATAACTTCTTTTCAAATTTCTTCTTCTTAGAGAGGGAGGCCCCTTCGAAAGATTGTTGATTTGGTTTAGGCTTCGAATTAGCTGCCTTTGGCTCCTTCTTCTTTGATTTCCCCTTTTCTTTCACTTTGGAAAGGTTAATAACCAACAGAGCTTGATCTTTGGAAGTCTGGATGACTTCCATTCGAATCAATTTGTCTTGTTCTTTGATTAGGGACTTGGAGAATGAATCTAGAGAAGGTAGTTTCCAATTAGGAAATCTTTCCCACTTGGAATGAAACATAAAGACATAGACAGAGTACTCAAGGCCTAGTTTTCTGAGTTTGGAAAGGACATTCTACTCTTACTTTCGCTCTATCCAACACTGTCTGCATTAGAGTACTAGAGACTTGAATTTGGAGAAGAATTGCTCAATAGTCTCGAAATTGTTGGGATGTAAAGATACCAACTCATTCTCCAGAATGTGTCCCCGAATCTCATCTTATTTGTTAAAAAAGCTATCAAGCTTCTCCCAGGATTCTATGGGAGTCCTCAATCCTTCCAGATGGAAGAGGAGATCTCTAGAAATATAAGTACATAATACCTGAATTCTTCATCACAACGGTTCAAAAACTTGTTCCGCTCAGCGGGCTGATGATGCTCAGCCTCATATCCATGTATGATCCTGTGGTAGCCATGCTTGCACAAGGCCAATTGCATATCAATCCTCCAATCAAGATACTTAGAAGTTGTGAGGATCCATGGTTTAGGAGTTTGAGAACTCATCATTGCTCCGAATAGAAGACTACAAATACTTCTCTCAAGCTACGTAGCACCTGTCAATTTCACTGCAAATAACACTAACACATACGAACTGTTAGAATCATTCTTTTCCTCCAGACATGAACATGTTTTTAGGGTCCATCACGCCCTCTTCGCTGCTCTGAATGAATCCAGAGCTAGCAAATTTTTATAGGGGACTTCTGTGGAAACCCAGCTGCTTCTGATGTTCGATGAGGAGAAACAAGCATGAAACCTGCCTGAAAAGGCTCTGATACCATATTAGAATTTGAATGCCCTTAAGATCTTCAAGCAAAGAGTTCTGATAATGTTGCAGCAATTGAATGGAGAATGAACCTACAAACTAAGAAAAAAAAACCACATAGGAAACAAACAAGTATTGCTCAGGAATTTACAGTATATTCATCATAATAATATCCGGTGTACAATGTAGTTTTGCATAAGTAGAATTCGAATGCATGAGTAATGAATTCGAATCCTCCAAGTGGATAATACTGTATCTAACTGAATCTCTAACTCAAGGTCTCCCAATCAATATCGGAGTCCAAATAGACAACTCCCCAAGGACCAATAACTCCAACAAGTAGTAACAACTAGTTAACTCGGTGCAACTGAGTGTGGTAGGTAGGAAACTCCTTCCTCCCCATGCAACCATGCATTATCCATGCAATAGAAGCGCTAGCCTAACTAACTGTGAAGTAACTGATTGTTACTGAGGGCTAACTAAGACTAACTAGTGCTAACTCCAACTGACTGAAGTAGGTTGGTGTCGGGACTCCCGGTGGCTCCTAAAATGTAGGAATTGGTTTAGGAGGTGCCCTAACTGATGCATGCACATGCAGTAAGTGGAAGTTAACCTCTAGTAGTGTTCCCTCGACTTCAATGACTGGTACATGTGGCCCCATTGGGCCATGTGGACCCAATTTCACTAGTGGACTCATTTAATTAATTTAAGGTTCCTAAGTTAGGAAATAATTAATCTAGTAGACATTTAACCAAGGGAGCATTAATAATCCTAACAAAGGGAGCAAAGGATATATGTTCACTGCAATAGGTTGTATGCAAAAAAAACATGCCCAATAGGCATGAATAAAATGCTCGAGAAGGTTGAGGGAAAAACAAGAACAATCCACACTTTGCGTAACAAACCCTATCAAGAGCCGATCTCTGTCAAATCAGAGCCCCAACCAGCTCAGTAATGAGCAAGTTAAACCAAACGAAAGACAAAAGGGAAATCATGAATGCTACAGTCGAGGCAAGTATCAGTTTTAATTGTAGAGCACATATCTAGAGCCATGCATGCTCTCGATGCACTCCAACCATATGTGTCATGGATAAGCCCATTAATTCCATGCACATTGGTCGAGTTGACATGGAAAATCCATTAAATACAATGAAAAACCGAGATTTCACCACCTTAAGCCAAGTATTGGGAAATATTTCCCATATCAACTTTAATAACCAATTTTCATATTGTAGGTTCCTTACCATGTATTTTCCAAGGTGGGAAACTTTGGACAAGCCCTCAAATCAAGCCGACACATAGAATATCCCAAGGCCATAATAAGACTTCCACGATAGGTAGTGTCTAGGGTCTCATTTGTGCGTTGATCTTGTATAAGTAGAAGTACAATGGAGCATTAGCAAAAATGCTAAGTAAGTGAGAAAATCCCTAGCCTTAATGCCAAAAAAGAGGACATTGGTAAGTAAAATAATAATACATTCAACGTCTATAAAATCAACAACAAATGTCAAGTCAAGTACACTGTTGGAACTTAAAAACAAATGCAAAAATCATTTTAAGTCATTTACCTAGAACAAGGCAGTACCATAATGTGTTATAATATATCAAAAGAGACCAAGGATTACACATAACTGATATGGCTATAATCTAGCAACAAATCCATGGAAGAAACAAGTGAAATAATAACATTTCCAAATATATGTGTATATAAAAGAATATATAATTATATGTATAAGAGCATAATTTTGAGTTGTTACAACAAATGAGCCATCTATTTTTGTTTCATTACATCCAATTTTGGATATTCAAACTCAATCCATACAATATCCAGGATTATTCTTGTGTATTCTTTGAAAATTCCTTTTGCACCATTAACAAGCCCATTAGCGATTAATTTTTCCCTTTCAATTTACCTATACGAATTGACATCCAAGATGTGCTAGAAATATGGTCACCAATAACTTTCATTGTTTTGAAGAAAACATTTGTTGGATGTTCTTCAAAAGAATTTTTTTCTTGTTGCAGCTCCCATTGTGAAATGTGTTGATAGTGATAACGCTTGTAAATATAATCAATACAACGAACCATAGAAGAGTGTTGGGGGTTTCAACTCTTCAGAATACCTATCTTGGAAAATGCCCAATGGTTGGTAATTTTCTGAAGCTGCAATTTCAAACACCTTATTGGCCAGATCATCAATCAAGTGTGTTTCTCCATATCCATGGACCAATGTTTCTTATACAAGTTCAATATCAAATTCAGGTAAATGCTCTTTATCATTGTTGATGCAATAGCCATTGGTAACCTATGTTGTTTCAACTAGCCCCTCGTTGTTTGAATTTTTTGGGTGCAATTGATGGAATCATTCTTCCCATTTTTCATTGATGGTAACACCTTTTTTGTAGAGTTCTATGGCAAAAAGATTTTTAAGTGTGTCCATAAGCACACCAGGATGTACATTTCCATAAAGATATGCAGTTTTGTATTGTAGCTTTCACTTCAAGAGGACTGCAACTGTCATTTCATCATCAAGTTTTCTAGGAAATGTCTTTTGCACTATGTCTATGTCTGTAGCATCATTTATGATAGTGCATGTTAATCCTGTTTGAGATTTTTTGTAGCCTAGTTGGTGTATTTGTGCAAAATAAATTCTTGGTGTGACAAGATGATCCTCAAGAGGAGTTAACATGTCAAAATAAGGTATCTTCTTGTTAATGTGGATGTGAGTTGGCATTGCAAAGGTAGGGACCTCATTTGAAATTCATTTTCTACAAAACCTGCAAATGGTTATAGGAAATGACGATGGAAATGGCTCATGTGTAGTGCCCAATTGTGTGAGAGCCAAAAGAATTTGATTGTCAATGTTACAGATATATTTTTTGAAATGCAGACAATGAAAACCAAAACATGTGTGGATGGGAGTATCTTGTGTGGCTTTAGGATAGAGCATAGTTGCTTGCTTTGATCACTTGTACTCCCTTTATTTCCGGTAGAGTTTAAACGCCTTGCTCTGCAAAAACTTTTCAATGTATGAAAGCTTTTGCATGGTTATTTTAACCTTGGTTTTTTCAATGTATTCCAAATTTTCATGTGTTATGTCAGCAACAAATGTAGATGCGCCTATGTTTGTTGGATTTTTTTTTGTTTTTTTTATCTGTATCTCTATGTTTTTTTGTTTTAATGCCTTTTTTTAATCTTTTAATGCCTTTCTTTTGTAGAACAATCTGTGGACAAAGCGAAGGCAGAAGTATTTGCAACAATTTTATTTTGGGAAGAAGTTGCATCATGTACGACATTGGTAGTGCCGACCTGTTCGTTACAAATGATGGATGTCATCAAACCATGGTCAACAACTTGTGAAGTTAAAGAAGCCTTTTGTAGAAGTGGCTGAAAATGTGTGTGGTTAATATCGATTCTATGTTGTAGCAGATATATATTTTTGGCAACAGTTTTGTTGAATAAAATCACTTCTGGATTCTTTTTGCATTGGTATCCCACAAAAAAATGGTTTTATCTAGTATCTCTCACAACCACTAGATTGCAAAATGGTCACCTTCAACATTCCCTATGCTATATGGGTATGCCATTTTATTACAAATGTTTGCTAATCAGATACAAGTCTTTATTTTGTACAGTGTCTCCATGAAGAAACATACATAGACATTGTGAGTCGCTCATATCATTTGACAAGATGTAATTGCAAAATGGTTGTGCACATGTTTTGCAAAGACTAGGGATATATGCAAAAGATGTAATCTTTGATATGGATTCAAGCAATGAATCATGGAAGTTTCCACCAATGATGACTAGTGCATTGAATCCTTGTTGTAGAAGTATTTCTGAGAACTCAAGAATCTCTAAATTGATGGAAAGGCAATGTGTTTTTTCAATGACTTTTGATAGTTGATTTGACACATGTTGTTGCATACTTGTTGATTTGCAAGACAACAATGGTTCAAAGTGACCGCTTGTTGGTGTATGGTCATGGAAAGGAAGGTTGTAGTTGTATCCATGTACATTGGAGTTCAAGTGAAGGTATTTATTATTTTTTGTTAGCGACCATACTGCAACAGGAGCATGGATCCATTTTGAAAACCAATTAATGCAGAAGATATCACCCCGCAAGCCATAAACATTTTTGTCGTCTTGGTGGGATGTTGATTGCGACATTTGTTTGATATAATTGTCAACATATGATAATCCATGAAGTTCTAACATGAAATCACTTGCAAATTCTGTTTGCAATTAGAGGATCATGGCAAGGTCTTGTTGAGAAAGAGTATTCCTAGATTTCCAGTGTATCAAAATATTGTCTGCAATTTGACTTTTATGTTAATGGGCTTAATATGAAGATTATTTTTGCTCCTGTTCAAAGAACTCTACTTTCCATCTCATTCAAAAAACTAAAATATTGTATGGAACTAGGATATATAAAGGAAAAATAAATAAAAGAATGCTTACTATAGGAACAATTATTACATGTATAAAATTTTCAAGAAGATGGTAGAAAAAAAAAATTAGAGATTCTCTAAAAAGATGAGGGCTTAACCATCTTCAACCTATGGGATATTTGAAACTATTTTTTTCTAAGGGGAATTATAGTCTAGAACCATCTTCAACCTATGGGATATTTGAAACTATTTTTTTCCAAGGGGAATTATAGTCTATCTAGAAGCATGACTGATGTTACTTAGTTATGGGAGCATTCTTCTATGAAATATTGAAGGGAAAATAAAAAACTAGAATCAAAGAAATCATTCCTAAAAAACAAAGAGAGAATGGGAAAGAGGTAGAAAAAATATTGTTGGAAGCAACATGGAGACATGGTGACAAACACAAAGAGGTTCACTAGGGGAGTTTTGAGGTAAAAAATGGGCCTCAAAACAAAAATTATACTATTAAAATTAACTTGATAAGAACCAATAGGATTCAAGATGATGATGTCAACCATAAGGGTAAAATTTGTGAAAAACAATGCAAAAAAAGTGATTAGATATCTAAACGAGTGGGATTAATGTACTCTTACACTAAGCCATGGGAGAAAATCGTTAAGGATTCTATATGCATATTTTCAAAGTATAGCTTTTCAAAGAGAGAAGATATCTAAACTAGTGGGATTAATATGCTTTTACACTAAGCCATGGAAAAGAAAAGCATGACAAAGTTTTCTATGGTTGAGGAAATTTGAGAAAATTTAACAAAGGCTTGACACGTGGAAGGATGTTGATAATGTTAAGAGCATTTTGCTTGGGAGTGGGGGATTTTAATGCTTTGAAAGCGATGGATCACCAATTGAAATTTTCAATGCGTGAATTTGGTTTTGGGATTTTTTTTTGTTATTATGTTTCGTGATTGGTATCATTTTTATATTTAATTGGTGAGTTTACTTTATAGGTGAAGAGAGTGAAGTTGTTTTTGTTGTTCGGAGCTTGACATGCTTTATGCTCTATGTTTTTGGATTTTTTTTTTCATGTATTTAATGAATGAATTTGATTAGAGATTTAATCAAATTCATTAAAACCTCAATTTTGTTTTTTTTGTTGAGTAAAATATGATTTCACAAATAACATTAATATTATATCAAATTTTAGTATAACATAGAGATATGAAGGAATTAAAAGTGTTATCCAAATAATTATGAAAAAACAAAGTTGTATAAGCACGATTTCACGTGTTGAATTACTCACAAAGAATTTACAATATAGTAAAGGAATATATATATATATATATAAAATATGTTATGTTATGTTGGACTTGTGAGAGTGTTAACTTATAGTCAATTATGTCTATGAAACAATTTGAAAAACAAGGATAAATAAATCTTTATATATTATAAGTAGATTGATTACCACATATCGTGGGAGAGAATGATAATATGTAGAGAGACATTTAAGGTATAGGTTTTGAATATTTATTAATTAGTTAAATTCATATATATATATATATGAGCCCACACAGGCGTGGCTCATCAGCATTGCTTGATATGAAGTCACTTGTTATAAAGGAGGTCACGAGTTCAAATAACATTCAGGTTTACCTGTGTCCCATGGTTTGTGGGTTGTTGTGGGGCTTCCTAGGGGTATAGTGTTAGAGGGAATGAATCCTTGGACCCCGTGTCACACAAGTACCAACCTAACCCTAATTGTTGATTCCCCTAGGCTAAAAAAAATTATTATATAGATAATTTGATTTGATTTGATTGTATTAACAATATTTTCACATATTTTTTTGAGACATTTTTTTCACATTATGCTAATAACTTTTTTGTTATGGTATGTTGGAATATTATTAAACCCACTCATAACTTAGGATAAAATATTTAATCATTATTTGATTAAATTCCTACCCACTAGCTAGATAGTTAGCATCCACTTGCACCTTAAAGTCAACACTTGCCATCTATATCCCGAGAATGTTTTAATTTTGTTTCTGGGTTGATCTTGACCACTTTATGGAATCCCAGAATTAGTAATTGCGCTTTCCTACAGATTCAGCCTTATTCTGTATTTATCCATATTTTATGTGGATAAGGTAAAGCTAGTTAACTAGGAAACTAGTATCTTTTGTTGCCAACCCATCCTCCATGATTTTCTCTCCATTTTCCAGGATTATCATGTTTTTCCATCACTCTTGACAACTCACTCATGATTTTGCTAATTCGCGAGGTCCTTGACTGAGTTGGGAAGTGCTTTACCCACCTATGGGGGTTTATCATATTTGGTAAGTCTACCTTTCTTAGCTTTATGAGTTGTCTGCATAGAAATTGATTTTTCCTATGAGGGATGTACTATTTATGTACACTATTATTTATCATTATTCAATGGAAGGATACACTCCAATATTCATCTCCTCATTCATGTGATTCAGTCTCTTTTCTTCTCTCTATTTGTCATGTGTATGCTTGTGAGAATTATCTTAGTAGCACGATCTATTTCATGGGATTCTTCTTAGCATATTTTCTCATACCATTGGAGCTATTATTTCTACATGGTATCAAAGTGCAAGGTTGCTCAAGTTCTACAAAGTTGAGGAGTGCATTCAGTCTCCTATCCCTCTCTGAAGAAGAGCTTGTCTAGCTTACAAGATTTTCTCCTAGTTTTGTTTTGCAGGTTGCAAAGAGTTTCTTCTTGAGTGCATCAACTCAACAATATGGATTCTTCCTCGGCTATAATTCTTAATCCCTTCAACTACCACCAATGAAAAGCCAAAATTGGCATTCTATTGCGCAGTAGAGGACTATACATAGTTACTCTAGCTTTGGAGAATGAACCCAATGATGTCATTGAGAAGGCTAAGTGGCATAATAGGTTGGATGAATCCTATGGATTTCTTTGTCTCTCTATTTTTCCTGATCTACTCTTTCATCTAGAAGGTTTGACCACTCCAAACTAAGTGTGGACCCAACTGGAGTCTCTCTTTGGAGTTCAAGATGAGCTAAGAGCGTATCAGTTGGAGATTGATTTATTTTCACTGAGTCCAAGTAGTTTTGACTCTATTGAGGGTTTATTCACCAAGTTCAAGTCACTTATTCTAATTCTCAAGCAATGTGGGATTGAGAAGGAAGTTGATCAATTAATCATTTCCATTCTTTCTAAATTGGGTCCTGATTACTTAGTTTTTGTGTCTACTTTTCATGCTACTAGGCTGGTTGTTCCTACATGGAAAATGACTTATTCAATACTTTTCTTGATTCACTAACAAAGGAGAAAGATAAATTGATCCAGATGGTTTTTATTAAATATTCCAAGGGCAAGGATCATTCTCTCATGGCTCAAGGAAGCAAGAATAGCAAATCCAAAGAAAAGCAAATTGTGAAAGAGAAGAAGCCAAAGTCAGAAATTGAATATGAAGATTTGAAGCCTACTTATGAAGATTTAATGAATAAAGTTAAAAAGAAAGGGAGCATATACAAGTGTTATTATTGCAACAAGAGATTTCATTCAGAGAAGAAATGTTTCAAGAAGAATATGGACATCATGTTTCAGCTTCTTTAGAAGCACAAGATCGAAGTTCCAGATGAGCTAGAGAAGCCTGTTGATTCTTCAGAACAATGTCATTGTGCACAATTCCAAGATGATATAGCCTATGCCTTGACTACCAGAGTTAAATCCTTTCCTCATGTATATGATATAGATTTAGTCTCTTATATATCAAAATCATAAATATCATATCCTTTTTTTGATAATCCTTCTATCAGTTTTCTAGACTCATCTTCCAAAAATTGTGATTTTTCACTAGATACCTACTTGTCTTTGAGTAGCTCTTCCTCATTGCATTCACAAGATTATATATCTGATTTAGAAGGTTGTTTGTAGGATGATATGCATGTTATGACACAATTCATACCACCATCCATACGATCTACCATATCTCTGAATAATCCTAAGACTATACAAATCCCAAGTTCACTAGTCAATTCCTCATTGGTCTCTTATGCAGTGTTACTTGTATTACATGGTTTGAGGTCTTACATGTCTTTCAATGGTTGGTTTTCCATGAACTTAGTCATATTTGGACTGATATTAAACATGTTTGGATGTGTTCTAAACAATTATGGTTTAGATCTCAAGTCCATCCATCATTCATATTTTTACATCTATCAATTTTCCCTAGTTTCTCATAGTTTTCCCAGTCTATCCCTATATCCTCATGGATCACTAAAGCCTTTGTCTTTGTTGTTCCATATGCTAATGCTTCTGATATATCAAAGTTTTATCAGCCTCATATCAGATCTGGGAAGGTGCTACATCAGAATGGAAGAATGACATGTGATTCACATCAAAATTTTGTAGTTATTCAAGGAATTGAGTGCATAACAAATTGTCTTAATTTTTGTACTCTTTGGGAAGGAATATGCACATATATTTTTTCCATTTCATATGTTGTTTTCATATCAAACTTTTTCAGCAGCAAGAAGCATTCATATAATTCTCCTACTTCATCAGATGATGAGATGCCCGTAGTCTCTCCTCTTTCTTCTTGCAGATTCTACAGTTTAGCACATGATCATGGAGTCTACAAGCCTCTTCATCAAGTCTTTCAGTAGAAGCAATTCATTTAGCTCATTCAAGTGAATTTAAATATATGCTTAAGACTCTATTGTTCAAATTGTGTTCCTTATCCTTTCTTGAGGGAGGATTTTCCCCATGTGGTTTTGCCTCTTTCCTCAGCGTTTTGGACATAATAATTGTTAAAGGGTGACCATAGCCTTGTTGTTTGGCCTTGTATACACCTATATTTTTGGCATACCATCATAAATTAAGACTTAAAGAGGGGTGTTGGGATATTTTTGAACCCACTCATAACTTAGGATAAAATATTTAATCATTATTTGATTAAATTCCTGCCCACTAGCTATATAGTTGGGATCCACTTGGACCTTAAACTCGACACTTGCCATCTATATCCTAGGGATGATTCAATTATGATTTTGGGTTTGGACTCCCAAAATTAGTAACTACGCTTTTCTATAGATTCTGCCTTATTCTTTTTTTATCCATCTTTTATGTGGATAAGGTAAAGCTAGTTAACTAGGAAACTAGTATCTTTTGTTTCCAACCCATTTTCCGTGTTTTTCTCTCTGTTTACAGGATTAGCATGTTTTTCTATCACTCTTGACAAATCAATCATGGTTTTTCTAATTCATGAGGTCCTTGGCTGATTTGGGAAGTGCTTTAGCCACCTATGGGGGTTTATCATATTTGGTAAGTCTACATTTCTAAGCTTTATGAGTTGTCTTCATACAACTCGATTTTACCTAGGAGGTATGTATTATTTATGTACACTATTATTCATCATTATTCAATGGAAGGATACACTCCAATATTCATCTCTTCATACATGTGATCCAGTATCTTTTCTTCACTCTATTTTTCCTATGTATGCTTGTGAGAATTTTCTTAGTAGCAAGATCTATTTCATGTTCTTCTTCTTAGCATATTTTTCTCATAGCATTGGAGCTATTATTTCTACAATGTATCCTCAATAAGAATAGTATAATTTTTTTTCACTAAAATGATTCCATTGTGAATTTAGCTTCGTCATTAGAGCTAAAATTTTGACTTAAACCCTAAAACTAAGTGAATTAGTATGTGAAATAAGGACTATCATGTAGTAAATGAATTTAGTAAATCGTAAATGTGCCAGATAAAAAAAAACTTGAAATGAAGATATTGGCAATATGAGTCATCATGTGTGACTCTTGTATCCTCATTCCCTTGTTTAATGACCCAACTCAAATATATTGGCGAGGGAAGGAGTTAGTATGAATAAAATTGGATAACAAACCTTATACAAGCCAACTTAGTTAAAGTTGATGTTGAAAAGTTAAAAAGTTACATGTTTTCATGATTGCCTATATATATATAGACACACACAGAGTGTCATGGTAGGTACCATGAAATTAATGGGCTTAAGATCATTTAGATGGTCTATGATAAAGATGGTGTTTTTCTTAATTTGCATATATTCTTAAATAAGTTTAGTGTTTGTCTCATTGAAGTCTTAAGTTGGGTGCTCGTCACACTAATATCTTAGTGTTTTTGTTGCAGTAATGTGCCTTCACATTCTAGGTATTAATGAGTCACATTTTATAAATAATTAAGTAGCATTATATACCAAGTCCTCCATGGTATCATATTTAATAAAATTAAATTAAAATAATAAAAGGGGAAAAGATCATTTGATATACACCACCAACTTTGGCGTGTAACATGCAAATTATATTATTTTATTTTATTTGGGAAAAGTGATTAAAGGATGAAGGGATAAACTTAGGAAATTAAAATCTTATAGGGAGAATAGGAGAAGTTAAATGGGGCTTTGTGTATATTCTAGTTTAAATACCTACATGATTGTTTAAGATATTACTTAAATCTGTTCGAATGAGATGGATACATGTGAGTGATTTGTGTGAATATTTTGGATGCTTGTGAGATATGTGGGTCTGTATATTGTGTTTTTTTATTGTTTTTTTAAGATCTATGATAGTTTTAGGGTTATGGGCTTCATGGAATTAGTTGTTTAGGATGAGTTCAGTAGTTAGGCTAGGAGGAGAGTTCTTTCAATTTTCTTAGTTTCTTTTGGTTGTAAGTTATATTCTAGTGAGTGATGATGGTTGATAGAGTTTTAGTTGTTATTCTTTTTCTATATTCTATAAGTGTATTTTCAGTTGTTACATTCCAAGTAGTGCTCTCATTTATCTTAATTTGTTAAAAAATCCTATAAAATTTATCAAAAGAATAATCTAATTAAAACTATAATCTAAATTCGAAGAAGGTCCCAAGCCCTACCATAGTTCAGTTAAGGCATACTCATAATTGTTTGATAAATATACACTTTGTCCTTATCATATCTATCTAGCTCCTACCCATAAGGATCACTCTTTGACACCAAACAAAGAGGCGTTACCTTCTCAAAGTCATTTACTATATTAAACTTAAGACTAAAACCCCAACACCAAAAACCATATATTAGCGAATTCCCATACCTGAAAACCCTAAATAAGGGTTGGATTCCTTGTCAGGATGAAGATAGACAGTGTTGTTTGATATGAAGATATGTCCATATTCATCCAGAAGTTTAGTCATCCCCTTGCTTCCTCATTTGAAGATCCCTTTATTGAATTCATGCAAACTCACACCAACTCCTTGTACAAAATCAAATCCTTGTGAAACATTTGCATACTTTTTTAGAGCCTATAGGCAAATGATATTTAGTAGGCACTTATCATTATAGACATATATCTACCATACAATGTGTGGATGTTCAAATACTGCAATTGTTCTTCTTAGCTGAAGAATAGTTGGGATTGAAACTTCTGCAATCGGTTTCTAGGTTCGAAGTCTTGCTTGTTACTTTGTTGAAATTTCTCCTCAATTTTGACAACATACGATAGGCAGATCCTAGTGAAGAGATATCAAGGAAGTCCATCTCAGTTCAGATGTACTAATGTAGACCAATGCAATATTTCAGATTCGGGTGTCACTCAGATGTTCCGGTACACAGGGTACTCCCAAAAGACCGAACAACTTCAGCAACCACGTCACACAAATATATCACAGATCAACACATCGATGTTTGTCACGTGGTCAAAACTCTCGAGAGGGAAACATTCCATGGCCCCAGCCAAATAGCTACTTGGAGCAATTTATTATGCAAAAGAAAGAAAGTTACATATGAGCTTCTCATAATCGATCAACTAGCCAAGGACCCTCTATGCTCTTTAAATAGAGATCATAGACCAATCGGGTGTTAAGCTACAGATCAATGGTAGGTATGATCTAAGAGAAGTTGAATTGTCGGATCACTCTATGTCTAGAAAATATCGTGAACGTTGGATTAGAATATTTACAAATGCATACTAATGGATACTAAAGAAACACACTTTTACTTAACGGATATATTACAAAAGCTGATCTTAACTAACTCCTAAGTGTCTAAATATCCTGACATCCCCCCTTAAGAACAACTTGGGATAGGATTGAAGGATTTACAAAAGTGACACAATTAGGAGAAGGAAGGAGGCATTAGAGCCTATCCCTCCTTAAGGACACATTCATGAACTCCTAACATAGACCGAAGTTTAGAAAACTTCACTTCTGTAAGAGACTTGGTGAAGATGTCTGCAACTTGATCATCTGTAACACGATCATGAATAAGATTTATGATGAAGTGCATGTGTAGCTCAATGTGTTTGTTGCGCTAATGTAGAACTGGATCTTTGACAAGCTTGATGGCACTTTGATTGTCGCACCAATGTGGAGTAGGCTGCTGCTGCTCGAATCCAAACTCTGAAAGGATCTGTCGAAGCCATAAAGCTTCTTGACTGGCATTAACTGTGGCTCGATATTCTGCTTCTGCTGAAGAAAGAGCAAGAGCTTGTTGTTTCTTACAAGCCCAAGTGACAGGTCTAGATCCCAGACTGAAAACATAACCTGCAGTAGACTTTCGATCATCAAGATCGCCGACCCAATCTGAATCAGTGAAACCAACCAACAAAGGTTTCCCCCATGTACTGTAATGAATCCCAAACTGAATTGTTCCTCAAATATATCAAAGTATTCTTTTTGCTGCTTTCCAATGACTTTCATGAGGATTTTGCATATAACAGGAAACACGACCAACGACAAATGAAAGGCCAGGACTGGAATGAGTCAAGTATAAAAGACTACCAACAAGCTGACAATACAAGGTGGCATCTACTTCAGGGGAAGTACAAGTAATAGAAATTTTGACTCCAGGTTGGAAGGGAGACGGGGCTGGTTTACAATCTTCCACGTGGAAGCGACGAAGAAGGTCACAAGCATACTTAGACTGGGAAAGAAAGATTCCTTCTTTGGTTTGTAAGACTTGGAGACCAAGAAAATAATGCAAATGTCCTAAGTCTGACATTTCAATATTTTGCTTAAGACTGGATTTCACATGGGTTATAAGTTTAGGGTCACTACCAGTAAGGATAAGATCATTAACTTAAAGAACAAGATGATGAGATGGTTTCCTACTTTCTTGGTATACACATTGGGGTCAGAATGCCATCTAGAAAAACCAGTGTCAAGGAGGAAGCTATCCATTTTGGCATATCAAGCTCTAGGAGCTTGCTTAAGGCCATATAAGGATTTCTTAAGGAGACAAACAAGGCTAGAGTTATTCTGAATATATCCAGGAGGTTGTTCCATGTAAATTTCCTCATGTAAATCACCATGTAAGAAGGTAGACTTGACATCCATTTGATGGAATTCCCAGTTATGTAAGGCTGCAAGGGAAAGAACAAGGTGGATGGAGTTCATTTTTGCTACAGGGGCAAATGTTTCATTGTAGTCAATCCCTTCAACTTGGGAAAAACCTTGCCTTAAGTCTTTCAACACTTCCATCTGATGCATACTTAGTTCTATAGACCCATTTACATTTGACAAGTTTTCTTCCTTTTGGAAGAGGAACAAGATCCCAAGTAGTGTTCGCTATTAAGGAATGATATTCTTCATCCATAGCTGCATCCCAATATGGATTTCTTGAAGCTTTTACAAAAGTTTCTGGATCATGATTCTCAAAAACTTGAGCTAAAAGAGAAGAGGCTCCCTGAAATTGAGAACGTGTTTGACGTTGATCTCTAGGATCACCAGCAAGATCACCAGTTGCTTCACATGTTGAACGGACCCATCGAGGACGTATTAGTGCTGGTGCAATTTGAGGAACATGAGCAGGAGGAGGTGGATTTTCATCCTCACTGTCGTCATCGAAAACTGGAGTTGGAAACCTGTCAAGGAAGTTGGAAGAAGAAGAAGAAGGCACAATCGCCGAATCAGGCTCGCAGGCCAAAGATGGCACACCCGCCAAGTTAGGCTCGCAGGCCAAGAGATTTTCATTAAATTTAACATCTCTTCTAATGATTATATCATGTGAATGGGGTTTAAGAAGTCTATAACCTTTTACATATTCAAAATATCCAACAAATATGCACTTTTCACTTTTAGGCTGCAATGCTTTCCGTTTTTCATCCAGAATGTGAGCCCATGCTTCACAACCAAACACATGAAAGTGACTTACGTCTGGTTTAACTTTACTCCTTGTTTCTTCCGGTGTTATACCTTGTAAAACTTTAGTGGGTGTGCGATTAACTATATAATTTGCACAATTTATGGCCTCATCCCAATATTGAAGAATTAGTCCCTTAGATTGGATCATACAATTAGCCATTTGTTTTAAAGTGCGGTTCTTCTATTCAGCTACACCATTTTGTTGCAGTGTATATGGAACAGTGTGCTGTTGTTGGATTCCTTGTTTAGTGAAAAAAGTAGTGAACTTGTTGTTAACATATTCCCCTCCATTTTCAGATCTTAACTTAATAATTTGATGACCAGATTGTTTTTCAACAAGGGCCTTGTAGGCCAAGAAAATGTTAAATACTTGGCTCTTAAGTTTTATGAAGTAAACCCAAGTGCGTCTGGAGTAGTCATCAATGAAAGTTAAGAAATATTTGAAACCAGAAAAGGAATCAGATGGAAGAGGGCCACACAAGTCACTATGCACAAGCTCCACAGGAACCAAGGCGTGCCAAGAGGCACGTTTGTCAAAACTGTCCTGATCATGTTTTTCGAGTACACAACCAGAACAAACACCATCCTTGCAAGATACCAGTAGAAGACCAGTCACCATATTGTATTTACATAGTTGTTGCAATGAGCGATAAATTAAGTGACCAAATTGCTCATGCGAAAGTTTGCTCAAGTTATCACTATGAGCAACAAAAACTGAAGGAAAAGGTGATGACCCAAAGTTGTTAAATTTGGACAACCTAGTAATATCATCAACAGTTCCAGCAGCAAGGATATTTTGAGGATTTTTATAATCCTTGATTACAACTTGGTGATGTGTAAACGTCACAGTTTTACCTTCACCTGAATGAGTAATTTGATAGACTGATAAAAAATTGCAGGAAATTTTTGGAACACATAGTACATCATTGAAATGACCATTTTCTACTGGAACTGTTCCACATCCTACTACACTTAGAGATTTATCATCACCAACAAATATTTGTTTGGTGTTACATTCATGCATAGTAGAAAAGATGGCTTTATCCTTAGCCATATGATAAGATGCTTTAGAATCAATGAGCCATTCAATTGAAGTAGAAGAAGAAGATGTAGTATAAGAGTAACCAGAAGCACAAAGTGCATGTCCATGAGAGGTAGATTCTGAAGACGAATATAGGCTGATGTGGCGCTTCTTCATTGCTGCTTCCAAGACTGTCATCTTCTTAAAACACTTAGATTCATCATGATTATATTTCCCACAAAAATTTCAATGACGCTCAGTCTTCTTTCCTTTTTACTTGGATACTTTGTCATTTTTTAAAGAAGGAGTTGACTGAGAGGGTTTTGGACCCTTGTTGTTTTGCTTATTATTGCGAAAATTCTGTTTCTTGGGAGGCTTGGACTTTTCTTTCTATTGGGATAATAAGGCTTTCCCAAATGTATCTGCATTATTAATTATTCCAAGATGAATGAGCTTATCTTGCTCTCTAATTAAGGAATCACAAAAGGATTCAATGCTAGGCTCTTGATAGTTAGTTGCAGTTAATGATTCTTTCATGGAGTAGAATGTAGATACAAAAACAGAATATGCAAGTCAAATTTTTGAAAGAATATGATAAATACATTGTTTGTCTTCTTTCTTAATCTTGCATTCTGCACATAATAGTCTAAGAGTTTTATACTTAGATAAATAGTCTTGAATGCATGAGAAATCATTTGGATTCAAGGAAAGCAACTAATTCTCAAGTTGATGACCCCGAATTTCATTGTGTTTACCAAACATAGATTCCAAATTTTCCCAAGCGAGATTAGGTTCATCAATTCCAGATATGTGGAATTGTCAATTAGTAGAAATTGAAATCTCAATCAATCCACGAGCTTCATCACATCTATTTGCGCATTTAATTTTCTTATCATCATCAGTGGGTTCTGTTTCTTTCCTTAATGTTATCCTGAAAAGTCCCCTACTTCGCAGAACATCCTCCATACAAGATTTCCATGAGAAATAGTTAGAACTTGTAAGTATAATATCAGAGGGGGTGGCCATACTATAAAATAATGTATGAAAGAATAGAAAATAACTATCTGGATGCAAAGAGCTCAAAAAAATATGTTGTTTTAAAAAAACGACACTTAAAACTGATTCTGGATGATGAAGTTATGCTTGATCAAATAAAATGTTGAAAATGTCCCCAATAGTGACGTGGCAGATATTAATTTGACCAACTAACAAAAAAAGCCCCCTCTTCCCAAGATCAACCTTTGACAATCACTTTTACAATAAAGTTGCTTTGAAGTTAATCACTTTTATTTTATTTTATTTATGTGAGATGCACTTTTACAATAAAATAACTTGAAAATAGAAATTGCATGCACTGAAAAGTAGCTTAATAAGACTTGAACTTGAGACCTATTAAGTAATAAAGCAACTTTGGACCAAGTGAGCTAAATTTAAAAGGTACGTAAAATAATGGAAAGAGGAAGGGTTTTTTTTTTTAACTCTTCTCTCTCGTTCTCTATGCTTGCTTTCTTTTCTTGCAACGAAAAAAAAAAATTCCACACGATGGGGTTAGATCTTCATTAGTTGACCCGAAAAGTCTACGTTTCCAAGTTTTCTCATTGTTTCTAATTTACTGTAATCGCACAAGGTGCACGGCAAAGAGTATACGTAGTTGAGAAGACAAGAAAAAAAAATTCCCTTACTGTTTCTGATTTGCCGCGATCACGCAAAGTGCATGGCAAAGAGCATACGCAGTCAGGGAAGGCATCAGTCCGAGACTAAAATAGAAAATATCTAATAATAAACTGATAAAATATGAGAGATTTAAAAAAAACAAATCCGTCACTGTAACATTATACCTTCAAATTTGTCGAAATGGGTGTTTCTGGAGCAAACAGAAATGATTTTTGGTGAAACAAAAATTATTTCCCAATGAAAACGGCGCTCCAGACGCAATGGAATAGCTCCCATAGGCCAAAAATGCACAGAAAATATAGAAACAAAAACCCTTTCAAACTTTCAACAACACCAATTCCAGATCTTGATCAAAATTGAAAGCGGCTCTTCATAAAAGCTATGATACCATGTTCGGGTACACAGGGTACTCCCAAAAGACTGAACACCTTCAACAACCACTTCACACAAATAGATCATAGATCAACACACCAATGTTTGTCACGTGATTAAAACCCTCGAGAGGGAAACAGTCCATGGCCCCAGCCAAATAACTACTTGGAGCAATTTATTATGCAAAAGAAAGAAAGTTACATATGAGCTTCTCATAATCGATCAACTGGCCAAGGAACCTCTATGCTCTTTAAATAGATATCATAGAACAATCGGGTGTTAAGCCATAGATCAATGGTAGGTATGATCTAAGAGAATTTGAACCGTCAAATCACTCTATGTCTAGAACATATCGTGACCGTCGGATTAGAATATTTACAAATGCATACTATAGAAACACACTTTTACCTAACGAATATATTACACAAGTTGATCTTAACTAACTCCTAAGTGTCTAAATATCCTAACATCAAAGTCCTTGATACCCAAATTTGTGTGCAAGGTATGAAAGTTGTTGGTGTACTTCGACACCGTCTGGTCACTCTCTTGACACAGAATGGTCCATTTGGTGTACTCGTCATCATAGTTTCCCACAGGGTAATACTATTCCTTGACAGCATTTATGAAAGAGGCCCAAGTGAGATTTGTCTCAAACATTCCAGACTCGTCTGATGATTTTTTCTCCCAATAAGTACTCCACAAATTTTGGACATGGGGGAATACCTTAAGGAGAGCAAAGGTGATCTTTTACCTATCAGAGAAATTGTGGATAGAGAAATACCCTTCTAGAACATTCAACCAATTATCTAGGGCATATGCATCGATCTGGACTTCAAATAAAGGAATTTCAAAGTTAACTTGTACCTTAAAGGGAGTTGCATCCTCGAACTGACTACTTGTTCAATATGCACTTTCCGTTGCCGGCATTCGTAGAAGGATTTGGGTGAAACTATCCATCATCTTGTTCCTCTATCGTGCGAGAGATTCCTTGAGCAATGATTTAAAAGGATATCCTGCTTTGTCATCTCTCTTTTCTTCCACCATGGGAGGTTTTTTGGGAAGGCGAGAGTGATCTAGTGAAACTAGTTCGAGACCAAACTCTCTATACCCAGACCTCGTCGGGAACATGCGCCAAGAAACAATCAAAGAGAAGATTTATCTGATACCATTGACCCAGATTTATGTGGGAACGAAATGAAATAAAATTATATTTATAATCATAAACAAAACCATATTAAAAAGATAACAGAGTGATAGTAAACATATATTCTATTAAATGGTGAAAATAGAACAGGTTGTAATACAAATAGCTAGAATGGTGGTAGTTATCTCTAAGAAGAGATGCGACTGCTATGCTCATCCATGCAAAGATGAAAACAAAATGAGGCCAAAGGGACCTATTTATAATAAGTATGAGCATGAGAACCCCAAAATTTCAAAACATATCCCTAGAAGATGAGCTGTGTTAAATTTTGTGGCCCCAAGGTGGTAAGTTGAACATTCAACTTCCCGGGTTCATAACTTTTGCATGCGATCTCTGATTTGGGCGCTCAGTAGCTCATTGTAAAGATGTATCCAAGATTCACAACTTTCGAATGTGGATAAATAAATGCCAAAGGAAACCATTTGTCCACCTGAATTTCCAAAAAACGTCGTTTAGGCGTCAAAACAACTCCTAAAGTTTGAGACCCGAAAAACCATAGAAAAATAACTAGGAAATTGCCACAATGGAAAATTGTTTTGAGCCAATCCAATAGGTGGGTGGCCACCTATTTACATCTGGATCAGTGGGAGATGATGGAACATGGTTACTCTGCTCAATTTAGGTTTCATGCCCCCGTAGAAAATTCTCACAGTGTCTTTAAATGACCCTAGGGTGCAAGGAAAAATAGTCATAGAACCAGAACAAAGATTTTGGTGATCACAAATAAATCGATTCTAATGGATTCAGGATGTTAGGTTTTAGTTAGGGGACCTCCCAAACCATGACTCAATCTCTAAGGAACGTTCCTATTGTACCACCTCTGAAACTAGTGTTTTGTTGAGTGAAGGTCATGCCAATTTTGCACGACACAGTTAGTTTTGAAGTGAATGCTCTTAGGATACCATGGCTAGTGTAAACAAATCCAAAATGGTTTTATGCATGTGTGGGATGTCATGAAACGTAGTTATGCTTCCCAGTTTGGGTTTCGTGCCCCTGTAGAAAATTCTCAAAGTGTCCATGAATGGCCTCAGGGTGCCAAGAAAAGGTGTCCATAGAAGAAAAACTCGAAATCCGGTCACACCATTAATTTAAATGGATTGGGTATGTTGTTTTCCAAGTGGGAGACCCCTTGTACCATAACTCAATTTCCTGGAAACATTCCTACTGTACTATATCTGAAACTCGGGCTTTACTCAGTGAAGGTCATGCCAATTTTGCACAAGCGTTGAATTCTCTTGGGTGATCTGGCCACACATCCACAATGGACAAATGCATGTGTGGGAGAAAACAAAACCCAATTACACTGCTTGGATTGGGTTCTGTGCCCCCTTATCAAATTCTCAAATTGTCCCTAAATGTCCCTAGGGTGCAAGGAAAAATGGCCATAGAACAAAAACCATGACTCATGTCGTGAAGTCATCAATTTTGATCGATTCAGGATGTTTGGTTTCAATTTGGGGGGGGGGGGCATACCATGACTCAATTTCCCAAAATAGGTCCTATTATACCATCTCTAGAACAAGTATTTTACTTAGTGAAGGCCATGCCAATTTTACACAAGGGGGTCATTTTTTAATTGAACTCTCCTGGGCGACCGTGGCCATTGTAAACACATCCACAATGGCGATTTTCATGTATAGTAACTGAAAAAACCTAGTTATACTAGCTGATTTGGGTTTCATTCCCCATAGAAAATTCTCAAAGTCTCCCTAAATGGCCCTGGGGAACCAAAAAAAAGGTCATATAACCAAAACTGTGAGTCCAGTCACAAAGTCGTTGATTCTCATGGATTTAGGATTCTAATTTTAAGCTTCCCTCCCTAGTGTCACTCAAGTGCCTTGAAACGGTCTTGTTGTATCATATCCATAACTAGGGATTTTCTCAATGAAGGCCATGGCAATTTTGCACAAGGGGTCAATTTTGGATAAAACTCTCATGGGAAACCGCGGCCAATGTGAACACATCTATAATGGAAATATACATGTGTGGGATCTTATGGAACCTAGTTACGCTACTTGGTTTGGGTTTTGTGCCCCCATAGAAATCTCTCAAAGTGTCCGTAAATGGCCCCAGGGTGCCAAGCAAAAATGGCCATAGAACCAAAATCATGACTCTGATTGTGAAGTTGTCAATTTTGATGGATTTGAGATGCCCATTTTTATCTAGGGGACTCCCCCTAATGTGACTCAATTTTTTGAAGGTTTTTTCTTAATGAAGGCCATGTCAATTTTGCACAAGGGTGTCAATTTTGAATCAAATGCTCCCAGGAGACCATGGTTTGCATGAACACATACACAATGGATATATTCATGTGTGGGATCTTACAGAACCCATTACACTTCTTGATTTGGGTTTTGTTCCCCGATAGGAAATTTCCCAAACTATCCCTGAATGGCCCCGTGGAGCTAAGAAAAAGTGGCCATATAACCAAAATTGTGACTCTAACCATGAATTTTTCATTTCCAATGGATTTTGGATTCTAGGCTTGAGATGGGGAACCCCCAATACCATGCCTCAATTCCTAGGAAATCATCCTATCATACCATATCTGTATATAGGGATTTTCTTAGTGAAGGCCATGCCAATTTTGCACAAGGGGGTCTATTTTGATTCGAACAATCCCAAGAAATTGTAACCAATGTGAGTGCATACACAATGGTTAAATGCATGTGTGGGAGCTAATGAAACCCAAATACGTTGTCTGGTTATGGCTTCATGCCTTCATAGCAAATTCTTATAGTGTCCTTGAATGGCCTTATGGTGTCAAGCGAAAATGGCCATAAAACAAAACCATGACTCCTATCATGAAGAAGTTGATTCTAATATATTTGGGATGTTGAGTTTTAGATGGTGGATTCCCCATACCTTCAATGAATTGATAAAAAAAGGGTCATGTTGTATCATCTTGAGAACTAAGGTTTTGCTCAATGAAGGCCATGCCAATTTTGCACTAGGGGTCAATTTTGAATCGAACGTTCTTGAGTGACTGTGGCTAGCATGAACACATCCAAAATGGAAAAATTCATGTGTGGGAGATAAAAACACCTAGTTATCTTTCAATTTTTGGTTTGGTGTCCCCATAGAAAATTCTCAAAGTGTCTATGAATGGCCTTAAGGTGCTAGAAAAAAAAGGCCATAAGACCAAAATTGTGACTCTAGTCATGAAGATGTTGATTGTAATGGATTCAAGATGTCAGGTTTCAGTTACAATTGCACTATCTCCATAACTAGGGTTTTGTTCAATGAAGTCCATGCCGATTTTGGAAAATGGGGTCAATTTTGAATCGAACGCTCACAGGTGACCATGGAAAGAATGAACGCATCCATCATGACTAGATGCAAGTGTGGGAGCTTAAAGAATCTTGTTATGTTTTCTGGTTCTAGCTTTGTGTCATTATAGAAAAGTCCTAAAGTGTCTTTGAATGGTCTCAGGGTGCTAGGAAATTATGGACATAGAACCAAAACCATGACTCTTGTCATGAACCTGTCGATTTCAATGGGATTGGGATGTTGGATTTTAGTAAGGGGGGCCCCTTACCATGACTCAATTTCCCATAAATGGTCCTATTGTACCATCTCTAGAACTAGAGTTTTACTTACTACAGGTCATGCTAATTTTGCACAAGGGGGTCAATTTTGAATCGAACACTCTCAGGAGACTGTGGCCAGCCTGAACACATCCAAAATGGTTAGATTCATTTTTTGAAGCTAGTGGTACCCTGTTATGCTTCTTAGTTCGGGTTGCCGACCACTGTAGAAAATTCTCAAAGTGTCCTTGAAAGGACCCTACGTGCTAGGAAAAACTAGCCATAGCACCAAAATCGTGACTCAGGTCATGAAGCTATCAATTATGATGAATTGGGATGTTAGGTTTCAAATGGGGGACCCCATTATCGTAACTCAATTTCCTAGAAACAATCCTATTATACAATATCTAGAAATAGGGTTTTCATTAGTGAAGTCCATGCCAATTTTTCACAATGGGATCAATTTTGAATCCAGCGCTCCCAGGTGATTGTGGCCAGCATGAACACATCCACAATGGAAAAATTCATGTGTGCAAGAGAAAAGAAACAGATTATATTGTCTAAATTAGGTTTTGTGCCCCAGTAGAAAATTCTCAAAGTCTCACTAAACGTCACTACATAGACAGACAAAAATGATGGTAGAACCAAAACTGTGAATTCAGTCATGAAGCCATCTATTCTAATGGATTCAGGATGTTATATTTCAGCTAGTGGATTTCCCCTACCATGACTCAATTGTCTGAAAATGGTTGTATTGTACCATCTCCGAAACTAGGATTTTGTTAAGTGAACACCATGACAGTTTTGCACAAGGGGTTTAATTTTGAATCAAACACTCTCAGGTGACCTTGGATAATGTCAACACATCCAAAATTGCTATATGCATGTGTGGGAGGTGATGGAACTCACTTATGCTACTCAGTTTGGGTTTCATGCCCTTGTAGAAGATTTAGTGACACATGCCAAAATTACTCCGATGGCATTCAAATCAAGTTCTATAAGTGTCAGGATGTGTATCTAGGCACGACAAAGATAATCATGCTATCCTGAGGCTTTCATGGTAGGTTCCATGGAATTTGACTCTTGAATACATTAGTTTCTAGGGTGCAAGCACTTACAAGAGTTGATGAAGCAACGATTTATAAGACCAAGTACCTTGCCATGGCCCATTTGGTTACCATGGTATTTTAATACTAAATAAGGATGAAAAATAAAGAATGTGCATGGACTACTTGAAAAGACACCTTTAATATGAATTAATTTTTGCACATGAATGATTAGTAATGTTCTTTTTTTTAATTAGTGAATTTATTAATTTTATGTTCTTAAATGGCCCTCTCTTTCTGATGTCACAAGGGACGTTTGAATTAGAAATCGCTACTAATAGTTATGTTATGGATGTTGTAATAATGAAAGGAAAGGAGATTGTTTTGACATCATTAAGAGATACTCCATAGATAATAATTGGACTAGTCCTTGTCTATTGCAAGGCCTCATCTTGAATCCTTGCTCGGACTGGTTCATCCTCAGATTGGCATTCGCAGGTAAGATTCTTGGGTTTTACATTACAATTCTTATTTATGTTTCATATCTTCTATGTGGAGTTTGAATGTTAACGAGGCTTATATCCTTTACGAGTAGAGGCACTAGAGGATGGCTATATTTTCCATGTAGTCAATATTCTTTCAAGACGGTTTGAACTCTAGTAAGCATTATAGGAAATTATGATTTAGTTTATCTTTACATTTTTCTTTCTTGTTTAAGTTATGAGGTGACTAACTCATGGCATGGTATCTACAAGTTAATTTGGCTACTAACTCATGGAATGGTCTCTAGATCATGTGGTCTTTGTTATGTATCCCATCACATCGGTGACCCTTTGAGATGATGGAGAAACTAATTCAAATGTCATTATGTCAAGTTTATTTCTTTGAGTACCTCTATGTCATGTCCCCATTCCTCCATTTGACCTTCAGAATAGAACATGAACCAAATACGAGATTCCAAATTTCCCAACCGATACTAAAAGATGTTGAAACATAGAAATCCATAAGCTATATTTCCTAATCAATCATTAATCTTGGTTAGTCAATCATTAACTTGGCCTAATAAACAAATACGATGGTTATAAACTATCCCAACTCCCAAATTAAAAAATCCCAACTTTTCCAATCCTTCCCGATTGTTCTGACATTAGGAACAGAAATCAAAACGCAAAATTGGTTCTTAATGAACCCTCTCCAACTTCCCGACTCCAACTACTATACTTCATACATTGTGAATCGAAACTTAGAACCTCAACAAAAATTTCCAACAAACAACACCGACTTCCTGACTCCAATGTTTCTGACATTGGGAGTCATAAGTCATTCAGCAAGTCGACATTATAAAATTGATACATAATCAAAGATGGAAAATATATATGTGTTATCTCCTATCCAAATATCATTAATGAACTCAACAGGATCAGGAATATGAACAACTGCATAATGGAGGGTGAAACCATGAATCTCCTTTCCGAACTAAAGTATCACCTTCCTAATTTCATAATGGACCTCATGAGTCTCTATAATAGAAAAATAGGAATCATATGGAGTATAAAACATCAATGATGAAGTATCTCTATGAATGAATAGGATTCCAAGGAAAAAATAGTGCGTCTGATTTATACTTATAGTTGCATGAAAAATTGGGGTCTTTAGAATGTGCAAACTTGAATTTCAAACCAAACATGGTTAAATCAAGTCTAATTATATGGAAAAACATTCCAAACAGGGCCAATGTGATGGAAATCCAACCACTGAAATATATGAAATACAGGAAAGCAACTAAAACAAGTGATAGTTTTGGAAACCATGGGTTTTTCAACTAGAGCACTTAGGGGGTTGTGGGATGATTGCGCTGAGAGGCGCTCTACAACCCAGTATGGGGGAGATCTTGTAACGTGATGTAACGTTAGTAACATTTGTACCATGTTGGCAAAAAATAATAGTGATAGTGAATATTATGGGAGAGATCTTGTAACGTGATGTAACGTTAGTAACATTTCTAACATGTTGGCAAAAAATAATAGTGATAATGAATAAAGATCTTGTAACCTGATGTAACATTGGTAACATGTAGGCAAAAAATAATAGTGATAGTGAATATTATGGGAGAGATTTTGTAACACAAAATAAAAAATAATATCACTTTCATAACGTTATTTTTATTAATAAAAAATATATTTTCTAATAGGCCAAAATAAATGTCTGCCACAAAAACAATCTAATATGGGGGAGATGTTGTAATCTTCCTACCTAACAAAACAATAAAAAAGTAAAAATTTAATTATTCGTAAAAAAATGTGGGTCAAGAAACACAATTTAATTATCCTCAAAAAATGTTAGGCTTACACATGGTTTTAAAACTATGTGCAAGGCATTCTAAACAACCCATGGTTTTAAAACTATGTGCAAGGCATTCTAAACAACCCATGGTTTTTAAACCATGTGCAAGGCCTCCTAAACAAACCATGGCTTTATTGTACATGGTTTAGGAGGGCCTTGCAAATGGTTTTAAGACCATGTGCAAGGCCTCCTAAACAACCCATGATTGTAGGAGGGTCTTATATATGGTTTTAAAACCATGTGTAGGGAATTGATGCAATGTTTGTTCCTAACAAAATAAAAAATAATAAAAAAGATTATATGTCGGCCATAAATAATATTAAATATTATTAATAATAAAATTATATGTGGACTTTAAATAAAAAGATGTGTCTTTTGATTTGAATCAAATCAATGGTTACCTAAGAAGAGGTTTGCACCTCGAGAGATTTGATCCATATCGGTGCTTGATAGAACCTAGGATTTGGATCTACACTAGTTACTCCATCCAATGGTTGAAGATATGGATTGGGAGGACACATAACCAACTTAACAACTTGTTGATCTACCTCTAGATCAAAATAGGATGGATTCAAGTGGACATGGAAATATTTTTCTAGAGGCAAGTCAGAAACATGTGAAAAAACACAAGGATTGAGAGTTGGTTCGAGTGAGTTGTTTTGAGATTATTCCAAAGAAGGGATGGATTTTTCTTGGTCAGTAGAATTAATATAGTGTTCTTAGTGAGAAGAACGATTTTTGGGTTCTTTATTTCTTATGAGGTCAAGAACATCATTGTTATTCTCTTTCAGCAAATGAGACATGATGTCAATTTTCTTCTTCAAACAAGATTTATCATAATGGAAACCTTTGTTGCAATAGACACACTTATTTCTCTCTTTCTTGGCCTCCATATTATTGGATTTGGAATATCCACCATTCGAGTTGGAATTCTCTTCATCTGACATCTTCTTCTCTTTCAATTTTTCTCTCCTTTGGCATTCTTGGCTCCATTAGTTGCAAGTGCATGGTCCTTGGATTGTTTTATGGCCCCTATTTGAAACAATTTGTCTTTCTCTATTATGAGATATTCTATGAACACACTCAAGGTAGGATTATTCCAGTTAAAAACTACAATATTTGTATCATGGAATGTAGACACAAATACTATGTACTCAAGACCCAGTTTTGATAAGATGGATAGAATGAGTTACTCCTCTTTCTTATCAATGGAACAATGTTTGAGTTGAATCACTAATGAGTTGAACTTGGTGAAGAATTCCTAAATGGTTTCGAAAATACTGGGAATCAATGAGATAAACTCATTCTCCAATTGGTGGCCCCTCATACTATATTTATTTCCAAACAAGGATGCATGCTTGGTCCATACTTTGTTTGTAGTTGATAAACTAGCAAGATGAAACAATAGGTCTCTAAAGATGCTGAGACATAACAATCCATATGATTCAACAAGTTCGTTGAATTAATTTTCTTTCTACACACCTAAATTTGGCTTGTTTTCAATCCCCATTGTGACCATGTAGAGACCTTTACTACAAAATATGATCTCCATATCATTCTTCCATACGAAATAGTCAAATGGAGTGAGAAACTCTGTTATTGTTTCTGTTGCTGCACTTTTGGTGACAGTAAACCTGCAAAAAATAATTGTAGGGATGTATCACTACGATAGTATGCACATTTAGGAGTGCATCACACATAGGAAGACCACTTTGGATTGAACAAAGGATATTTCCCAAGGAATTATGTGGAACCTCTATTGTTGCTTATGAAAAGTTGGAAGAAGCTACACCTGCAAAGCACTCAAGAAGACTACTTTTCTCAAAAAATATTTGATACCATGTGAAATTTTCTACTATATCTCTTTCTCCCTAATGAATTCTCTTATTTTTCTTCTCAATTGTTTAAGTGAATATCTATGAAACTAAGTGAGGATTAGTTTTGTTTCAAGATCTTCTTTGGAAAATTTCACAGGAGGAAACTGGTGGATCACTCTCGAATGGAAATATTCAATACTGTAATTGTGGTGGATTCAAGAACATCATTGAATTCCATCTTCGTCCTCAACCTTGGGAATTCTAATGATTGACAGACATTGTTCAATTATTTAATTACAAATATAACTTGATGAAATTGAGTTGCTTGAGAATAGTATCAAAATATATATGGATCTAATTAGTTATTTGGTTTCACGATTGTTATAATTATTTTCTTAAATATGCGCATGAGATATTTCAAAGTAGACAACATCCTTAAGGAGGGCACAGGCCCAAATTTTATTTGCAAGAGTTGTTGTCTGTGTGTTAAAATTGATGCTTTGCTTGGTTTAGCGAGGGTGATCACTTAAAATGGCACACCTCCTTTTATTTAAGATTATATATGTGTTGTTATTTCTTTCTTAAACGAGATGGCACAATTCTTGAAGAGTGCAACCCCTCCTCAATTTTCTATTGAATTACATATCCTTTTTTTATACCAGTGTAGAAAAAGTGTACCCTCTACAGGAAGGGCATAGCCTCAACTTGCAGCAGTTACACTTGTTTATATATTTTTAAACTTGATTAAGTATTGTGGAATCCATAGAGGGAGCGACCATAGTAGGCACAGCCCCAAACTTAAGTTTACTGGTTGTAATCATATGTTTCTTTTATGTTTGCACTATAGGATGTAATTCAAAGCATTGTCTTGAAATTATTGGTATTAAGAAACAAGTAATTGCTATGTAGATATTGTCATATATTTGAGGGTGCAAACTTGTTTCACATTTACATATTTCATTTTTGTTTAAAAAAAATTGATTACTTGCAATTTGGAAGACTTGGAGAAATTTTTCCTCTTGGAAGAATGCATACCTTGTGGATGGAAGAATTGTATATTTGTATATATTACATGATTGCAAGAACCATAAGGAGAAGCCCTTATATAATTTTATATGTATACCAATTTTTTCCTCCATAGATTAGGGAAATGAAGCTCTACTCTATTTTGTGAGTTGTATGTAGTTATGTATTGAGTATTTTCCTTTCATGAGAGTGTAGGTCAACTCCATTTAGAAATACATATATTATTATTATTATTTGTACATATATATGCTTGACAACCCAATGGGTGAGGGGGAAACTCCTAGCTTCCTGCAAGTAGAAGGGACGCGCCCTTGAAAGCTGCATTTCCTAGTCATAATTATAATTGGTTACAAGTTTGCAGAGGTATCCAGTAGGGATCCATTATTATGAACATTTCCCATAGATTTTCTCCTTAAAATTTTGAAAATTCCACTGATGGAAACAACAAGAGAAGGGGCACCCCCTGGCAGGGTGTCTTCAACAAGGATCCCAACACAAACCTGAAATGAATCGCTTACATAGTAAACAGATTAATGGTTTTTTTCCATTTGAGGTTCAACTTGGCTATGATAACTCGCTTGCTTAGGATCCTAGATATTTGAATAATGTTGGTTGTAGATGCACATGATCAATTCATGGTAGTGCACACTATAGGAGAGGGTTGAGTCGCTCATAATATTTACGCCCTTCAAACTTACTGTGTCCAAATTTACGCAGTTGCTTAATAGCCTCCAAAATATGGTTTATTTACTTCTACATATATATTTACATAGTTTCCATATACATACATACATACATACATACATACATACATACATACATACATACATACATACATACATACATATATATATATACACACACACACACACACACACACACACACACACACACACACATTTGAATTACTTCTTTTTCCGAAAGAAAAAAAAATGTACTTTTGCTATTCAGAGGAATAAAAAAGTAAATAAAATATCGCACTAGCTTTATTCTGGCTTACTACCATACATCCCAAATACCACTATCAATTCTCCACAGAGAGTTAAGTCTCCAAAGCAGGAAAGTAAACATAATAACCAAAGTATCACAAGTACACATCACCCCACATATTTTCCAAGAAATTTACAAAACAAACATAATCAAATAAATTCAACTACTTTCCAACTGATTTTCAATAAATTCATACCATTGTGGAATTCCCTCATCAATAAACAAGGCCTCTTTTGAGATTTGGTCCACAACCTCATTTTTTTCTATAAATATGATTGATTTCAAGACTATGAGAATCTGAAATTACACTTTTTGTTCTCTAGCACCAATTATCTAGATTTATAACCTGCAGACTTCCAATATTATTTGTGCAATTTATGATAACTTGAGAATCACCAAAGATCTTAATTGCATGAAGACCAAAAGTTAAAGCAACCTTGCATAAACACCATATAGTTAGTAATTTAACCTTAGTATTTGTACCCTAACCACAATTCAATTTAAACTTGAAAGAGTGTGCCTCATTCTAGTAAAAGATGAACCCCAACTGCATAGAACCCATCTTGTGTTGTACCATCAAAGAATCCAACAACATCTTTAAATAAAGTAATATCGGATATCAATATGTTTTTAGGTATGCTCCTCTCAATAAGTTGATGGTCCTTGTACATGTTGAGAATTTTTACACAAATGTCATCCAAGACGAGAATCTTGTCCTCAAATAAAAGTGCATTCCTAGCATTACAAATGCCCCAGGAAATAAAAATTGGTAAGGTGTTATGATTTGGACAATTAAAAAACTAGTGATGAAAATTCTGCTCAAAAGGAAGCCTGCCTCAAATCTGATCAATATTCAACAAATTGCAAATATTCTTCTAAATTTGAACCGCAAAATGAAATATAACAAAAATATGGTCCATGGAATCCATACTTTGTCTACAAAGAGAACAAAAACTTGGACCATTCCAACCTCTAGCCATCAGCTTGTCCCAAGTCTTGAGACAATTTTCAAGAGAAAACCAGATAAAGCATTTAAATTCCATGGGTAAATGCCACTTACAGATCTTCTTATATCACCACTTTTCCATCCAAAAAATTATTTTCCTATGCAATCACAATATAAACAGTCTTAGTAGTGAAAGTACCTCATGTATGATTTCATTACAAGAATAGTTTATCCTTTTTGTTTGTAAGTTTGCACCCAGTGGCATTAAGACTTGAAAAGTACGCAGTCCATTCCACTTCCCATCTGCTTCCCCATCCAATATCTTTCACTATAAGCCAATAAAAATGACCAGCAAGAAGACAATAGGGCCTCTTGATATGGGCCAAAGTAATGAAACTCAATTCAACAAGATAATCCTTGATATAAGAAGAAATACTGTAATTATATTCCATTCCCAAAATAGGATCTGTACCCAACAAGATATTATTACCATCACCAACCTTCCAAGAGATACCATTTTCTAACCAAGGATAAACTTTGGTAAAGATGGAATAGAATCTAGACGAATTCCTCAAAACCTTGCATAGTTTTCTAATCCACCTTAGAAGATTTTGTTTAATGTATTTGTTGCGTAAAACCTCTTTCCAAAGACCATGACCAAAAATTCCCCATCATAATCTATTCAAGAAAAGAGATTTACTAAACTAGAATAAATTCTTTATATCCCAACTTCCCCAAGCCTTTGGAGTAGATAGTATTTTCCAATTAACAATATGTAATTTCCTTCCTCCAACTTTGCCAGGCCACAGAAAGTTAAACATTATACATTTCAGTGTTAAATTTTCTTAATTGCTTAGATGATATTCTAAAATAAATTATAATGGTAGGATCACTGAAAGAAAAACAAGTACAATCATACCATAGAACACAAATATTTATCCTCAAAAACCCTCGTGGGGGAGAAAACCTAGCAAAACTTCCTCAGTATAGAACCCAACCAAAACAATGTAAAACCCCAAGACCATTCCTCCTCTCTCTTTCTGGTGCACTTCTTCTTCTTCCTCTTGCAGACTAGCTTGAGTGAAGTGAGTACAAATGAAGGAGGTGACTCCCTATTTATATTTGACTCTTGACTTGACCTAAACCCTAACTGGGCCGACTTGACTAGTAGGACACCAAAATAATATTTATTATAATGACTTAAGGGTACTATTGATCCGACTTACATCCAGAAGTTTACATTAATTATTTCAATGACTCTTACATGAATAATTATATTAGTGGCATATCCTAAAGGAGGAATAAAATTAGTATAACCAGAATATCTTTCGAAGTTACAATATTTTAACACTCCCTCTTAACTAGGAAGGTATTTTATACCAGCAACAACCACTACCACCACTGTACATCTGATTGGTGAGTCCCTATATGTCATAGGAAGTTTTAAAAAAACATCATGCATCTTCATCATAAATAACAGTATGAGAATACTGGTTCATCTTTTGCAATTTCTTCTACAATATCAATAAGTGGATACTAAGTCTTTCTTATGCAATACCGGTATATGGATACTGATTCTTCTTCTGGAATATCAGTATGTGGATAATGAGTCTTCTTATGTAATATATGTATGTGGATATTGAGTCTTCTTCTGCAATATCAATATGTGGATACCGAATCTTTCTTTTGCAATATTAGTATGTGGATACTCAATCTTCTTCTACAATATCAGTATGTGGATACTGAGTCTTCTTATGCAATATTAGTATGTAGATATTGAATCTTCTTCTGCAACATCAATATTTGGATACTAAATCATCTTATGTCATATTAGTATGTGAATATTGAATCATCTTCTACCACTGAAGAATCTACCTGCAACATTAGTATATAAATACTAAAGTAACAACAACAAAATAATTATCATGTTGGTGTTAAAAACTCATCATCAAAAAATAAATGTCAGATCATTATTTGTACAATTAGTAAAGGACTGAAAACACCTCATAAATCATAAGTATGAAAGTAATGAACCTGTCGCTTTAACATCAATATGAAAATACTGAAACTAACTCATAATCATCGGTATGAAAATGTTGAATCTACCACATCAATCATCAGTATGAAAATACTAAAACTACCTCATCAACATCAGTACTAAGAATATTGAATCTACATCATCAACATCAGTATGAACATATTGAATTTTCCTCATCAAAATCAGTATGAAAATACTAAACCTACCTCATGAACATCAGTATGAGAATACTGAACCTGCCTCATCAGTATAGGAATATTGAAACCATGTTGTCCTTTGGTATTTTGGAGTAGCATCATGGTGGGTTCTCTGGTAGATCCAACTAGGCATTTTTTTACTTACTAACCCTTCGGGCCAACAAGCCTAGTCAGACAGATGGATCTCCATGGGGACCAAACAAGCTTTGTTTGGATTACTATAACCCTTTTGTGCCAAACAAGCTTAGGAAGACATACTAATCCCCCTAGGATCAACATGCCTCATCTGAATTACTAACCCTTTTGGTCCAACAATCCTAACCAATCATACCCTACCCTAGACTAAGCTACCACATCACTACAGCAAAAATCCTTCTACCTCTTCTACTCCCTCTTTCGAGGGAAGTATTTTCAGACTACAACAAGCTTGTCTTGAAAGTATTCAAACCTTACATGAGATAGAGGCTTAGTCAATATATATTCCACTTGTTCCTCTGTAGGAACATATCTGAGCTTTACAACTCCCTTCTGCACCATATCCCGTATGTAATGATATCTTATTTCGATATGTTTTGACTTATCATGAAACACCGATTTTTCTATCATCTTAATACAACTATGATTATTGCAACGGATATCAATTGCATCCACCTCTGTATCTAATAATCATTCCAACATACTATGAATCCATACTATTCCACTACAAGTTTAACATGTTACAATGTATTCGAATCATGTCATGCTAAGTGCAATACTTGACTGCTTTTTGTTGAACCATGACATCATTCCTGATTCCAAACCAAAACAACATTGTGAAGTGATCTTTCTATCTTTGACACTTCCTACCCAATTTGAATCTGTAAATCCTTGTAATATGATCTCTCCCTCTGATGCATATTTGAGAGCATAATCTAAAGTCCCCTTTAGGTACCTCATCACATGCTTTTCTCCTACTAGGTGAATATGTCTAGGATTCACCATATACTCACTTAAAGTGCTTACAACAAAACATATATTTGGCCTTGTATTGGTTAAGTACATTAATGAACCAATAATATGTATGTATAAGGTAACATCAACTATCTCTGAAGGATCATCATTCAAGAGCTACAAGTTTATTGTCATCGGAGTAGTCATAGCCTTACAATCCATCATCCCAAACCTCTTTAGGATAAATAATGCATATTTTCCTTGGTTTAGGAAAATCTCGTATGGATATTGCCATACTTCAATACCTAGAAAGTAGTGCATCATTCCAAGGTATTTCATCTAAAATTATGCAATGCGCTTATTCTTGCATTCATCGATGGGATTTCCTTCACCTGTCGAAAATAAATCATCTACATATAGTAGTAATATCAAATCTTATCATCCTCAACTTTATAGTAGAGGTCAGAATCTACTTTACTCTTGGTAAATCTCAAACTCCTAAGGAAACCATCAATTCTTCCATACCATTCTATGGGTGATAGCTTCATCCCCTACAATTACTTTTTAAGTCTGCATACATGAGTTTTCTAATTAGTTGTTCAATGTATACTTCTTATTTTATTACTCCATTTAGGAAAGTTGTCTTTACATCCATATGGTGTAACTTCCACTTCATATTGGATGCCAAGGAAAGGATGGTTCTAATTGAGGTGTACCTTGCTATTGGTACAAAGGTCTCCTCATAGTCAATTCCTTGTTTCTAAGAGAACCTGCGAGCTACAAATATTGCCTTGTACTTCTCTATATTGTCGTTTGTTGAATGCTTTGTTTTTTAGATCGATTTTGAGGATACTGTTGACTTGTTATTTAGTCTTGGTACTACTTCCCATACATCATTATGTATAATGGATTGGTATTCCTCGACCATGGAATCAACCCATTCCTTCTGCTTTATTGCTTCCTCAAAGCATGTAGATTCTTTGTAAACGAGGTTGCACATCAAATCCACATAACTAGGGTATGGCTTTGGCTTCTTCTTTCTCTGATGGTTCCTTCTGGGACACCATGTCTTTCTGCTTCTTCAATTACTTCTAATTCCCAAGAAGTCCTTATTTTGTGTGAGATCATATCACTAGGAAGTTCTTCAAGTATTAGAGGTTCTATCATGTCATGGTCCTTAGGTATTTATTATTCCTCCTCATTTCTAACTAATTTAGAAACTTATGCATCTCTAGGAGTTTCATGCTCCTCTTTGACTTCCTTGTCTTTCCTTGATTTTCTGAAAGTTGTATCTTCATCAAAAGTAACATCTCTACTTAGCTCAATTTCATAGTATCCTGGCATATAGTTTCGATAATATTTTTATTGCTCACTATATCCTACAAAAAATCCCTTCTTTCCTGAAGGATCCAACTTTGATATTTTCTATTTGGCAATGTGTATGTATACCGTATAGCCAAATATTTTTAGGTGATTGAATTTAGGATTTTCTTCGGTAAACACCTCTTCTAGAGTCTTATTCCCAAGGACACTGTGGGAGATTCTATTATGCACATATGATGTTGTTATAGTTGCTTATGTACATAGGTACATAGGTAGATCTTGATCATGGATCATAGATTGCACATCTTCAGTGATAGATCTATTCTTCCTTGATCACGGAGCTCCCTCTTAATCCCATCTTCTTTGCAGTACTCGTTGAATTCACCTGATGTGAATTGCCCTCCATTATTTGATCTTAAGGTCATGATCCACTTTTCAAAGAGGTTTTCTACAAGATCCTTAAACTCCTTGAACTTCTCAAACACTTCATCCTTCTTCTTCAAGAAATATATCCAATTTTTTCCATAGTAGTCATCAATGAAGCACCAATGAAGGAAGCATAGTAAACGTACCCACTTAATGAAGTAGTTTGCAATGGTCCACATACATCTGAGTGAACAATGTATAGAATCTTTTTTTCTTTACTGTTACTTCTTGAATAAGGTTTCTTGGTATTCTTTCCTTGTGCACATCCTTCACACACTCCTTCATGGCTTATCTGGATCTCTGGAAAACCTGTCACCACCTTTCTCACAATTGGTAACACTTTGTAATGTACATGAGAAAGTATTTTGTTCCATAACTCACATGGGATTATGGTGCTAGTCATCAAGGTTGAATCTACATGTCCCTTTAATATGTAGAGTCATCCTTATTCAACTCCAATCACTATTGAATCATCTATAGTTTTTCCTTTTGTCCACATAAGAACTTCACCATCTACGAAAGAAATTCTAAAACATTCCTTATCTAATGTTGAGATATAAAGGATATTATTCTTTAGTCCTGGGACATACATAAAATCCTTCATCTTCATTTACTTTCTTGAGTCCAGTTTATAAGAGGCTTCTCCCATCTCTTTCATGGGATATTGGTAATCATCTCCAAGCAATAATTTGTGTGGAGAATTATTATGTTCAAGACAAGAGGGTGAATCCTTATAACCTGTCATGTGCTTGGAGGCGCCACTATCTACTAGCCATGTATCATTATTAGGTGAGATTGAGCATGTGAGTTCTGAGATTAAAACATATTCTTCACAGGAATTGTCATCTTCTTTATTTCTTTCTTTTCTTCTTGATCATTATCTTTAGCTGCATGGGCCTGGAATCTTTTGTTCTTCTTCTTGAGTTGGCCTGCCCTCATGGGATAGTTTATGGAGATGTGTACCATCTTGTGACAAGTGAAGCATTCATAACCTGAGAAGTATTTCTTTAAATTCTTATTCTTCTTAAACCCTTGAACTTTCCTGGGAGGATGATCATAGTTATTCCTCTTGTTCTTTTCGTTGGTATGGACTACCAAGGCTTGATCTTCACTTTCATTTAGTTTCTCTTGTCTGACTACTATTATTTCTTCTTCTTGAACATGTTCTTCCCATACCTTTCAGAACTTGGTCAACTTTCTTCTGGAGCATATTCCTCAAATAAAATATTCCCAGTCTCTTGGAAGTCCATTCAGGGTGGTCATTCACAAACAGCTTCCAGCTTCTCCTTGATATGGGGCATTCTTGTGAAGTATGAATGCATGGTTTCTTAAATCTGATCATTCACACCTTTGATTTTATTTCTCAAAGTCATCTTCCTATTGGTATTTCTTCCTTCAAATAGGTTGGATAGAGCATCAAACATTTCATTTGGTGTTCTCCTTGAAGATAATTGAGAGATCAAGTTATCTTTGACGGAGTCAACTGTGATTATTTTAGCTTTGATCATATCCTTCTTATGCTTGGCCTTAGCTTCATCTCCTTCTGGTTCTGCAAATTCCTCCTTTATGAATCCTTCTAGGTCATTCTCTTCTAGGATGAGCATGATCCAGTACTTCCATGCTCTAAAGTTATCGACACCCTCAAGATTCACATCCAGATTGGTATTTTTTTCATATTTAACATAATGAGAACATCAAATAGAAATATAATAAATAATAATTACTTGGACAAGACTTCTCCTAGCTTACCTTCTTTGGGATGACCTAGGTTTTGACACAAAAAAAAACCCTAATTTTCTAGTTTGAATCACTTGTAGAGATGAGCGGTGGAAAATATGTGCCTCCCTAAGGCAATTTAGATCGTATGTTGATTTTTCTGATATTGATAATGGAACCTCAAGAAAATTGAAGCCCTAGTTCTTCTCGACAGTAGTGCCGAGCCCAAAAATGAAGCTTCTTGGAATTCAGTTTTGTTTACATAGAAGATGTGTCCTCCTAGGGAGAGTTGATAAACCCTAGTTGTACAATGTCTCCTTTCAGGGTGCCTCTAATACCATGTTAAATTTTCTTAATTGCTTAGATGATATTCTAAAATAATTTATAATGGTAGGATCACTAAAAGAACAACAAGTACAGTCACACAAGAGAACACAAATATTTATCCTGGGAAACTATAATGAACACAAATATATAATAAATAAACACAAAATAATTACTAATAATTAAATAACGAAGAGGGTAACACATATGAAATAATATATTAATTATAGCTATAAATTACTAAGTGAAAAGGGTGTAGCCCTTCACTACACATGCTCAAGCCTATAAAGGTGACCCTCAATGTAAAATATTATATCATATCATTTTATGAATATCTTATTTACCATAGAAATGTGGACCTAGAATTATTTGTGGGCATTTTAGAGTAATTATTGTGGTTAAACAAGCTTTTATGCTTCATTTGGTATTAGAGCTAGTTTTTTATCCAGGCCTTTGGCCACGTCGTGATTTTTAATCATAATCCTAGGGAGTCCCTAAATTTATGGTCTTTGACCAAGTAAGAAAAGAAAACAAAGTCAAAAGAAAAAATAAAAAGGAAGAAGTTAAAAAAAAAGAGAGAAGAAGAAGGAAGATTGCCATAAAAAAAAGGAAGGTTAAAAAAAAGTAAAAAAAAAAAACGAGTAAAACCACAAGTGAGTTCTCCACCCACGGTTTTGTTTTAATAAGTGGTTTTTTAATTATAGGGTTTAAACCCTAATTCCCATGCCTTTCATAAAAAATAGATATCAATAATCCTATTCGTAATAATAAAATTTATTATTGCTATATATTTCTTCAAGAAATGAGTATTATTGTAAAGGAGTTTCATTTTTCAAGAAAGGTTTATATTTATCAATATATATAGATTTCAATACAAGAAGGGATAAAAAAACAAAAAACAAAATTCATAAGCTTCCAAAAGTACTTCAACGTTATAAAAGGTATTAAGTAAAATTTATGTTACATATTAAAGTTATTTAAAAAAATATTGTAAATAATACTTGAGTTCAAATCAAAGGATTATAAGGGAGGTGTATTGAAAAAAAGTTCAAATAGCAAGTATTAAAGTATCTTTTCGAAGGAAGTTTAGGTTAAAAAAATGGGGTCTAATAGCAAAAAACAAGGAATATTTCCAAGCAATTTAAAAACTTATGTCTTAGTGTTATTTCAAATAAAACGAACTATTAGAGGGAAAGTCATTACTATTTCTATTTCTCCCGGCGAACGTAATAATTATATTAGTGATTAAATTTCTAATGAGTTAGCGATTCCAAGGACGAATATAAGTGAAAGGTTAGACTTTTTGAATAACAAAGAATATGCATAAAGCAATTTACAATGGAACATTGGAGATGATATTGGCGTTTCTCAATTTATAATTAAATGTTGAAAAAAAAGTTTCTAACATTCCCCTACAAAAAGAAAAAAATCACATTGTCGGACATTAACATGAAGACAAAATCAGAGGGTGTATGATCTGAATACTTCAAAGAAATATCAAAGATGTTGTCGCAGGGAAATGAGAAATCAATACAGACGATAAATAACAATTTCAACAAGGTTATTCTGCAAATCAGACATTAATTCTGCAAATCAAGAAGGCAAAGGTTAAGTTTCAACGCAATCAACAGCTTGAAGAGGAGAATCAAGATCCTGAAAAAGAACTATAACCAGAAATTAGATCTTGAGATATACCGTCTAAGAGAACATAACCATACATTAATTCTGCAAATCAAGAAGGCAAAGGTTAATTTTCAATGCAATCAACAGCTTGAAGAGGAGAATCAAGATATTGAAAAAGAACTATCATGCAAAGACGAAGAAAGCTCTTCCTAAAAACGACTAATCAGGAATTGTAAGAGAAAATAAAAAACTTAAAAGAAAGAGAACCCAAAAATCAAGGCAATCAATATGATGTCGTCAACTCAAACTATAAGAAAGAACTCTTACACTTAAACAAAGTTAATCAATACATGCTTATACAAGTTAGGAAGTTAAAGCAGGAGAATAAATCTTTACAAGAAATTATAGTTGCAAGAGATCAAGTGTCGACAAAGAAACGATGACTAACACAATAGAAAAGTCATCAAAGGCTCAAAGTCAAACATCAAAAAAGGGAAGCAATGAAAATCTCATCAAGGTTCAAAAGAACAATCTTATTGTCACATCACTACAAGCATCAACAGAAAATGGTTCCAAAAAACAATTACAAAAATCATTAGAAGCACCAAAAATTGAAGTTCTAGTAAACACTTAACAGACGATTCGAGTTCTGTATCGCCATCCAAATCACAAGAGCCGTTATGATAACAATAAGATCAAAATGAAAATTACCAGTATTATTCCTACAAAGATAAAAGACAAAATAGACAACTCCCGACAATCGATATGCAAATAATTCTGTTAAAGGTTTATCTTGGATGAATGACTTCAAAAATGACGCAACATTTCCACACAATGTTTAAAAGAACGTATGGACTTATTTCGTCGAGTATTGCAACTACCAACACACAATGTCATGAGAAAGTGTTACAAGCAAGAACAAGGGATAAAGTCTTCCATAATTGTGCTTTGATGACAAAGCAATTCTAAGGGAGAGGAAATGTAATGAACACAAATATATAATAAATAAACACTAAATAACTACTAATAATTAAATAATGAAGAGGGTAATAAATATGAAATAATATATTAATTATAGTTATAAATTACTAAGTGAAAGGGTGTAACCCTTCACTACACATCCTCAAGCCTATAAAGGCGAGCCTCAATGTAAAATATTATATCATATCATTTTATCAATATCTTATTTACCATTGAAATGTGGACCTCGAATTATTTGTGGGTATTTTAGAGTAATTACTGCGGTTAAAGAAGCTCTTATATCATATCAATTTATCAATATCTTATTTACCATTGAAATGTGGACCTTGAATTATTTGTGGGAATTTTAGAATAATTACTGCGGTTAAAGAAGCTTTTATGCCTCAAAAAATCTCGTGGAGGAGAAAACCCAACAAAACTTCCTCAATATAGAGCTCAACTAAAACAGTGTAAAACCCCAAGACAACTCCTCCTATCTCTTTCTGATGCACTTCTTCTTCTTCCTCTTGCAAACTAGCTTGAGTGAAGTGAGTACAAATGAAGGAGGTGCCTCCCTATTTATATTTGACTCTTTCCTTGACCTAAACCCTTACTAGGCCGACTTGTCTAACTAACAGGACTGACTTGACTAGTAGGACACCAAAATAATATTTATTATAATGACTCAAGGATACTATTGACCCGACTTACATCCGGAGGTTTACATTGATTCTTTCAATGACTTCTACATGACCAATTACATCAGTGACATATCCCAATGGAGGAATATAGTTATTACAACTACATTATCTTCCAAAGTTACAATATTTTAACATTCAACATCCTCATAATAGTTTTTGGCACTTGAGCAAGATAAAACCAATCAACAAGAATGCCAATAAAAACTTATTTAAGAAGGGTCAATCTACCACCAACTGACAGAAGTCTAAATGTCCAATGATTTATCCTTTTCTCAAATTTCTCTACCAACCATAACCATAACCATCTCCCAGACTACTGAATTTGAAAGGTAGAAAGGAATTTGATCATATCCATAACTTCACCTTAAATATTATGATAATAAAAGTATAACTTTGAAATACTTACCTCCATCCCCAAAGCATCAAGAAAAACTTTAATAATTTATTCAAAATACCTCCATTCATCCCTTTTTCTGCCACCAATATTACATCATCCATGAACATTAAATGAGTAATAAACACAGATGCAAAGATATTTACCCTTCTGAGTTAACCTTCATCCTTTGCTTGAGAGATCATGTGACTCAAACCTTCAACAACCAACAGAAACAAAAGAGTTTACAAGGGGAATCCATTCCTAATTCCTCTAGAACCCTGAAGAACTCTGTTGGAGAGCCACTTATAAACACAGAGTATTGAGTCGGCATCACATAAGACATAATTCAGTCTCTAACCGAAATGAGAATCCCAATTTGAAGAAAAATTAATCTCAGATATAACTAGTCCACCCTATCATAATCCTTCACAAGAACCATTTTCAACATAATAGCTTTCCATATCTCTATGTTTAATGGAATGAATAACCTCTCGTGTATTACCATTAGAATACGTTGTCTTCGTATCAGTAAGAAACCCAAATTGTTCTTTTGATATCCCTCTATATTAAAAAAAAGGCTTCAATCTATTTGCAATAATTATTTTGGTAATTATCTTATAGGCCAAATTGCATAGAGTATTCGGCCTAAAATCATTAAAATTACTAGGCTTGTTACACTTAGGAATGAGAGTGATTAAAGTGGACTTCATAAATCCTAAAGCTTGTCCTTCCACCTTAGAAAATTCAACCATAGACAAGATTTCATTACCCATCACATCAAACAAAGTTTGGAAAAGTTAAACAATCCAGCCATCTGGACCTAGAATTTTCTCCTTAGCAAACTGCTTCAAAACAGTTTCAATCTCATTTAAGGAAATATGGTCTTCAATACCTTATCCTTCCTTTGGAGAAAATAAAGCTAGAAAATGGCTAATAACCTTTAGTTAAGCATCAATTTTACACAAACTAGGATCCTTGAAATGGTAACTAAAATATGGCTTTGCCGAATCCCATAGACCCTCCTGATATTTTACCACATTCCCATTCATATACACAATTCCCAAATAGAATTTTGATTCCTTCTAAAAGAGGCAAATTTATGAAAAACCCGAGTATTATTATCCCCCAAAGCAACCCAAAGAGCTAGACTCTTCAATCTCCACTCCATTTGTTCCTGTTATAGTAGAGAGGACTTTTTGTTTTCCATATATCTTTTGCCATCCTCTCCTCCTCATTTAGAATGAAATAAATACTATTTTCTATGATTACCTTCATCTGATTGTTAATATTACAGTATTATTCTCTATCCTTATTCCCTTGGTCATTAATCCAACGTATGACCTCCTTCTTCAAGCATTTTAATTTATTCACCAGTGAATCCATTGGGTCGCATTCATCCAAAATCACAACACTTCCATTTATCTCTAACCATGATATAAAATCCTTCATTAATAATCCAAGAGATATTTAAATTAAAAGGATAGTTACCAGAATGCTTAATCCCATCCAGTTGCAATAGAATAGGGTAACGATATGAAACCCTTGACTTATCCACCTAGGTCCTCTATTTTTGCAAAGATTGAAAAAGATCGTATTTATAAAAATTCTATCTAACCACTTGCATATTCCCTCCTGACCACATATTTCATTAAACCAAGTAAGCTCCAATTTAGTCAATGTCACATCCCCTAGGTTAGTCCTTTGAAATAAATTGGTGAAATACTAAGTTTCCATATCCAACCTATCAAAATTACCCCAATTTTTTGCAAGGGATAAGGTGAGGTTTAGGCCAATGACCACAATTAAGTTGTCGATAGCCAATAAACCAAAATATTCCAAATGACCCCAAAAAGACTCCCTCTTTTTATGTGGCCCATAATAGTTTACGATTTAAAAATATTGATCAAAATTCTTAAACCTTCACTCCTTTAAAATGCCTCCTTTTGTTTTAAAAGGTTTAAACTCAGAAAAATATGGATTCCAACCAGACAAAAGACCACCTGAAATTCCATTCAGTGGAACGAAATTCCCAACCAGGTAACATTTTTGACATCACCTCAATTTTCTGCCAAGTTGTGCTCGTTGTTTCTTGTAATAAAATAACAATCGGGTTAGTAACTTTCAACAGCTTGGATAGAGCCATAACCTTCGAAACCCCACCTAGCCCACAAACATTTAGTGAGAAAAGATACATTAAGACCCATTGTCTATGGGATTCTCTCCTCTAAGGGCCCGGAGAGGAGGAGAAATATTAACTGTAGAAGAAATAATAGAGGCTTCATCAAGTCTCGAGGGAAGAGGTTTGTACTCTAAAGATGAAGAAGTAGCAAACACTCTTTATTCTTTTTCTTCTGGTTACGAATTGTAACATTATGAAATATGAGTGAATCAACCGATGACACCTCCATACTCTCATAAGGTATTTTTGAAAATACATTTCAGGGTTCTTTCAAATGGGTAATCAAGTTCGAAGGGAGTAAAACAGGGTTACTATCATCCATGACAGTAGTAGGTTGATTAGGGTTTTATGCTAGGGTTTCTAGAAAATGGGTCAAAAAAATTCCTTCAACCAAAGAAAAGGATTTAGTATCCTTATCAGGAGGATCCACTACAGCATCAACCACTCTACCATTATTGAGAGAATTATTAGCTTTATCCAAATATTTTAAAGCATAAATTAGAACCCTACTATCAGATGATAATTCTGACCCAAACCCTAAACCCGATAACCTTCTGTCCAAATCCTTTTCCATATTTTGATGAAAATTTTATTCATCCTTAGTCACATCTTCATAAGGAATCGAAGAAATATAGGTGTTCATACATGCAGTAGATTTGAACGACATAATCAGTTGATTTGAAGGCGAAACTGAAGCACCATTTTTTTGAGTGAGTGCTAAGTCATCCCCTACATCCATGTCTGAATCATCCTCATCAATACGAGAAAGAAAGGATGAACATTTTGCCTTCAAATGGCTTGTTTAATGATAATAATGACATTTGAATAGGACATTTAGATAGTCGAGGTGGTGGCGAAACTTTTTTTCCACCATTTAATCTCTAGTCCAAGAGGAATCCCAACAGATATATCCATCTCAACCATAACTTGGGACATCTTTTTCTCCATACCAAAAATATTATTTGTATCTAGTCGAATAAACTTATCGACTGAGTTAGTCAAATCCTCCAAAACATTTGAAGTCTAGAGCTCAAGTGGAAATTCTAGAAGAAGAAGCCATAAATTACATTGTGTTTGTTTTTCCCTCTCCATATTAAAGGTCGGATGCCAATGCTTAAAAAACAATTAACCCTCTTTTATCAACCAAACCCCATTTAACACAGGCTAAATGTGTTCAGATTCTAGGAAAATAAAACATATCCACTTGTTGACCAACATATTGATCTGCGGAGCATAACCAAATAGAAGAGTCCATTGTTTATTCACCCATTCCACCAATTCAACTCTGGTAACTTTCATTGACTCAAGTCTTCCAACTAGGGCATGTCTTGACAAAGCTTCAACCCTTTCTAAATTTATTTCCTTGCCAAGAAAAAACCTCTGTAAACCCTCCTATGCTTTGTATGATTTCAGCTTTCTTCGAAACCTAGCTCCATATCCTATCAAAAACAATTCCGGGAAATATATTATTTGATTTACAAATCCATTAATGTCTTCGAGAAAAAACTCATTTCTTACCCAACGACCCTCATCGGTTTCTAAAAAATGTAACAATTGTCCAAACACGTCAATACACATGTCTAATAATAACCCCCTTCACTAGTAAAGACAATGTTAGATGGTAGCCCCAGTACCAAGGGAGTGGAGGACAACTGTCATTCACAAAACACAATAGAAAAAGCTAAAAGGAAATGCAACAGAGAAAACTATTAGGAAAGGGAAGAGGTTACAACAAAGATCTAAGTTTATCAAAAACCTTAAAAAAAAAAGTAAAAAAAACCCAATAAACCTCCCCATAAAAAGAAGTGAGACAACCTATAATAAAGAAATTAGAAAAATAAAAAATTATCACTTTTTTCACTTGGCTTATACTAAGCCAATCAAGTTAATAAGACACTAAATTAATGCAACTCAATCATCCTTCCCTAGTTAGTCAAGGTTATGTACGAAAAATATTCACTCTCCTCCCACTATAATAGCGTTGTTACTTGTTTTACATGTTATAAATTCATACTTGAATAACTTATACATTTATTTAGTTGTTTTATTTGTTAAAAAAAAAATTATAATTATGCATAAATATATACATTCTTTCAATCATTTTACATGTTATAAATTCATACTAGAATAACTAATACATTTATTTAGTTGTTTTATTTGTTTAAAAAAGAAATTATAATTATGCTTTTATATATATATACACATTATTTTTAAGCAATTGAATAATGCTAGCTTTATGCATTGTTTTATTATAAAAAGCTATATTGTTCTAAAGGAACTAGTCTGTCTGTCAAAGGTTAAGGGTTTATTAATAATGGAGTTCTGCAGATTTTCGGCATTTCTTAACTCTTTGTACTTCACTTCCCACTTTTGAGGGTAAGTGATTCTTGTCCATTCAAAAGTGACAGGTGTGGCTTGTTTGGATTTGTCGCTCTCCACCACGCTTTGCAAGCGCGAGCTCTGATGGGCACGGGAACGTAGAGGTGGAAGGGTATCATTTCCAAACCTAATATAGACTGCACTTTTTAACTGAATAATTTTGGAGCCATTCATCATGTGAAACCCCTGAGGGAGGATGTAAGCTTTAAGGAGATTGTAAATGTGTGGATCATCTAGGCTTACGGAGTATTAGGGGAAGACTGCCCCAAAGGCAGGACCATCATGTAATGGAGCAGTAAAGCCTCTGATTATTGCATCTACAAAATTGCAATGCCGCGTGTCGACTGCAACACATAAAGAAGACACAGGTAGATAGGGACGGACCAAAGGGCCAAGTCCTAGCTTCATAGCACCTAGATGGGCATATTTATTTCCAGACTTGATCGCCCAATCAATCTGGTTATGATCTATAAGATTAATGTGAACAGGATCTTCAGAGTTTGTAAACGAGATATCTACAGAAGATATTTTTATTTGTGTAGCAGATTTATACTGCCACCACTGGAGTTTATAAACATCTAAGGGTAATATGTGTGGTAGCTGCCAATCCTGCGATGGATTGGTGTCTTGAATGTGAATAATGGATGAATCAAATGTAGAGCATTCATTGTGGAAAGATGAACATCTTTCTGCAAGTGAAACTTCTGCATTATCGGGTTGCTGACAATCTAGACTAAGGTGAGGAGTAGTATCCATTGACGGGTCCATTGGGAAGAGATTTAGTCTCACTCTGGTCTTAAACACTAACAGGGACTTACAACGCACTCAACCTCGGCTACTGCCCTTTCAAAAAGACCACTTTAAATCTCAAGACTGCCAATTTACTCAGCAATCATTTCCATTTCCTACAGGACACTGCTACGAGCTAGATCTGAAAGCAGTTTATATGCAGAAACTTTCAAAACAGAAAATATTGTAACAACAAACTTACAGAATGAATAGTACAATTGCAGACTACTGGCTCTGATACTAAGTGAATCCAAGATCGATCAGTCACACATTTTTTAGTAATCTTTAACTGGAAACTTCAAGACTTCTTGTATTAAATAGTAGCTACAATCAAATTACAGACTGAGGCAGATCGGCTTCGAAGGGCGAAGCTCATCACTGTGAATACCCTCTCACACACTCAGAGGTTCTGATGTAGTCTTATACCACTATGGGCAAGCTACAGAGCATACTTCTCTGTTACAGACTCAAGAATATACAAACTGAGAGATTCTGATGCAATCTTATACCTCGAAGGGCAAGTTGCAGAGCATACTACTCTATTACTGAATCAGACACAAAACTTGCAGAGCAACTTCCACACTAAAACTCTATATGTTGAATGAGCTCCGAGGGGTCTTATTATACAACTTCCACTCGGTGATCCGGTGGGCATCAACTGACAGCAAGAGGTCAATCGGTAAGCCGGTGAGTGGCGACTGACATTACCAAGTCAGAATGATTCGTCTGGGGTGACAAGTGGGGACAACCACTGTCATTATCTTGTCCCTTAATGGTCAGTGACATGTGGGGACCCGGAATCTTCATTATGACAGACTGGACTGTAGCCGAAAACAAACAAAGCGACTAACACTTTACAAAGTAGAGCTATTATTCTAGCCCACTACAGAGTACAATGTGGAGCATAACTGGCCCATAGTAGTCTTCAGATACGGTCTACCACTGCTTCCGATTAGTCGTATGGATCTCTGCCTTGAAAGAAGACACAATGATAGTGGCTACCAATATCGACACCTCCGCAAGGACAATCCCAGTTGTCGTAGTCTGAGTCATCGTAGTACTGGGAATCTTCATAAGCCGACGGATGATCTTCAAATCTTGGTGGTGGATAAAGCAGAGGACTAAAGCACCTCTCTATGTTAGACCCATGGAATAACTCATTGGGACCACTCAAAAATTCATCGCGGAAGTGGGATTCAACCAAGAAGTTTAACGAAATCTGGCGTGTGAAGATCTTTGAGTTGATCCTTTCTCCTTGTACATTCTTCTTGATGAATTTTTGAGAAGTGAACACTGTATGTTCCAATCTCTGGTATTTACCACCTTCATGATGCAGCAGGAACTTAAACCATTGGTGTTCCCTAACTGCAACTTCAATATCGGCCTTCGTGTGCAGAATGAAATTTGCACGCTGATTTTCCCAATCAATTCTTGGAAAGAACTTATCCAAGAATACTTCATTCCATCCGAACCATGCACCATGTTGCAGATTGCAAGAATCTGCATAGATAGCTATCTTTTTGTGCTCTCTGCAGAACTGGAGAATAAGGTTATAAGAATTCCAGGTGAGGTTACTATCACCTATATCCACGTACCAAAGTGGTCCACTTTTTTCATCGTTACAATCTAACCAGACTTCTTGACCCTTTCTTAGCTTCTCTTGGGCACCTTCGAAACTCCTGAATGCATGTCTTTCCCAGCGCTCCATGATTTCAATCTTCATTGGTGAGGATTGGATTTTCTTTATCAGGGTCAACTCTAGAAACCTTTCGGCTTCATTTCTGGATGCATATTCCAGTAACTGGCTTCGTACTTCTTCTGGTATAGAAGTATCCCAAGGCAAGAGGAACAGACCTTCTTTCGGCTTTTCAACTGGTGCTTTACCACGGTCAAAACTTGACTGGCCTGGATTGGAGCTTGATGCTCTAGCAGAAAACATACTTAAGGCTGGTTTCTTTTCTTCAAATTGCTCTTTGGTGAGCATATCATCAAGACAATTTAAGTATCTTAGTTTATACACAATATCAAAGTCAAAATTGCTTAACCAGATAAACCATTTTAATATCCTACTGCTATTTTTAGCCATTAAGTTTTCATTTTTAAAAATACCAGGCATAATCTTCAAATCTGTTCTAATTATAAATCTAACTGGTTTAAGGAGCAGAATGAAGTGTTGCACTATCTTTTTGATAGCAAGTATCTCTTTATGGCTGGATGGATAATTAAGTTCAGCTGCTTTGAACGATCCAGAGCCATAACCACATATATTTGATTTGCCCTCGATTGCTTCGAGCAGGACTCCACCCCATGTATGTGATGAAGCATCTATTTCAATTATTAATTGACCAGTACCCTGAGGCAAAGATAAAGGAGGCAGATCTAAAAAAATTTCTTTGATCTTCTGAACTGCCTTTGTCATATCTGCTGACCATTTTGCTGGATTTTTCTTCAGTCGTTGCTGTAATAAATGGATGTCAGCTGCTTGACCTTTATAGAAAGGCTGAATGTAATTGAGACTCCCTAAGAATCTTTGGAGCTGGGTTTTATCTAGAATTTGATCTGGGAAATGACTGAAAACTTTAAGGACATGATTCTGCAAAATTACTTGTCCCTTTTGAATCTTAAAACCAAGAAATTCAATCTCGGTCTTTCCTATTTCCATCTTGCTTTTAGATAGGACCAACCCATGCTTGAAAACTAACTCATAAAAGATCTGCAGGTGCTTCAAGTGCTCCTGCAAGCTTTTAGAACAGATGAGTATATCATCTATAAAAACTAATGCCCAATGTCTATCTCTGAATATGTCCTCCATTCATTTCTGAAACTCAGATGGGGCATTGTTAATCCCAAACGGCAAAACTTTCCACTGATACTAACCATGAGGTACAACAAATGCCTTTTTATAATGATCTTTAGCTTTAATACCAATCTGGTAGAAACCAGACTTTAAATCAAACTTGTTGAAGATTGTGCATCCTGCAATTCTTTGCAGAAGGCTAGACTTATCCGGAAGAGGATAGTGTACTTTCTGTAATGTAGCATTCAATGGCTTGTAGTTGACTACCAGCCTCGGCTTTCCTCTCTTTATCTTAGAATGCTTGTTGACGACAAACGCTCTGCATGCCCATGGACTCTTTGAAGGTTCTATCAGTCCTTTTGCTAAGAGATCTTTAATTTCATTAGCACAGAACTCTCTTTCTGAGGGCGACATCAGCCTGGCTGATGCTTTCATTGGCTTTATCTTCTGCAAAGGGTCAAAAGGAAGAGAAATGAAATATTTCTCCCATTTCCAGAAAGCATTGGGGCTTTCTGAGCAACATTCTTTTATCAGTTTCTCAGTTATATTAGCAAGAGCTTTGCTTCCATGAATTTTTGAGAAAACTTTGCATCCTTCCATTTTTTATAGTTGAGCAGGGTTAGGCTTATTTACAGGCTTTTGTACGATGGCTTGACACTTAGGAGATGAATTAAAAGATATCGGAAGAACTACGGACTGGTTATTTATAATACAGATGAAGGTCATTTTCTTGGTGTCTACAGAGAATGGACTAACTTTGTGCAAAAATTCAGAACCTAAAATACAGTCATCACTAATGTCATCTAATCTGTATAGGGTTAATTTATCAGAGACTCCTTTAAACTGAACTGGAAATTGCTTAGATTTGGCTTTCAAGGGAACAGGGGTACCTTCTATGGCTGAGCCTTTGTCTGAAGTATCTTCTCAGTAAAATTGAGGAAGAGCCGAACCTTTGGCAAGATTGACATGACATCCGGAGTCTATCATGCAGTCCAGGAAATAAGGTTTGAACTCTTTGGGATGAAACTGGACTTTCACATATATATTTGGGCACGTAAGCATTCCTAAATTAGGGTTAGGAGAGGGTTCTCTTACCCTTGGACTGTGTATCTCCATTGCTCGCTCATAATGCTTACTGAGTTCTTCATCTGATGATTGATCCCTTTCAATTTGAATCACTTTGACAATACTCTTGAGCTCTTCAATTTCTGCTACCAGTTGTTTCAACTGCTGTTGTTTATCTCTAATTTGCAGTCGCAGCATATGTTCCTTGTCCATCCTGTAACTCTGTCTGTTTTCATGGCCATCAGGATAGCCTTTATATAACTCTACAGGATTGTAAATAGCAGGGGTAACAGCGCTTACCTTCCCTTTACCTTTGTCTTGCTCAATTTGCTTGAGCAGCTTCTTATTTTCTTCTTTCAGCGAAGCACGCAACAGGTACTCGAATGCAGGTGTCTCTGACAATTGCAGATCAATAGCTGCAATCCTTTCCTCGATGTTATGTGGCTTATTCAGCAAGAACATATTTAAAGAGAAATCGAACTCTGGCGGCTTGAACCCCCCTAAATTTGGTTCTGCATCGGATTCTGAGGAAGACAAGGAAGGATCAAATTTATGTAAAGCGGCATGAGTTGGGTCTGGTTCAGATTCAGAATCTGAAGAATCATCGAAAACGTCAGATGGTAAATATAAAATTTCTCCTGAGGGCGATTCATCATCTGCAGGAAGATCCCACCATCTGGGATCTAGATTATCACAAAAAGCAGCAAGTCGGGGTTTGGACTTTCTTTTGGGGCACTTGTTTTCCCAGTGGCCTTTGACACCACAAATGAAACAGACCTCTTTATCATTTCTCTGAAATCTTCTTTTAACAAATCTTTTGGGATAAGATTTCCTAGTCTATTTAGGCTTGCTATAGCTCTGCTTTCTTTTATATTTCAAGGGTTTATCCGGATAATGATATCTCAGCTGACTGGTGTAAAAACCCTTCTTCTTCTTATGACATTTGCAGCCATCGGCCAAATGTCCTCTGTTATGCGCACCACACCCCCAATTTGGCATTTGAGCTACATTCTTACAAAAGGAAGGGGAAAACATACTCTGGTGACGCTTAAAGTCTTTACTGACTCTCTTTTCTAAGCAGTGTTCTTGCCAGGTCTCTATGAGATAGCCATGCAATTGAGATAAAGAGAGATTCCTGTAGTTTATTTTCTTATCTTTTATATATTGTTCCACTGCATCAGGTACATGACCAGGAAAACTTCGGATATAATGTTTGAGATAGGCTGGATCACCTTTATTTCCCTAAAGAGATCAGTAATCGCTGCATATAGCAGAAATATGCTTCAACCTGTGATAAATCACATAGCCGAGCGGACATAAACAAGGATGCAAGATGTTCTGAATCATCATGATCATCTGCACCATGGAATTCTTTTCCTAGAGCCTTCAAGATCTGTTGATCTGCATCTTCTGCTAATAACATTTCATTTCTTGACTCTTGAGGGAGCCATCTCCACCAATCATTTGCAAGTCCGGAAAGATGTACAACAATCTGACCTACTAACTGTTGTCCTGTAAGAGTACTATCTTGAGTTCTCTTATACAAAGTCCATTGAAACAACAGTTGAATAGCATTTTTTATATCTTCACAGGACTGACACTGAATATTTAAAACTGGCTGGTCAGGCATTTGTGATACTAAGTTATTCATAGAATTTATGCCAAAATGCGCTTTAAAATTGGGTGGTCTGGAGGCGTCTGGCATATCCACATCATAGGTATTCACAGGTGATGGATTGTGGGTAGCTGAAGATTCTGCATGATGGTATGTAGACATCATGTTCAAATATTTCGGCTCTAAGGCGGGTTTAAAGGACTTAAAATGTCCTATCCACTCCTTGACTTCTGCAAAGTCAGCTTCATCTTGACCAAAGTTAAACTCTGGTCTGTCATCTTCCTCTTGGACGCTAAGCATGCCAAAAGACACACTGCGCTTGTGTTTGTTCTCTGTATCTTTTCTCTGATGTCCCTGTGCTGCCAAAGCAAGGACAGCAGGACTGAGTCCTGGATCTCTTTTCTTAAGTTCTTTTGTTTGGCCAATTAGTTCTTCTATTTGGGCCAACCTTTTTTCTATCTTATCTGCAACTTTCGCTACAGCTTTTTTTATTTCTTCAGAATCAGTTAGGATATGGTTCAGTAATCCTAACTTAGTCTCGACCATAGCAACCTTTTATTTTTCTTCTATGATAGAGATTTTAATATTTAATAGATCTAAAGCCATATCATCAATATTTTGAGCAGTCATTCTCTGTTGCATGTTTCCCCAGTTTGCTAACTTGATCTCGTCTGATACTGATTCCTCAGGACCAGAGGATCTGGATGGAAGAAACTCTTTCTTCACTGTGCCATCAGCTGAGTACTGACGGAAGGGGATCTCAGGAAGATTCCTACCAGTAAAGTAGGATTTACGTCCTTGCGAGACTACTTCATATGAATCATTTTGTCTGGGAAGTGTAAACATTCCTAGACTCGGTGTTTGCTTATGGTGTTGTAACTTCTGAAGGATTTTCCTACAAGCAAGGAATTATTTGTGCTGACCTCTGTGCTCTGTATCATACAATCCAGAAAAGGATGTAGATGAGGTCTGAGATACAGATGCAGAATTTATTTCTGATCTTCTGTCAGACTAACTAGAAGATATTGAGGTAGAATGGAGAAGAAGAGAGGAGAATTTTGGAGCAGGGGATGATTCTGGCAATCTAAAGGAACTAGTTTGTCTATCAAAGGTTAAGGGTTTATTAATAATGGAGTTCTGCAGATTTTCGGCATTTCTTAACTCTTTGTACTTCACTTCCCACTTTTGAGGGTAAGTGATTCCTGTCCATTCAAAAGTGACAGGTGTGGCTTGTTTGAATTATGCGTCATAGTTGCATTGTATTATAATTTATAAGAAGTTGCATTGTATTATAATTTATAAGAATCTTGTTATAAATATTTAAATAAATTAAAGCATAGATTTTGGTGTTATTAAAATTACTTTCATACATAGACACATCTCCACTTTAAAGCAAATTATATAATGGATGACAGTGTAATTTATTAACTTTGTCTTTATTATAGATGCTTTATGTATATTCACTTTAGATCATAATTATTAAATGATGGGCAGGTGGAAGTTAATTACTTCTATATTAAGTTTAGGAAAAATGTAAATTTAGTATAATTTACATTTGTTCTATATTAAGTTTAGAACAGGTTAATTTCAGAATAATTTAGTCTTATTGGTTTTGTAAATGGCGAACTTATTTCTTTTAATTCCAGATATGTTGTGATTTTTTATTATTGCATTCTCTAGTCTTGAACAAAATTCACGTGTATTAAGAAAAACATGATAAATGTGGAGCTATATGAAAAACATGATAAATGTGGAGTTATATGATATTATGTAGAAATAACAAATTTTTAATTATAAGTATTATTCTTCTTCTTATTAATGTTGTAAATTAAGATAAGAATCAAATTTATTAATAGATAAGAAATTTAAAATTGGTGGATGAAAGAAACTCCGTACTTTTATGGATTAGAAATAAATGAATTTATGTAGTTAAATTAGTGTTGTAAATTGTTATTGACAATTATACTCGAAATAAAATATTAGGTATCGGTATTAGATATACAGAGTCAAACATATGTGAGTTTTTTTCAGAAAGAAAAAAGCCTATTTTTGTTATTCATTGAATCAAAGGGCATCTTACAAAGCAAGCCCAGGAAATGTGATACAATCAAGGAGGAAAAGATACAGTACTAGATGTAATGCCATATCATCTGAAAGATACACAACTCGATGAGTGCTGAGGGGGAGAATCTAATGCAGTCGAATATGTATATGTGAGTTGTTAAAGTATACAAGTTATTATGGATGTAAGTTAGTTTGGGCTCTTATACAAACTCTATGGAATAATTAAGGAGTTCATGTTATGTGGGTATTAATATTTTTATAATGCATGTTTTTTTTAATGTTTTAGGAAGGTTATTATGATATGATATTAATGTTATTGAGGAGGAATAATAAATAAATGTCAATCAAGAAGACATTGATAAATTGTCATAAGTTAATGTGACCGTAGAATCATATTTGTCGTAGGGTACATTACATAGATGAATGATGTGATGTAGCATGTAATCTTCTTGTCATAACATTATAGCTGGGTAATTGGAATGTTATAATTCTTATCAAATCTTTAAAAAAAATTGGTCATTCGAATGGGTCGTTACATGGACCACCTAATGCATCTAAGTGATTGCACTAAAGTATACACGATATAAAAGAGGGAAACTAATGTGTTTCCCATCACTAGTGTAGTGTGCGGTGCTCGTAACCAACAGTGAGAGGCACCTAACCTCCTCTCCACCAAAAGCACCAATCTAGAGCTATCCACCGTGCACCTGAAAATCAACATGATTGATGATGTTGGAAGCAATATATCTCTAAGAGTAAGTGAGTTGACTCTTTACCACAACACCTACTAAAATTGGGGAAATCATCCCCTCTCTTGGATAGCACATTGATGAAATATTATGGGATGGAACCACTAGCCATGACCAATATGAAAGTCATGTCTTATGTGGTCCCAATGACGAATGAAATGCGCCAATAAAGACGAGTCCCCCTTGAGGGAAGTAGCCTCCTAATAGAACTTCAAGAGGTCTCATGTATGATCTGTGATGGGGAAAGGGTACAAATCGCTCTCCCTAACTCTGACTTCCCAAGCATGCACGAAGTTGTAGGGATCAACTTGTGCCTACTGTTGCTCAGCGGAATCTCACCGCTAATTTCTCTAATACACATATAACATCGACCATTCTCATAAATAGATATTAAAAAANCGCTTTCAATGCTCTATAAACAGACAAGCCCCACCTGCGGTGCACTATAAAAAATAGGTGCATCGATGACCATGGGATTTTTTTAAAATATATTTCGTTTAACAGTGCGTTGTGAAGACATGATCGCGTGAATGGTGTGCATATGTTAATGAGAACACCATAGTATGTGAAGTTATTTGTTTCTTTGGATATGTTTAAAAAAGAAAAGTGCAACATTTACAAACCAACATACAGTATATCCGGTGCATACATGTTTCTATTGTGCACCGGATAAAGAGGTGTTTTAGAAATTTGCTCTAGTTGTGTGTTATGGTGACCTAAGCATACCGTTGTAGGGGCATATTTTATGTATTTTATTATTTTAAAATGTGGGTTATGGTGTGCATAATGCACATTAGCGAACATGTGCACATTGCACAAATGTTCATAGAGAGTACCATCAAATTGTGATTGTTTTACAGATTTACAGTATCGTGTAACTAAGCACACCATGATGCATTTGTTTTTAATTTAGCTAGTTTCTAGCATTGTGTTAGGGACACACCAATGCACCATGAAAGTGGTGTGTCCATTTCAATTAATTGCACCACCTAATCTTATATTTTTTAATAAATAATGTTTATTTACTCGGTGCACTTTAAACACGTCAACACACCATATTGTGGTGCGGATATATGTATATGACACACTGCAGTTATATTCATAGGTTTTTTTAAATTTATGTTAACTAGCATGCTAAAAGTTATAGAACATTGTATTCACAGTGTTCCTATGTAGGGAACACACCCTTCATGGTGCACATTGTAAATTCAAAGGGTGCACTGTCTTACGATGCAAGCCAAATGGCTCAAAGGAACCACAAATAATTTTTTAATTTTTTTTAAATGTTCTCAAAATAAATAGAGATCTCAAATTTAATCCACTAAACAAGTAAATAGTGAAGTAACAATCAATTTACCTGGTCACTTGTGCATCGGGGAGGCATCATGGCTTTGTATGTGAAATTTGAAATTTTCCCATTGTTTGGAAAACTTCAAAATCCAGTCAGCAACCAATGGGAGTGAGAAATGTTGCCACATGGAGCATTGATGTTAGGACATCTAAGTATGTGATGTACAACATTGGTTCTATTGGGATCAAAAGCATTGTAAAATAGTATAAAAAAAATCATTACAGTACTTTTTTTAATTAAATCTTGTACCAATGCGCCTAACAAAAGGACGCATGGGTGCAATATAGTAGATAAATGCATCGGGTTAATACAAATTTTAAATAAAAAATATACTCGAGTTTTTTTTTATTTTAAAATTTTTAACCCTAATGCGGTGCGTCTAACTAAATCACCCGCCAGTGTGATTCATAATACCAAACGCAATGCCCATAGAAATTTGAAATAAAAAATAATCGTTTTTTTTTATTTGAAAAGTTTTAACCCTGATTTGGTGTGTCAGATTCCATGACGCACCAAGGCTATTGATAATACCAAATGCACCACAAATAGAAATTTGAAATAAAAAAATATAGTCATGTTTTTTTAATTTACAATGTTTTAAGACTAATATGATGTGCCCATTCCATAATGCATGGGTGCGATTGGTTATATAAAACGCACTACAAACATAAATTTGAACAAAATAGAGTCATGTTTTTTTAATTTGGGAAGTTTTAAACCTATTGAAATGTGGTGTTGTCTTTACCTCCCCAGTGTGGTAGGTTACACATACCACATCGCTGATGGAAAATAAAATTTTTATAGGAATGTGGTGGTTTCCACTATCCATTTACCCTATTTTGGTGCTATCAAGTTCGTGGCACCCGAGTGCACCTTTGCAATATAAACGCACCGATTTTAAAAATAAAAATCGTTAGAACGTGTTTTTAGCCACGGTGCTAGATGATTTATTGTCAGCACTAATGCATTTGGTGGTGATACACACTAGCACATTGTTATTGTATAAATGCACCGATAAAGAAAAATACACTAAAACCTTCTCCTCCTCACCTCCACTAGTGACCTCCGCTATAAATGGATGTTTGGGATCTTTTTAGAGAACCGCCTGTTATAACCTCCAATAAAGGGCCATTTCCTTGTAGTGATTTGCATTCAATCCTTTTATACGTTTAAAACCAATATAATCATACAAGTGACTACTATGTGTGATGCAAACAACACCATATATACTCTAGATTGCATATTTGGATGTTATATCTCAATTCTAGGAAATGAGTCATACTAATCCAAGTCTTCACAATTTGTAAACTCATCAAATCCAACATATTCACCAATATAATTCTAGCTCATATTCATGTAATAAAACTAAACCATGATCATCTCAAGGGCTTCTAACAAAAGAATAATGGTCTGCTTCAACCACATATTTGCATGGTAGAAAAATGTTTCCATGGAGGTGTTGTAACACGTGTCTATCAAGCCAGACATAGATTCAAAGTGCTATTTACAACACATGCATTCTCATTTTTAATCCATTCATCATAAAAACATGATATTTATAGTTGTAAATGTCAAGCTTATGGAATTTCAAGTACATAACAAGTCCTTCATGAGCTAAGGGTTTACTGGTAAGCATAATAACATCAAAGACATCATGTAAATTGCCAAAATTATGAAAGTTGTAGGTCAAACATTTCCCATAATCATGTATGCGTCACTTACAAATGCCCATCATGGTTGACACTTAATGTCAAACAAGCAAAGTCAACAAATGCCCATCATGGTTGACACTTAATGTCAAACAAGCAAAGTCTTCCATGATAAAATTTATAAATATGGAAGTAAACCACCATTATGTCAATATTTAGTTGTATCCAACTCCCTTTGAAATAATACCTGAAACTACCAATAATGGTTTAAGAAAATAATTTTGATTTTTTCATATAGGAAGATGAAGGGGGGATTCAAGATTTATTTTCTTGGTTCATGAGAAGACAAAATCCCAATAATTTGACAAGAGTCGTAGCCTAAAATAAAACTTTAAAGCATGGGTATTTTGTGTGGTTTATAGGATTCATTTATAGCTTCAAAACACCCAAAAACTAGTCAAATAAGAGTTGTAAAGTGTATTAATACCATGCAAGAAGCTTAACCTCCACTTGCATCATTTCTTCCACCAAAATCAATAAACAAACAATACTATGGTTTGAATTTACTCAAGGGATAGAGTTATGTTTTATAAGAATATATAGGAATGAAAGAAAATACAATCCCACTAGTTGTCTCAAGCATGCAAGAAAAAGTATTTTAATTCTCTCTTCAAAAGGGTAGTGTTACCTTCTTTCTAGTACTAGTTGAGGTTAAATGTGTTGATGTATTTGTAACTTCAGAATGTATTCACTTATATCTTTTATATTGTATTTCATTGTACCCTGATGGAGATGTTGGTTCCTTAGATCGGGCGAGTCATTAATATAATAAATTCATGTAAATTCATTGAGGTTAACCCTCCATTGTAAGTCGGGGAAATAGTCCCCATAGTTGAGTCATATTAGGGTTATTAGACTCTCCTAGTGAGGTCGACCTTATAGACTAATTGTCAAGTGGAAAACAAGTATTAATAGAGAGTGAGACTTTCTATTTTTCACACCCACTCACTCAAGTAGTGCATGAGTGAGAGAGATGTACCTTGCACAAGTGAGAGGGAGAACAACTGTCAGAGATTGTCTTTGTATCTTTGGGTTTTACTTTTTTTTTTGGTGCTCATTCTATCTCTGAGGAATTTGCGGGGTTTTCTCCTTTATGGTTTCCCCAAGGAAAATTCTTTGTGTCTCTTGTCTCTTGTGATTATTTCTATGCATGTTATTCTCTCAGATAAGATCCTAGAAAATATTGATTAAATGATAAAAATTCTAACATGGTATCAGAGCCTCTCTAAAATAAGGCTTCCTAGTTGAAGGTGTTCTCTCCACAGATCATCAAGCAAGGAGGGATAGGTTAAGACACCTCACTATGGCGCATCTATTGGTGGTATCAGTTTCTGAATCATAGAAGTTTCACTGTACAACCAAAATACAACTGTAATGGCAACAAATGGAAATTAGGGTTTCATGCTTGAAAACCCTAAAATACTAAAACTAGTAGTTTTGGTACATTCTCTATATCTAGAGATTGGTGATGGATCAGACACCAGAAATTCTATAGTACGAAGAGAAATTCATTCTGTACACTGTATACAAATTTCAACCTCATATTAGCTATACTTCAGGAGATATGGTTCCTCCAAATCAAGGTTCCAGCCTCCTCTAGAATACAGTCATAAACAGGCGACCTAGGGAGATTTTCTATATCTCGGGATAGGAAGGTCCAAACGAAATTTATCAAGATGTTGCAGATAGGGCATGGACTATAATTTATGTGGTAAAATTTTCAGACCCCGAAGGTGAAACAATGATAGGTGGAAGTCTGTACAAGTTCGCTATTCTGAACAGTCCTGAAGTAAGTCACCTTTGGAAAACGTGCATAAGTCCCAATTGGTGAAACTAATTCTGCTCTACCCTACGGTGTTAGAAAGAGGAAAAACAAGGATACCTCAATGCGAAGTTTAAGACACATAGGATTTGTAATTTCATAGATACCGCAGAATCAATATCAGTCAATTCTACAGAATAAACTGGAAAAGTAGGGATTCATGTTTCGGGAGCTTCCCTCCACTGTTTTCAGAAAAGAAGTACATTGGACAACTCACCTTGAAGAGGTCCATCTTTCTATCCAATCATAAGTTTGAAATTCCAAGTTTTGAAAATTAGGGTTTCTTTGACAAACCCTAGATCATCCAGCACCGGAACTAGGAAGGACACCTTAAATCGGTAAGATCTAAATTTTTGCTATTTACATTTGAGGTTCTCATTTCAAAATGACTAAGCACACCAAATTTATGACAAGCTTGGTGAAGCTGACAACTTTCAAGTATGGAAGTATCGGATCTCCATGATCCTTGAAGAAACTGACTTGGATCAATATTTCAGTAAGAAAGGTCTAGGAGCCAAAGGGATATGAGGCTAAGGCTATACCCAACAGAATCATTGCAAATTCTATTAAATATCATCTCATCCCTCATGTGTCATCCATGAAGACACCAAAAGGAAGTGTTTGATGCTATGACGAAGCAATCGAAGAAGAATAATATATTGTTATAACCACCTTGAATGGCCTCCCATGATCATGGGATTCATTCATTCGAGGAATGTGTGCTAGAAGGAAGTGATTACCTTCAGCAGACTCTAGGAAGAGTGCACACAAGAAGAAGCTCGACTCATAATAAGAGAAGAGAGAATGGGAGCAACTGAATATCAAGCTCTCATGAATATCCCTCAAGCGATGAGGAATATGAAGGACTCGATTCTTGAAGAACCTCTTATCCATCTTAGCATTTGGATAAGAAATAATGATGTTATGAATGAAGAAGATGATGAAGCTGAAGGCTCAAGAGGGAGTATACCCATGAAACAAATAAAGATAAGTATTTGAATTGTATTTTCCTATATATCTAGTTGTTTAATGAAATTGTTTAGTTGTGAAATGTATTATGCATGGTAGAATGTCTGCATTAATGAACAATATACTACTAATATGCATGTTATGGGTAAGTAGCCAATAGTGCTATACAACACTCCATTACTACTTATCTAGGATGAAACCTATTTGCTGACATATTGGGATTAGTGCACAATCTCAATAATGTTATGGTAGAGATGGAAGGCATATGGAAAGTTTTTGTATATACTAGATATGGATGAATGTTGGATTGCCTAAAATAGTTGCATGATTATATCTTTATGCATAAGAATTCTCCATTGTGAATATGCCTTATGAAATGTTTCTAAACATACAACTGGTGCATTTGAATTGTAGGAAAGATCGCGTACAATGCCCTACAAGAAATGAAGGATGAGACTTGTTCCGAAGAACAAGTAATGACAGTTCAAGATTCACTCCAATAAGCATACATAAAGATGAACCTGAAGCTTCCATAGCGAAAGAAAGAGCTTCAGAATAATATAAAGAGAAAAATAGATGAAGAATAATCCAAGATGAAGAATAGTATGACGAGACTTCAAAAAAAATCAAGAGGCCTTAGAGACACTCTAGTTATGTGACACTGTTGAGCGACATCATTGATGCAGAGCCTTCCATCTGTGAAGAAGTAGCCAAGAAAAAAGGGAAGGAAAACACCAATTCAAGAAGAATGATGTCTAGGATGTGGTATCGAGACCTGAAGGGAAGTCCGTAGTGTCTTCCATATGGATCTACAAGATCCATCATGCAGTATATGGAAACATCATGGGATACAAGGAAAGATTAGTAGCATCAGGCTTCTCATAGAAAGAAGGTATAGACTACAAAGAGACATTTGCAGCCATTGGGAGTTGAGACACATGACATGCAGACTCATGTGTGCAAATTAAAGAAGGATTTGTATGAGCTTATAAGGCACCCATGGAATAACACCTACATTAGGATATTGAAGATCACCTAGAGTGATGAAGATATTAACCTTTTCGACATGGTTGAAGATGAAAGCCTATAGATGATGACAAGCTCACAATTGGGTGCGATAAGAACTTTTGAAAAGGTTCAAGATAGAGAATATTGGTATCCAGTGACCCTAGATTGAAACATAGAATATTAGTAGCATATGAAGCTACTTGTCACTCCAGTACATAATGTTTCAATACATAGAGTACGAAAGGCAAAGGGAGAATGATCCTCCACTTCAGAGGGAGTGACTACAGAAGATTCTGAGGTTCGACATGGTACGATAAGATGGACAAATTACTGATGGATATGAGATTTACTGAGAGTAAAGCAGATTCCAACCTTTTCCTGAAGGTTGAAGGAGGAAGACTAATGATGCTCCTATTATATGTCGATGTCATGTCCCTGACAGGAAAATAGGAACTCATTAACGATGCAAGAAGGAGACTTGTTGCCGAGTTTGAGATGAAGGACTTGGGTATGCTGCACTACTTTCTACGCATGGAGGTGTGGTAGAGTGAGGATGGAATCTCCTCGGATAAGGGAAATATGCAGTGGATATCCTGAAGAGGTTCAAAACGATGGACTGCAAGGCCATGGTATCGAAACTAAATCTAGTGAGTGATGCTTCATCAGAGATGGTTGATTCCACAATGTATCATCGGGTGTTTTGTTCATTTATGTTCCTGACAAATACAATACCATACGTATGCTTTTTTGTGAACAACCTGAGCCAGTCCCTAATGGATCTGAGACATGCTCACATGGTTGTAAAGCATGTAGTGAGGTACCTGAAAGGTACAATTGAGTATGGAATCAAGTATGATACGAATCAGAAGAATAACCTACATGTTTATGTTGATTTGGATCGGTCGCGCCACTGAGAAGAAGAGCACCCTAGGTTGCTTATTCAGTTTGAGATCCAGTATGGGCTACTGATTTGGAAGGATGCAGTCCTGCATGGTGCTGAGTATAGCCAAGAGAGGATCAATGAAGCTCCAGTATGTGATCTAGATCGAGATCCCTCGAAAGAGGGAGTGATGAGTTGTAGCATAGCCAGTGAGACAGGTTTTCTGAGCATAAAATCATGGCGAAGCTCGTAGGTTGCTCAGACATAATTAATCATGTAGGTTATCCTCAGATGTAATCAGTCCTCGCAAAGCTCGCAGGTTATTCGTGGACGTAATCAACCTTGATGTGATTCTATGCTAGAAATGGCCAGAGTGAAGTTTGAGTACTTCAGAGAGAAGCTTGGTGTTCTTCATATTGAGGTTCCTTCCAAGGGGAAGTGATGAGTTTGAGGGCCTTTCTGACATGGTGGCAGGCTAGGTCTCCCGTGTTCAGATGTAAGTGCAGAGCCTTTTTGACATGGTGGAAGAATGGGCCTTCCATTGTCAGATGTAAGTCCGGATCATTTCTGACATGGTGGCAGGCTAGACCTCCCATGGTCAAATGTAAGTGTAGAGCCTTTCTGACATGGTGGTAGGCTAGGACTCCCCTTACATGGTCATATATAAGTGCATATCCTTTCTAACATGGTGGCAGGATGGGCCTCCCATGGTCAAATGTAATTGTAGAGCCTTTCTGACATGGTGGCAGGATGGGCCTACCATGATCAGATGTAAGTGTAGAGCCTTTCTGATATGGTGGCATGCTGGGCCTCCCATGGTTAGATGTAAGTGCAGATCCTTTATGACATGGTGGAAGGTTGGGCCTCCCATGGTTAGATGTAATTGTGGATCCTTTATGACATGGTGGTAGGCTGGGCCTCCCATGGTCATATGTAAGTGTTGGGCCTTTCTGACATGGTGGCAGGCTAAGCCTACCATGTTCAGATGTAAGTGATGGGCCTTTCCAACATGGTGGCAAGTTGGGCCTCCCATGGTTGGATATAATTGTTGATACCTACATCCAGCATGAAAAAGGGTTGGCTCTACATAACTTCCTATTACGAGTAGAATTGAGAGATAACACCATTTGCTCGAGATAGTGGGAGTAGTGATGATGATGATCCAGCTTTGATGATGATCCAGTAATGAAGACTTGTGCTGATGAACTATATTAAGAGAATACCTTCCTAGTTAAGAGGGAGTGTTGATGTATTTGTAACTTCAAAATGTATTCACTTGTGTATTTTATATTGTATTTCATTGTACCTCGGCAGAGATTTTTGTTCCTCCTATCGGGATATTCATTAATAAAGTCATGTAAATTCATCAAGGTTAACCCTCCGTTGTAAGTCGAGGAAATAGTCCCCACAGTTGAGTCATATTAGGTTTATTAGACTCTCCTAGTGAGGTTGGACCTGTAGAGTAATTGTCAAGTGGAAAATAAGTATAAATAGAGAGTGAGACTCTCTATTTGTCACACTCACTCACTCAATAGTAGTGCATGAGTGAGAGAGAAGTAGCTCGCACAAATGAGAGGGAGAACAGCTGTTGGAGATCACCTTTGTATCTTTGGGTTTTAATTTTTCTTTTGTTGCTCATTCTATCTTTGAGGAAGTTGCGTAGTTTTCTCCTTTATGGTTTCCCTGAGGAAAATTCTTTGTGTCTCTTGTCTCTTGTGATTATTGTGGTGCATGTTATTCTCTCAGATAAGATAATAGAGCATATTGATTAAATGATAAAAATATAACAAAATGTTGAGCATTTCCCATGGTTCTCTTGTCCCTTAAACAATGTGCCCAAGATCACAAATTAATTCCCAAAATCAAGCTCTCCTTCATCTTGCAAAAAGAAAGAGTGGAAGCTCAACTTACGTGTTGAAGCTTGTCTCTTCTCTGGATTTGAAAGTAGTGGAGCCAAGCTAAACAATTAGCTTGAGTTTTCTCACTTCCACATACATATTCCGATGAGGAAAAATTTCAGGGGGGGAGGGGGGGGGGGGG